>QEPC01008677.1:1095215-1159494 GCA_003113815.1 Sphenodon punctatus | reverse complement strand
AAAACGCCTGCTGACAGGATCAGTGGCTAGCTCAGAAGGAATTGGAAGGGGGGAGGGCAATGACTTTTGTTACTTGCTGCGCCCGCCTTACCACAAGCCCCATTGGCTCTGTGCAGCCTAGCCCCATGCCAATTGCAGACTGCGAAGCCAGTGGTCTGAGGAAAAGAGGGATGGTGATTGGGCAGGCTGGCTGCTAGTCCAAGTCTTTCCACCCCTGGCGCCAGGAAGTCTGCTCCTCAACTGCCCCCCCTCTCCCCTGGGCCTGCCAGCCCTGTTTTTCCCGCCCAAACGCGGCCAAACTCATCCAAATGTGGCCGAACTGTTCGGGACTTCGGGTGTTCTGTTCAGTCATTCTGTTCGGCTGTCTGAACTGGCCAAGTTCGGGCCGAACACTGAACGCCCGAACCGCGTTCGCACATCCCTAATGAAGAGGGGCTGGATAGGTTAGGGCTCTTCAGCCTGGTGAAGAGATGACTAACAAGGGGATATGGTAGAAGTTTATAAAAACATGAGTGGTGTGGAACGAGTAAATAGGGAGCGGTTATTTATCTCTCAAATAAACCAAGAACTAAAACAAAAGAAATATTTTTTCACTCAATGCACAATTAACTTGTGGAATTTGCTGCCGGAGGATGTGATCATGGCCAGTACTATAGCTGGGTTTAAAAAAGTATTGGATAAACATTCTTGGAGGGTAGGTCCATTAATGGCTATTTCCCAAGTAGGTTTTGGAGACGTAACCTCTGACTGGAATGGATTACCCCATTGTGACCTGTTGGGTATTTCTCCCAAGCGAATGAGATTGGCCACTGTCAGATGCAGGATGTTGGGCTCGATGGACCTTTCGTCTGACCCAGTATTGCACTTCTTATGTTCTTATGTTCTAATTAGTTGCATTTACTGGAGGTGTGCGTAGAATTATAGAATCATAGGACCAGGAGGTATCCATGGGGTCATCAAGTCCATCCCCTCACTGCTGCAGCCTCGGTCACACATAAACTATCTCAGACATATGTGTGACAGGGTTTATGAAAACAAATGTATGTAATACACATGTAATGTGCCTTTTCTGTCAATGAACAATATATTGTACTTCTGAAATCATTATGCAAGACATGACAAGTTTGGTGGTGTTGAAATTGTCTAAAAACGCTGAGTCCACCGAGGGGACAATTTGTATGTGGAGACAATATAAAGAATAGAAAATTTAAGTTTGGAAAGTAGTATTTTTGGTATAAGTTTGGTATTTTGGGGCCCAAAATAATGTAGACCCCCAAAACAAGTTGAGCAGGTTTTGGGACAGGAAGGGAAGACATTGATAATGTAGATGGAGTGTTAATGGAGGGTACTTGAGTTACCGGTAGCTTCCAGATACTGAACAAATGGCCCAGAAACAGAAAAAGAGAGAATCTTCTGGGAGCCATTAACAAAGTATTTTAGGGGACAAAGAAAAACCCAAGACAGATGCAGCCATCCATTTGAAGACACCCAGCTGAGACTTTGGGTATTTTCAGACGATACGTTGGCCGTTGGCCCCGTACCGGCACCAACGGCTTCGTTCCCCACCGGTGTCACCCCGTAACGGCACAACAGACGTGCCGGGGGGATCCCGGACACGGTGACCACAGGTGGGTATTCACCGTGGTTCACCGTGTTCGCGTAACGTCTGAAATCACCCATGGACTGAGAAGCAGCAAAAGAGATCAAGAATAAAAGGGCCCAGCTACAGACACCTAAACTGTGTGACATGGGCTTGTGAATAGGGTTAAGATGATAGGTCGCTTTTAGATGTGCGCAGCAAACACGTGTCATAAAATCACGCTGCATGTAAATATCCCGTGTGTGGGATTTAGACGTGACATTTTGCACATTAAAGCCAGACATTGGTCTTTTAAAGCTACAACTTAAATACCTCAGTGTTGAGGTATTTAATCTGCAGTATTAAAAGCATGCACGAGTGGCAATGACGCATGAGAAGTTGCGTCTAAAAGCCGCCAGCAGTAATTTGAAAAGGCATGTGATGACATCCCGTGAGCGTGCACCGCTCATCTAAAAGTGGCCTTTGTCTTGTAATAATCTGAATGTATAAATACAAATTCTTTTAACCAAGCTTTGGTGTGTTTGCGTGATACTGACCTTGAATAACACAGCTGAGGGGACAGCCCTGGTTAGATACTTGGGTGAACTTTAATATAATTTCTGTGATTGGGAACCTCCAGGGACTCGGGTGACAGGATAGTGACACCTTTACAGACCGGGACAGTTCTGGAGAGAGCTGTGGTCAGTAGAGCTTGTCAGTGGGAAACCGAGTCCTGGCTGGTCAGGAGAGGGAGGGGACCATAGAAAGACCCCAACCCCATCGCAATATGCTCATCCAGCCTCTTCTTAACAACCTCCAGTGATGGAAAATCCACAACTTATCTGGGTAGCCCTTTCCATTGTCAGATTGTCCTTACAATCAAATAAGTTTTCTCTGTGGTTCAGTCTAAATCTGCCTTCTTTCAGCCTGTACCCATTGCCTCTTCTCTAGCCCTTGATAGCAAGGGAAATTATTTGTTGTTCTTTTTTTATACAGTGGCCTTTCAAATATTTGTAGACAGTTATACCCACCCCCTTTTGTCTTCTTTCCTCCAAGCTACGCATACCAGATCCTCCTCATATGATTTCTGTTCCAACTCCTTTATCATCTTTGCTGTTTTTTATATGGGACGTGCTCATGGAGATCCCACCATCCCCCACCTGCCTGAGCACCCATCTGAAGACGGGGTGGTTGGGCGTGTACTCCTGTGACATGCACTGCCCACCCATGCACAGAGCATTGGGGGGAAATCTGGGATTCTCCATGCGGGGGCATGAGTGGGCAATGCACATCCGTCCCATCCCATCTGGTCCCGTCCCCCCCACTCACCGGAAGTGGGTGTGTACTCCACACAGAGCACAAAACCCCGCCCCTAGCCATGCTCATATAAAAACGGCGTTTGTTGCTCTCCTTTGCACCCTCGCCAACTTTTCTGTGGCCTTCTTAAAATGGGGTGCCCAAAACATAAAACTGAACTGAAAATTAAATAAAGTTTTGTTGCTTTGTATAGTTGTCCATAGTTTTCACACAGAGAAAGAGAACTAAGCATAGGGCAGTGAGAGAAGAGATTACTATTTTTTAAATAGTTCTCATAGATTGTCCAGCTGCACTCCTGAGAACTGAGTAACTAAGAACCAAGTAGTAGTATTTTAGGTATATGCTGCACCTTTTAGAAATGTCAAGAACTATCTGCCCTGTATTATCTGAGCTTTTCAGTCAGTTCCACTCTCTGGCAGGTAGGAAGTAGCTCAGCATTGTTTTATTAATTATTAATTATTAATTATTGTTATTATTATTGCTTTTGAAAACAAGTCATTCTCTGCATCAGGCTATTTTAACCCATCGGTTTTTATTTTACAGTTCTCCAGTACTGCTTGCCAAGTGTGTGCTTTCCAATCATTGGTCACTCGGCTCCTGGGGTGGGCTTTAAATGCCCTCTAGTGGACAAACATAAGATTGTAGCAATTAGCCTGCTGCAGACGTTATTATGGAAAAGACTTGTTCGGTCTATGTATGATGCATCCCATTTTTAATGAAAACACTTTGTTGTAATCAGCTTTATTATTAAACTTTAGCACACTTCACATTTTTGTGTTTTTAAAGCACATTTCACTCCATAATCAGCTAACACTTAGGTCAATAATAGTAGCGCAGAAATAGTAACAGCCAGAGAACTAAGCCACGGTCACACTTTACTGTCTCTTTTATCTTCCTCATTCTATGTGTGGTCCCATGTCCTAATGCTCATGACCCAGGCACTGCCCTGAATATGGAATTATTTTGCACGCTTTCCTCAGGTTCTCTTCACTACAGTTAGCTGAGCATCTCACAGATACTAATGTTTTTGTGCATTTTCCTAGGAGAGGCAAAAATGTTTTTTCTTCACTGTACAAGTGGGAACTGAAGCGCAGAGCAATTAAGGTCATAGGCTGAAGTTCTGAAGCTACTTATGAGCTTGTATGATTTTTAAATATGCATTTTGGTCTGTGCTAATTGGCTCCTCTAATCCCTCTGCTCTGATTGGCTATCCCACTAATGTGCATTAACTTCAAGTGTGTAGCTCTAATAGGAACCGGAGGTGTACCTGCACTAGGATGCAAAGGAGTCTCACACTCACAGGTGCAGCTGGGCCCCACATCATCTGCACCAGGGCCATGCATGGGGGGTGGGGGTGCTTCACATGAGTGGCCCCACGCATGGCTGCCCTGTCCATTCACCACCCACCCAGTCCACACAAGGGGCACTCCAGATTTTCCTGGAGTGCCCCGTGTGTGGGCTGGATGGGTGGTGAATGGGTCATGGGAGCACGCACCCCCATGCACCATATTCAAGCAAGACATCCCCCACATGGATGGTGAGAGTCCAGTGAGAATTGACACTCATCATCCACGTGGGGGAGGTCTCATTTGATGGTGCGTGGGGGTGCACGCTCTTGTGACCCATGCACCACCCATCCAGCCCACGCCACACATACTCGGGGAAAACCCACAGTGCCCCATGTGTGGATTGGGTGGGCGGTGCACGAACGGGGCAGCCATGCATGGGTCTGCTCATGTGAAGCACCCCCCCCATGCACGGCACCCACACACCCGTGGACCTCCCCATCTCATTTAAAAACACCCTGAGACTCTCCTAGGCCAAAATGGGAGTCTCCGGGTGAAACCTCTGTCGCTGTAGGACAACCGCGTAGCATAAGAAAGGGAAGGAGCTTTCAGCTTTTGCTTACACTGGAGACAGGCTGCTAGGAACTAGGAAGCCCTGATTGGCTTCCTGTCACTCTGCCTTGCCAGCAACCTGAGATAGGGGGCAGTGGAGAATTGAACTCATAGAGAAAATCCTAAACTCAACCTGAAATGCTGTGAGCCAGATTTAGAGACTTACTGAGCACCCGAACTCCAATTAAGATCAAAGGAAACTGGATACTCCAGGATCCGGACCAAGGTGTTGCAAGCAGGACACCCAAAACTAGTGCATACCATTGGAAATACATAGGACTGTAGCAAACGGGCCCAGTGATGACAAACTCCTGGCTGCTAGTCATTGCCCTGTACACTGAAGCTGCTTCTCCAGTAAAGTTTATTTCATGATATGGAAAATAAACATCCTCATTGTACTATTTGTTAGACTCATTTAACAACTGCAGTATTAATGGATTTTTTCTAGAAATGATGTCTGCCCATGAACTGGAAAAGAAAGAACTAGAGGAGAGCTTTGAAAAACTGCGGCTGTCACTCCAGGTTAATACTTTCATTATTTCAAAACCTCTAATGATTGTCCCAAAACTCTGCTCCATATTATTTCGCTCTAGAGAACTGGAATTCTCACAGCCAGTCTGAACTCAGGGGTCTTGTATGACCCAAAATGGGAGAGCTTTCTCACCAATGCAGCCCCCTGCATAATGCCTGTGCAGTTATTTTATAACAACCAACTTTGCAAATATTCCTATTGGTCTATGTTAATTGGCTGCTTCAACCCGTCTGCTGTGGTTGGCTATTCCAGTAATTTGCATAATGACTAGCTGAAAATCCAATCATTTCATAGAGTTAATAGCACCATAGTTAATATCAGCAACAGCTGCTTTGCCTCTGAACATTTGCATGAACAAATAAAGATTCTATGCAAAATGGTGTCATACTATACTAACTCTGCCTGTCTAGTAATTATTTTGCTTTTCAAGCCATAAATAACTTGTAAAAGTCCATTGTAGAGAGAACAGCCACTGAAGCAGAATTGTGTGTGCAACTCTAGAATGTAAGGTTCTGTCAGCAGTTCTATTGTACAGTATAACAAACTACATTAATGCAGAGTTACAATTGAGATTTTCCACACACAAAACAGAGGAAATCTGACGTATTAGTCTCCACAGCAACTGTAGCTTTTGCAAATACAGTATGTTAGGCAGGGATACTAATACCCAAACTCTTACAGCAATCAGAAAAGTGATTGTATCAAAATGACACTTTGTTCCCTAACTTGGTTAGCTCTTGGATGTGTGCCTGAAATTTACACGTGCTTACTTACAAGTTCTCACTGCTCTCATACAGAAGTAACCACAGCAGTAATCAGGAACTCTGTGCTCACCGTTAGACACAGCAATTGCTAGACAGAAATTATCCACCTTTATCTACCTCATTCTATGTGCGGTCCCTTCTGCCTCATGCATCGTCTGCGACTGCTAAACTTGAACCCCAGCTCTGGATGCAGAATTTTGATGATGATGATGATGATACCACCAATTTAGGAGCTGCTATAAGTGTCCAGTTTAAATCAGAGATCTAATTAATCACAAGATCCACAGTTGGAATATCAAGTCCATAAATCAGTGAGACTCTGATGGTCAAAGTGAAAGCTTTGGCAAATTAGTCTTTACCAGTTACTAAAATCTCCAGTACCAGTGTGAGTGATTTCCTATAGGAGTCTTCCCCTAACAAGTGCCCTCCCATTCATTTCCCCATGGGCTTTACTAATGGCTATTTTTCAGTATGGAAGTATCATGATAACTTCTATTTTATATTTGACATGAATTACAGGACCAGGTAGATACTCTCACCTTCCAGAGTCAGTCCCTAAAAGACAAAGCAAAGCGATTTGAAGAGGCATTAAAGAAGAACACTGAAGAACAATTAGAGGTAACTGATATATAGTTCTCTATCTTGTATGTAGTACATTATGGAGCCACGCTAGTGACTCCATTAGTTAAGGCGGAGCTAACGTTCTTCATTGAGAGTTCCATTGATTTCAATGGGAGTTTTCGGGGCAATTTCCTCTGGCTTGCAACCAGTGTTGACAGGGTTTTCTCTTTGATCTTCTTAGTAAGAGAGAATCTGGTTGCATACAGAAGTCAGGAAATGGTCAGGGTATGTGCTTCTCTTTTCACATTGTGAAATACAGTAGTGGAAGATATTTATTTTATTTAAATATTTTATGTTTTATTTTTGTGTGTGTACCTCCCCCCACCTTTGGGGACTACCAAGTGCTTAGCCTGCACTTGCAGTGAGACCGCCACTAGGGGGCAGAAGAGAACAACTGAGTGAGTTGCGGGGGGGAGGGAGGGAGAAGAAAGGGAGACAAGATGGCTGCCTGAGGAGAGGCTGAGAAGGCCTGGCAGAAGTAACAGGTGTGCTAAATCAGCAGCACAAAGCAGAGATGCGATCAGAGGCTACCTGAAGGGGAGCAAAGCCAGAGAGAGAGGAGGGGATTTGGAGATGCCAAGGAACCCGGGGCAGTCAGAAGAGACCTGAGCCCTCACCGAAGCTACCAGTGACGGAAGTGTGAAGGCTCCAGCGAGCTGCCAGCTTACTGACAAAAACCCACAGAGAGGATACTCGGTCAGCAGCCCGGCTGACACGGGACCAGAGGGAAGGACAGAAGTCTGGGGATTCAAAACCCCCAGGTACCGGAGGGATAGTGTGGGAGGTCGGCTGGCAGGGCGGCCAGCGGGGCCTTCATCCAGGCAGTACAGCCCAGCTTCAACCAGGCCAGCGGAGGGAAAGCCCACCGGCCCGAGGGGTCACCTTATCCCATGACCCTATTACTGTTACCCTGGCAGGAAGCTCCTAGAGGCCTCAGCCTGCGCAGTAACTGGCCCAGCCCAGCACTCTAGGGGAGAGGGAGTGCGGGGTCCCCAGAGAATCTGTTGGGGGAACAGGGGATCTTGAAGCATTTTAACCTGCCTTGTGAGGCTTATTTTCTGTTTAGAATAAACCTGTTGTTTAACTTGTTAGCCTGTCTCATGGGTCCGTGTTTCAATGGGGGGTTCTCTGAGCTACTCCTAGGCATTCCCGCCACAGGGCCCTGGGCCATGCAGGGGGGGAGTAGCCTGCCCCTTTCCTCATCAGGATCCCCATAGTCCTGTATGTATCCCGGGTGGAGGCACTGCAGTTTGGCGCCAAATCAGGAGAGCAAGTCCATGAATCCAGGCGCTCTATTCCTTGGACCCCTCCCCCGGAGACATAGAAACAAGGGAGTAGCCAAGGGGGCGCTACATGTGTGTGCTTTTATGGGACTTAGCTCATGCATGTGCAAAAGGGGTGGCACAAATCTGCCCCCTGCTGGCTACTCGCGCTGCCTGTGTGTATTTTTTCCAGAGAGGGGAGAGGAGCTGAGCGGGGAAGCGGAGCGCTGTGTAACTGACATGACAGTGACTAGGCTAGTCAGTGTCATGTCACTTACACAGCTCCCTGCTTCCCCGGCTCTTGGGTCCTGGAGAGGGGAGAGGAGTGGAGCCAAGAGCTGGGAAGCGGAGCACTGTGTAACTGACATGACATTGACTAGTCTAGCACAGTCTGCAGGGCTTAGAGGAGCAGCAGCAGGTGTGCGGACAGCAGCGACCGCCTTCAGTGCCTCCCAGCCGGCAGTTTGTACCCAGGACGAGCTCAGCCAGCAGGAGCCGGCGGCTGACACTACCCATGGGTGTCCAAGCCCTCCCCCCCGCAACCTGGAGGCACCGAAGGGAAATCGCGAGTGAGTGACTGGAGTGGGGGCCCTGCAGCTTCCTTGTGGAGGGAGCGAGGGGTATCAATACGGGGCAGGGGTAGGTCCATGGCTGGGTCTTGCAACGGCAGGAAAACCTCCACTCACTCAGTCCCTAAAGCCAGCTCAAACTGGGACTGAATGGAGCAGCGAGGGGAGCAGCTTCCCTAAGAGGCACCGGCTGACTCAATCAGCAGAGCGGGGGGGGGCGCACCACTCTGCGCGCGCCCCTGCCCCCGTTGGGAGCCATAGGTTGCGGGAAGGCTGTGGGGGCTCCTCCTCACGCTGGTGCTGCTGCTCTGAGTCTCTGCCTCGCTTGCAGTGCGAGCCCCACCTGCTATCAGTCACTCCCTCCTGCCCTCCTTGGCCGTCTCAGGGAGTCCTTCCTCCCTTCTCCTTAGAGGGAGGCTGATCCCCACGAGGCTCTAAGTGGGAGGGGGCCGCCCACTGGGACTGTCTGTGGAGGCCAGGGCCCTCTCCCCCTGCCAGCGCCATGGGGTCATGATCAGCCAGGGGAGGAGGCGATCGGGTGGCAGCAGGTCTCTCTCTCACTAGGCTGCACCTTCCCCTCTAATGCTAATCCCCCGCCCGTCATGTATACATCTACTATAATTTGTTCCCATCTATATACTATCAGAAATCACTGTCACGTGTTTGCATTGTGTTTTTAAAAACCCCAAAGAAATTAGAGAAACAAAAAAACCTACGGTTTTACAAACTTAGTTAAGACAGATTCATACCAAGAAAACTTTAACAAACCTAGAAAGCGTGTGTTCAGGCTCTCGCCTTAACTTCCACACCATGTAAGCCGTAAAGATGTTGTACGGCTTCGCATACTGTGCTCGCTTACAACTTAGGCTCCATGCACCCACACTTTGCCTTGGTCTTTCAGCTCCAATTCTCTTCCTTTGCAGGTTCGGGGCAACACTGAAGTTAGGACGGCATGCTCCTCCCTGTCCAGCATTACATCATTACTCTACTTACAATGTGGCAAGAATTTCTCTTTCATTTACATTCCAGATCTCCATTCTGTGGCACTAGATCACATACATCTCCCCACTGCACAGGTGACTAACAGCATGTAAATATGCCACCATCAAACAACTACATTGACTAGTTATGTCCTTATATTTAAATTCCTTTTATTTGGGATCATCCCCACGTACTCTAACCCACTACTTATTTGCCCCTCACTCACTGTGACCCACTAACCACCACTTCACTCTTAGAAAATAGAAAAGTTTTGACTTCAGCTTCCACCCCCCACCCCACCCCCAGTCTAATCTACTAGCTTCCAACCCCATAACACGCAACCCAGAGGTCTGGACTACCCAATAAACTTCACTCACCTCCCCCAAAATTGCAAGACTCCTGACCACTATAATGACGATAATCTCTAATAGAGAATGCGACAGAGTGTGTGAGATGACAACCCCTCCCCCCCAAAAAAGAGAAAACACCACCCAGGAGAGGAGGTGTAAAGCACAATGAGGCAATAGAGACTAGAACAACAAGGACGCAGCTATGGTGCTTAATAGCACGATGGTAGTGTTCCCCATGGTCTCCTATCACTCCTGCCAATCATTTACATCACCGAAAATCTCGACATTCTACCAATTTCTTATGGCATTCCTCCTATTATTCCACCAAGTTCCTTCCTGCTGTACTTCATCCTTATATCCTCCTCCCTGTCATTCCACCATCTCTCCCAGCTGCCTTTGTTATTCCACATCTTCCCCCACACACTCCCCAAGATGCATCTCCATTGTATTATTTCAGAAACAGTTAATGAGATATAATTTAATTCCAAACTAGCATTAATGTTTCCTCCATTTTTTCCATTGGCCTTTCCATGCATTTAATGTCAACGTGTATCCTGCTCAGCTTTAGTGTTGCCCCCAACCTGCAAAGGAAGAGGATTGGAGCTGAAAGACCAAGGCAAAGTGTGGGTGCATGGAGCCTAAGTTGTAAGCGAGCACAGTATGCGAAGCCATACAACATCTTTACTGCTTACATGGTGTGGAAGTTAAGGCGGGAGCCTTAACACACAATTTCTAGGTTTGTTAAAGTTTGCTTGGTATGAATCTGCCTTAACTAGGTTTGTAAAACCGTAGGTTTTTTGTTTCTCTAATACATCTTATAACTATGGCTTATCTTAGTATTGTTATTAGCAAAGAAAATCTCAGCTGAGTTGCTGCCAGATTCTGAACACTTTAAAACAGGTTACAGAGCTAAACAATGACCATGATACAGATCGCTCTCTCACACACACATTGCTGGATCATTGTCCTTCAATTTCCAGTTTTGCTTCATTTTCTTTGTTCCCCATTTTCTTCCTGCTTGTTTATTTATTTAAAAAATGTATACCTCGCCCCTCCTGCCCAGCAGCCCGGGGCAGCTAACAAATCAGTGTCTAATCACGTTTTCTCTCTCTTTCTCTCTTCATTACTTTTTTTAGTTCTTTGAATTCTCTTTCTCTGCTTCCCCTCTGTTATGTCTTTCCTATTCCCTGACTCTTTATCTTAGAGTTTTCTCTCCTTTTGCTGTCATTCTCTGCTGTCTTCTTTCCATCATTTCTTGTTAGCAGCAACTGACATTACAAGTGTTGCAGGAGATGCTTGTGCAGAATTATTTCACTGGACAGACTGCAAAGAGAGAGAGTAAAGTTTTCAAAAGTACCAACGACTTTAAATACCAAAGCCTCATTTTCAAAGGTCCTGTGTGTGCATGCATGGGTGAGTCCTGTGTGTACGGTGGCAGCAGCATCAGCGGCAGTAGGTGGGTGTGTGCGCACACTCCCATGAAACACACATGCCCACCCACCTCCACCCATCACCCACGCATGGAGCAACCAGTGAGAAGACAGGTTGCTCTGTGCATGGGGATGAGTGTGCACCCATGTACACCCATCCACCACCCCCGCACTGGCACACACACCAACCACCCCCACCAGTACAGACTGTTTAAAAGGAGCCAAAGTGTCTTAAGCGCTCAGGCTATGCCACTGAGAGTTGATGAGACTAGGAGTGTTATCGCATCTAACACTAAGCATGCATTCAGCTATCACATGCCACTCGTGATGATGTCACTAAAGTCGGGTGTAGCTAGGTGCAGACTATGGGATGGGTCCGCTGCTGGGCACTCCGCTCCAGTGTGCATATGCCATCTATGTGTGGGGGCGCCTCCCAGGCATATGGACCCTGGTGCGGCTGCACCTATTACAGCTACCCCCCAGACTAAAGTCCTGCAACCGCTTGTAAGCCTCCCCGAGATGCCATGGGCAGGAGGGGGCGGCTAATAAATGTAACTAAATAAACAATAAATTATACACACACATAAGTACTTGTGTTTTTGGGGGGCTGCCCAAATGTCTCCTCCCACAATCTAGTCCCTGGATGCTAACCCTGCCTTGATGCAAAGCATCAGGCAGCCACACGTGTTTTCCTAATGTGGAGACAATGCTCAGAGTCTGGGGAACCAAGGCTTCCTTGCTGCTAGAGGTAGTTCCCTCAAATGCTAGCCCCTCTTGCCCCCACCTCTGAGCTGCTGCTGCCCCCTTCCTCAACATTCCTCTCCAGCACCCCTTCCCCAACCAGGGTACCACAAACGTGCACCCACCTCCAGCCCAAATTCCCACCCACAAAACAATGCCCAATCAAATAAATTGTAAGATTTTATTTTGAGAAGGAACCTTGGTGAAGGCCTCTGGCTGAAAACCTTTGTGTGTGTGTGTGTGTGTGTGTGAAGTCTTTACTGGAACCTGTTCCAGTACTGTCACTGGGCCCGTTTGCTACAGCACCAACCTGTCGGTGCTTTGATGGGGGGCAGAGGAAAGTGCATTCCCCTGTTGTGTTTTCAGTGGCTGCAGCCCCCCACTCTGTGGTGGAAGGGGAAGAAGTGGGAAATAATGTTCAGAACATGGTGCTAGTCTCACAGACCCAGAACTCTAGATGACACAAACTAACATGTTGACTGGCAGGAGGTAGAGTGGTTCGGCAACATCCCCTCACAACTCGTCACAGTTGGGAGGAGCACAGAGCAGAAATGGACTGGTGTACTTATCTAGATGTAACGGCAGCTACGTGGCGGCAGAAGCTGCATGTTGGGGACGCACATGTTCTCTGTCTCAAACACACCTCTCTTCTGTAGCAGGATACATATTAGCACAAACAGACATAACAGAAGATGTGTGTTAAACACCAAAAACAAGTGCAGAATGTTACGTCTGGCAAAATCCTCAGGCTCCTAAGAGTTCAAGTCACTTTTGAAAATGAGGCTTAGGATCCAAAATCACTTTTAAAATCCAGCCTCTTTGAGCAGATTCTGTAGGAGCCTAGATCTAATAAGGAGTTTTATCCTTCTGTCCGACATATCTTCAGTTTTCAAATCATCTTCCTTTCTATACTAAAGCTTTCTGTGGGCGAGAAACATGCACACCCAAAGCAACACAAAACAACCAGAGTGAATCCAGACCCACAAGTGTAAAATGTGTGTGTGTGTGTATGTAAAGAGCTTAGGGCCCTCTCTTCTCAGTGACTTTTTTGTAAAGGGCCCACAGAGGAATAAATATTGTTTCCTCCCATTCATCCAGAGTGACTCTCCCTACTCCAGTGGCACATGTTTTAAATCCAGTGTAAACTGGAGTCAGTGGTGTTACGCGGAACTAAAAGAGTTGAGGTTCAATTTAAGAAAATAGTATGGGCCCAATTCTGCTTTCAGTGTAACTGAGATATTCTGCTTTCACTTCAGTGTAACTGAAAGCAGAATTTGCCCCATACCATTTTCTTAAATTGAACCTCAACCACTTTATTTCTGAGGTGCCTCAGTTGAGGAGAAATGGCTTCTTGTCCCGATTCATTGTCCCGCTCCCTTAAGGAGTACCAGTCTGATCTTCAAAGCACTGCACCAGCTTGTGTCCTACTGACATGAATGAGGTTTATATTAGTGAAGCGCTTTGAAGACCGCAACCTAAGATCTTTGTTAATAGCTCTCTTTTGCCAGAGACTGGCACAACGAGATCCACTATTATCCTCTGCCTACAAACATTTAACCCACGTCTCCAAATTCTGGTTTTGAATGGCCTTCTTCTCGCTTGGGCCCTTCTCCAGCCTGAGTCAAACTCTCCCAAGAAAATTCATGCCTTGAGCTGCCTAGCAGCAGGTGGGAGGGGTTTTCTAAACAAGACTGATTTTGCTGTTATCCTGTCTTTTCTAGGTTGCACTAGCTCCATACCAGCACTTAGAGGAAGACATGAATAGCCTGAGGCAGGTTTTGGAGATGAAGAATCAGCTCATCCACAAACAGGAAAAGCGGATCATGGAGTTGGAGAAGCTGGTCAGTGACAAGTTTTTTTATGGCCAACAGTGTTGACAGGGAGGAGGTTAAGATCTAGATTGGAGATGGGGAAGAGAGCAATGAAGGGGGATCAAGCAAGATATCTACTGTTCCCCCCACACCCCAGGGAGTGCCAAGGAAAAGGTCTCCTTCCTTCCCACCCAAACCTTCCCCATGTATCTTCTCTCCAGGGTCCCTAGATCTTGGCTTAATGGGAGTGGGTCCCATAAGGCAGTGGCTGAGAATCACAGCTCTTTTAATGGCACAGAATCTGGTTATTTGGATTATAGTTCAGGAAACGCCACTAACCTCAGGTGAGATCGGCCCCAGCACAAGCTAGATATTATGCTATAGCCACCTTCAACAATGATTGTCATCTGTTATGGGGGGCAGCAGTTAGAGGCAGGGAGCCTTCTGCAGCGGGTTTAAAATCTAAATCCTCCTACAGCAGCTGCTGCTGTTACAAATTTAACAATCCTTCTCTTGCTGCAGGCTGAAAAAAATATAATATTGGAAGAAAAAATTCAGGTGCTCCAGCAGCAGAAAGAAGACCTCAAAGTTAGGATTGATCAGAACACTGTGGTGACAAGGTCCGTATAAATGTTTGTACTGAACCTTATTGGAAATAGTAATGTTGCAACAGTAGAACACAATTGGATGTTTGCAGAGCAGCAAAGCAGGAAACACATTTACCTGCACCTGTCCTCCTCAATATCATGGGCTTGTTTTATTAGCAGCTTTTGTTATAGTGACTTCACATCTCTGGTGGTATTGCTTTATTTTAGTGCCTGTTTATTTTTTGACCATGAAAGAATCTGGACACACATGCTCCTGGCTGTGCTCTGCTTGATACCGGAATCTCTCTTGCCTCTGACTCCATTCTCAACACCACACCATCAGCCAGTAGTGAATGGGCATCAGGAAGCCACCAGCTTGAACGGTAGCATGCTAGCAGGCTTGGTAGCACCAGCGTAATGGCCGATATCTGTTTAGGGACTGAAAGGAACCAATGTCATCCAGGAGAGAGCATATTGGAGGTGGATCTAAGATTCCTGAGTTCAAATTCTGGTGTTACTGGGAGGTCATGGGTAAATCAGCTCCCTGGCTGTAAAAACAGGGAGTTGATGGAAGCCCTGAAATCAGTTTTCAGGTTTGAATTTGGGGAGGATAGAATCACCATCTTTAGACAGTCCAGTCAGGACTCTGTATGATCCAGGATCCTCTCTGAGGTGCAAAACTCCCACCAAAGCCCCAGTTCAGTACTGGATAAAATGTTTTTGTCTCAGCTGGTTGGCTTGGGTGTGCCGTGACACATGGAGGAGACCCATATTATTCTAGCCTTGCCAGATGCTGCCCTTAGAATCTCTTAAGTAGTTGATTACGCTGTTTTCCTTCCTTGGTAAAGACCCAGAAACCCAGCCCACATGGCCGATGGTTTCTGGGATATGAGCCAGCCACGTAACTCAGCGCTACGCTGGCCAGCCTACTCGGAACAAAGCTAACCTCTCCCCCGATGTGGGCTGCACTTCACAAACTGTTCACACTGGTGTAAGACAGTTGTGGATCACAGCATCTTGGGCCAGTTCGAGAGCTCATGGAATGAGGAATTTATGGTCACACAGTGAGAAGGGGACCCAACCTCCCTATTCCTCTTTGCTGTTTCCAGGGCCAGGGCCTGGAATGATGGTTGACCTCAGTGGAAAGGACCAGCTAGACCTGCTCTAAAACCGGAACATTAAACAAGCAACAGGAAATCAGAGTGAGGGGACGAGGTTTGCCCTAGCTCGGCAAAAGCTGCTAAACTCTAAACTAGGAGTTTATCAGGAGATGGGTCCTTCCTCTCAAACAACCGACACATAAAAGACATTTATTATTCATCATTGTTTCAGTGTTCAAAGTACTTTACAATCCTTATCTTGTTTACCCCCACAGCATCCCTGCAGGTAGGTCACTATTCCCATATTATTGATGGGGAACTGAGGCTGAGTTAATAAACGTGCAGCTGGCATGCCGGTGACAGTCCTGGGGAGGTGGGGGGCACCCCCGAGCAGATCAGGTTGGGGAAATGAATAAATGTTCCTGCTGATTGACCAGGCCAGGGGAGAGGGGGCAGAAAAGATGCAAGGCCAGTTAGCCCCGCCCCTATGCTGCAGCCAGCACCGCCCCCCCTCCACGATGGACAGCCATGGCTGCCAATAACTGGAAGCCAACCATGGCAGCACAAATACACGCGCTTGCCCGCTGTGGCCCTCCTGGGCAGCCCTTGGGCCCAGTCCCACAATTCCTGGGCAGCCGCCTACCTGGTATGGGGCTGTAGTGGGCCTACATCTGGCAGCCTGCTAACAAACACACGGGTAAGGCTCTGGCCCAGGGGGGCTGTAGCGGGCCATGTCACGTTTATTAACATCCATTGCGAGTTGCCCCAGGCCACCCAGTGCGTTCATGGTTAAAACAGGATTTGAACGCTGGTTGAGTCCAATACCTTCTCCCTTAGGCTGTGTTGGCTCTCAGTGGTGCTGGTAGAACTGGAGACTGCTGACTGACAGAGTGGAGCAAGTGCGGTAGCTTTACCCCTGGGATTTCTGGAGGTTGAAAGGATAACAAAGCAGCAGCATAGTTTTGCAGCTGAAACACTGGACTAGGATTTAGGTGATATAGGTTAGCTACTGCTTCCTGTGTGCCCTTGGACAAACCATTTTCAAGGCGACAGTCCGCCGCTGGAGACCATGCAAGTCTGTGCGGCTCACACTCACATATTTAGCACATCCAGTCTAATAAACATGGAGCCCTCTGCCCGTGTTTAATGTGCTTGCAGCAGCTTCCACTAACGCTAGCGATGTCCCTCCACCGCGGCCACCTCTCAGCTATGAGGTGCGCTAGAAATCTTCTTCCCCTACAGTCTCCCTCCTCCGTCTTTCAGCTGAGAGGCATGCTAGAGATCCCCACCCCCCTTTGTGGTCTCCCTCCCCGCAGCCAATTCTCAGCTAAAGGGAAATTACTAACTCTGAGACTTGGAAAGCCCCAAGGGTTGGTAACGTGAATGTAAAGTATCCAAGCACGTGGAAGCCTACACCTGTGATCCAGCACTGGGGAAACTGTGCTTCCCAGCAGGGAGAATAGCTGCAGCTGTTCTACGTGCAAGGGTGCAGCTGCACCATGCCCCACAAGCCTGCATGCATTCCTAGTACATCTGTTCTAGCTCTGCCAGGCCCACAGGTGGGGTGGGGATGTGGGGGGAGCAGAGGGGCGTCCCCTGAGCTGGAGTGTAGGAGGCTGCTTTTTAAAAGGAACAGTAAAAGACTCTCCAGTGCAACATGGAGTTTGTTTCGCCTCGTGTCTGGCTGTAGCCCATAAGATGAGGCAGTAGAAACGGAGATAATCATGGCACAGGAGGTGGGAGGATAAAAGGAGCAGGAACTTTTCCCCCTCTGCACACAACAGCAGTCTTCTAAGGACATGTCGGTATTCTAACCTGCTGGGAAGCACTGCCCTGCTCAGATCTCTCTTGAAATTACCTGCCAAAGTCCCAGCTCTCCTACCTCGCAGAAAAACTGAAGTATTTACTAGCATCTACCAGGCTGTCAAGTGTACCGGAACACTGGGTTTCATATCATGGAGCTGGCAAGTTATGTTTGTGACCTGCCCATAGCAGCATGGGGGAGCCACACCCAGTGTGGTGAAACCCACTCATTGTTAGGATTTGATGGGATCCTTTCTAGCAGGCTGTACTGCTGCTGCTGGTCTCATGTGGCAGATACTGATGATGGGAGGAGGGGTGGTGTGCGCTAAACTGGAGCAGCAACAGCAGCAGAAATGGTACCATCTGACAGGGCCCGACTCCTCTGTTCCCTGCCGCAATGGAGGGTAGGGAACAGGGCTTCTGGGGGTACCCACTCTCTGCTATTCCTGGAGGCTCATGGCCCAGTGTTAGCTGAGCACATGCCCAGAACCCCTGGCTATCCTGAGAGGGAGAAGCGCGGCAGAGAAGCTTGCCCAAAGCCGTTTGGCAAGTTCTAACCTCACCCCCAAGTCATCCAGCTGCAAGCTCCCCTCCTCATTAGCTACCAGGCCACACCAGCTCTCCTGGAGGCTCCTACGGTGGGAGGGCTGGGCTGGGCTGGGCTGGGAGTACATACTTCCAAGAGTAATAAGAACCCCTCCCAGGTGCAAGGGATGATTGGTTTGCCTCTAGAGGGACACACTAAACTTATTCTACACAAGGTTTAAGCCTGGGGCTGGCTGGCTGATGGGGTTTCAAGGCTCTGCACAAAACCTTTGTCAACCTTTAGCAGCAACCTTCTCTCATATAACAGACCCGATCGGGACAAGCTAAAAAACATCAGGGAAAAAATTATGGAGGTTTCTTTTTTCTTGAGTGATCTGATGTAAGATCCTATAAAAACAAATGTGCCAGAAACACCAGGCATTTCACCTCAGACACTGAGCACGTGGGACATGGCCGATGAAAGCCCCGCTCAGATGTGAAAGACACAGGCAGTGTCTAGACGGCTGCCCCCTTTGGTTTAAGGAACATCAAGCCCTACTTAGACTTACCGCCTCCTTCTTTCCCTCTCCAGGCAGTTGTCTGAGGAAAATGCTAATCTTCAAGAACACGTTGAGAAAGAGACGAAGGAGAAGAAGAGGCTGAGCCGGACTAATGAAGAGCTGCTTTGGAAGTTGCAAGCAGGGGAGCCCGGCAGCCCTGTTAAGTTGTCTCCAACATCTCCCACGCCTATTTATCGCTGTTCCTCGGGGCCTCCCACTCCCGCAAAAGTCAGCACGGTGCCAAGATGACAGGTACGTGCAGCTGCAGAAGATACCCCAGCTTTTCCAGTTCTCCAACCCGCCGAATATTATCGCCCAAGAAAGCATTAATAGCAGTCGGTCCCTGGGGTTGGTTACTGCAAGCATGCTCTATAGCTGTATATTAGGCGGCGTGCTACCATGACTTCAGCAGCCAGAACTCTTAGTACCAGCACACTGATGTCTTAGAATAGCATAGAAGAAGTGTAGTGGGATGTGTACAATTCTTACCATGGTTAGAGCCAAAAGAAAGAAACCGTTCCTACCAGCGGTTCAGTTGCAATGAACGTTTGCTGCAGTATTTCAGGTTAGTTACAAACACAGCTCAAGATTTGAATCTCTGTGTGCGTCTGCGTGCTTATATATATGTATGTATTGTACCTATATACATGCGCATATATGACGCGCACGCACGGGTCAACGTAGCTGAAGATGTTCTGAATTGCATTTTTTTATATTATTGGATACGAAGCACTGATCTATTTTCATTATGGTCAGCAGTTTTCTAACTTGTGCCTAAGACTTAATCTAGTGAAATGAACTGCTTTTCTGTCGAGCCTCCCAGGAATACTTCTACCCAAACAGAGGAAAGGTACACAGAAGTAGAAGCGCCTTCCAAAATTACCACCACGTGGTACATTATCTAATGTGAACACCAGCGACTTTGACATTCTGAAATGGTCCTGCCTTCCACCCAGTCACCTTTCTACTACATGCCAGAGAATGTCACTCATCACATGCCCAAGTTTAATTCTTCCTAGCAATCCCATGAGCAGATTCAGACCAGAGTTAAGACACACACACACACACAGTTGGGGTGACTCTTAAATCAATTAGCTCTTTATTCAGACACACCCATGCGTTAACTCCAGTTTGCTTCAAAATGCCAGGTGGCTTGGAGATATTAGGCCCTTGTTAGCACCCAGAGAAGCTGCTTGGGGGTGCGTGGGCCCCACTGAGGGCAGCATTTGGTCCCTCAGCCTATACAGCCATAGATTTCACACCACTAACATTTATCCTGTCAAGAACACTTCTGAAGTGTGCTTAGACTGTCCAAACCACTGAATCGTAAGTTTCTGCCTTGTGAGCAAAAGGTCAAACCCCTTAGGCAGAGACCCCATTGATGGCAACGAGGAAAACACAGGGAACATAGATCCTTCGCCTTAGGTTTTCCCACTATTCTATACTGTCACCTCCAAGCCACCGGTGGCTTGCAGCAGCTTCCTGTTGTGTGCCTGATCAAAGTGGATGCCGTGTCAGGCTACACTGGTGGGAGGGTGTGCTGGCGGCCCAGAGGTGCAGTCGCACAGGGAATTTCATACAGTATGAAAAGGGGTTCACAATATATTGTAATTCCAAACAGGGACCACACAACAACAACGGTCGCCTGGCGTCTTTGATGTTCTTGAAAGTGGGTTCCAGCACTTGTGTCAGGTTTGTTAGGATTAGAATGTGAGAAAGTTTAATGTAGCACTGAGCAGATTAGGAGCATGATTCACCCAAATGAAAGAGAATTTTGTTAAACGTAAAAATAAAAATCCATGTGATGCTTTTATTTTCCATAGGTGGCAAAGACCCTGCCCATTTTGAGTTGAAGCCCACCTGGCTTTTAAGCGCAGAAAATATAGGGTCAAGGAGGTAGGATGGAAGAGACCTAGGAGCTGCTTTCATGTGGGGTGGCTGGATCTTTGTGCATTGACATGGACACACATGTGCAGCCCCTGAGAGCAAACAAGGAAGCACTGAGCCCAGCAGCCGTGCTTCCAGCTTGAACCTGTAATGTGGGTCACAGCTTTCCTGTTCTGTACTCAGGATGGTCAGGCTGCAGCTGCCATGTAACCAGCTTCAATCAGTCTCGCAGTAGCTTCGGCCCATCCCAGGATGTAAAAAAATTTAGACTGTGTTTAATCTTTCCTTTTTCTTTTTTAGAGAAATTTATTTTTGTAGCAGCTTTGCATGATACTGTGATATTGGGTATGTTGGGCATCTTATTAGACCAGATCATGACATGTTGGCTAACACTGTTGAAATACATGACTAGATTTTAATGTGTTCAGCAAGTATGACGTAGGATAGCTATAAAAATGAACCACCCCCAGTATCATGTTAGGCACTCATACTGCACTTACAAAATGCACAGACACTCTGCAGTCCCTAACTCATTGTTCTAGTCCAGCCAGGTGCAACCTGGTCTGTTCAAGGAAGAGTTGTCACCATGATATTATCCTCGATCATCCCACCAGACCTTCCCAGGGGCCTGATCGGGGCTGGGTGAGCCAAGTTGTTTCTTTTCATCATCATCTCTCTACCTATGGTGCTTTCCTCATCCCATGTCTGTTAAATGTATATGCAATGAATTCTTCCAGACATGCATTGGGATTTGGAGATTAAGCAGTGGGGAAACTGAGCTGTCCTGAACCCTCCCCAGGGGGTGCGTCGTTCAATGGTCTGTCCCCATATTGGATGCTGCTAGCACCTGCCTTACGACAATTTCTCATTTCTGTTGTAGGAATGGGCTGCTGTGTAGAACAATAACCCCCCTGACAAACCATCATTGCATCTCCCTCTACCATACCAACTGCCATACAATCGGACGTCTTGCCCTAGCAGCCACATTTTTATTTTATTTAGTTAGTTAGTTATATATATATATGCCGCCCCCCCCCCCACCATGCCTACGGCATCTCGGGGCGTCTTCCAACATAAAACAGTTTTTAAAACATAAAACAAATTTAAAACACCCCCCCCAAAAATTAACCCACCACCCCACCCTCCCCTCCCCTCCGAAGGCCTGGGCAAACAGCCAAGGCTTACGAATACGTCGAAAGGCCAACAGGCCCGGGACCAGGCAAGCCCCCTCCAGGAGGGTATTCTACAACTGCGGCCCAGCCACCAAGAACGCCCTCTCCATTGTGCCCCCCGTCTTACACGGGGGACCTCCAGAAAGGTGCCCCCGGTGGATCAGAGATTGCTCTGAGGTGCGGAGGGCGAGGCGGTCCCCAAGATATGAGGGGCCCAGACTGTGCAGGGCTTTGTAAATCAATACTAGCACCTTGAATCTGGCTCGGTACGCTATAGGCAGCCAGTGCAGAGCGCGGAGCACCGGTGTTATGTGCTCAGGCCTTCCCGTCCCTGTCAGCAGACGGGCTGCCGCATTCTGCACTAGCTGCAGCCTCCGAACCAGAAACAAGGGAAGCCCCATGTAAAGCGTGTTGCAGTAGTCACTTGGCATCCTACAGATCGAGGAAAAGATTTGTTTTCTGAGCCCGTTTTGCATGTTGGTGGCTGACGTACCTGACTTTTTGTCTACCACCATTAAAGCAGGTTGTTGAAATGAGGGGTGTGTGAACTTAGATCAAGATAGGATTTTCAGAAGAAACGGTCGGATCTTGATAACTTATTGCTACCTGTTTAGTATAAAAGGGCATTGGTCCTTGCGTGCTGACAAGCATCAAGGAAAGAGCACCTGGGTGAAATCTATCCCAGTGCAGAGAGGAGTTCACTGCCACCTAGCGAAGTTAGGCAGAGGTGGGGTGGCCACTCTAACCTCCCCCTTTAGGGTTATTTTTGCATCCTACACTCCCCACAGAAGCACTAAGATATTGGTGGCTACAAGGATCCTTAGAGCCGGCTCAGCTTTTGACCTAGTAGTCAGAAAGGGCCACAGTACAGATCCAGGGCCCGGCCATGCACTGGGGACCCAAGGAACAGAGGGCCGACAGGAATTCCACCTGAGCAGCAGCTCTCTGCAGACCCCACTCAGGAAGGTTTATAGCATATTAGCAGGAGGGAAATACAACTACTAGGGGTTCCATGCACGTAAAGCATGATTCAGCATGGGGTCCTGGCAGGAACAATGCAGAGTCATTTTCAAACCAAACATCACTGACCCCTACTCAAGCAAGAGCAGCAGCAGCCAGTGAATACCTGTGGCTGTAGGCAGGGTCCTTGCTGTGACAAAACCGTGCTCTTAGTTTTGACTGGTTAAGGACTTGCTGTTCATCCAAATCCCTTGCAGTAGTGTGCCTCAATGCACCTTCAAATAACCCCTAGTGAGGGAGAGAGGGGATCTCAGACCGTTTCCAGGCAAGTGTCCTTGGAGCAGACTGGATGTTTGCTGGGCCTGTGTTCTGCATTAGCACATGCAAAGTTCAAGGCTGACACATAACCCCTTGGGTGGGCAAGGCCTTTAGGACTGTCTGAATCTCTCTAGGACCACAATCCTGAAACCGTTTACTCTGGATTGGCCTCATGGAAGTGTATGGGGCTACTGCAGGGTAGACAGTCAGGACTGTGGCCAGATAATTAAAGAGTTGATGTTTTCTGCCACCCACTCCCCCTAATAGAAATTACCACAGGGACTTATATTCCTTCTTACAAAATTAACTTATTTTTCCATTGTCTTCACAATCACCAAATATATTTAGTCATGCCTTTTGTTCTAAAATGACCACATCAGCATGATCTTTCCTGAACTGGATGTCTGGAGTTTAGCTCCCAAATCCATATTAGGCATCAAAATGTAAGTGACAAATGGGATCTGTGGGTGCTTGGCAATCAGGCCTCTTGTGCTTAGTGGGCTCACCACATACAGAATGAGACACCCAACTTTCAGCACCCAGAATTGGAAATAATGGTCTGAACCTTGGGGAGCGGGGGGAAAGAGGAATATATATATATTTATTTCCATTATCCCAGGATAAAATAAGTCTCTTTTCCTCCTAATGCTCACCAGCTGAAAGCTATCAGCTAATGCAGAGCTCCAGTCACTCTGCAGACAATCACAAGGTCCCTGCTGCATTAGCATGAACATGCCCCCACGTTAAGATCTAAAACCAAGAGACTTCACACCCATGTTTTGATTCCTGCTCCTTCAACACGCCACAGGGAGCTCCTCAGCAAGGTTAACTGAGCCTATCAATAACCAATAATTTTAGCATCAGACTCATCAGTGCTTTCTAAAAAAAGATTCCACTTTAGCTTTCATTGCAGTTTGTAAATACTGAACGGGTGGACGTTATAACGGGAAAGAGGAGAGCAATTTTGGTGGCACCAGGCACAAATGTATTATCCATCTATTTTCCCTTATTAAAAAAAAATGAGGGGTCGGTCATCTGTATTAACTTTTACTTTTTAATGGCAAAAGGATGTAGCTGACATGTCTTTAGGAGCCCCAGATAGAACAATTACCTAGGCAGTCCACCAGGCCAGAAATATCCCTTACAATCCTCCTTTGGAGATTGGCACCAAGATGCCTTTATATTGCAAAAACTCCCTGGTGTACTCAACCAGAACCAAGGCCCCAATTGGGATAGTCACTGCTCAAACACAAATGAAGTCTCAGTCTCTGCCCCAAAGACTTTCTAATCTAGAAAATAGATTGGGAATAGTTCATGAACAGCTCATTCTCCCCATCTGCCCTCAAATTCCTCCCACCCAACAAGTGTCTTCCTGAGAAAGGATTAACAAGCCACTGCCTCCTGTGGAGCAGAGAAGTCTATTCCTTTCTTTCTGTTTCAAGTCTGTCTGTGGGACATGTAGAGAGCATTATTTGAATTCTTGCAACCCAGAAAAGCTTGCATAAATCAAATTAGCAGCTAAGTTCCTGCATTTCACTCTGAAATAATTTCTGATCAATTAATAAGTCAGCAGGTACCGAATAATAAAAGATCACTTTTTGGTTTAAAAGACGGAAAAAAAAACAAATCAGGTATTTTATGTCTCTGCACTGATTGCATTTGTGTCCCATGGACGCACTGTGGATCTTTATGTAAATATTTTCCCACGCAGTATGAGGTCTGTGGTCTGATTTAATATGTTGTTAATGAATTACAGGAAAAGTTTGTATTATTTCAGTTATGATGTACAGATGAGTGTAATATATTCCTGATAATAAATACATGCTCCAGCACAAGTATGGATGGCAGCATGCAAACTGGTGTAGACTGCTGTTTTCTTTATGGCTCTAAGTGTATAGATCAGAAGTGGGGAACCTCAGGCCTGGGCACCAAATGTGGGTCCCAGCAAGTTACGTGGCTCCTTTTCCATTTCCTGTATCTGACACCCCCCAACCCCCATGTCCAGTTCTTACCCCCAAGCATGGGGGGGAAATGAGCTCAGGATAAGGGAGCAGGGCATGCACACAAGGACAGGGGACAGATCCATGATCCAGACCCTCCTTCTCTCGAGTGCACTCCTTACACACACACACACATCCATAATTTCTATGCGGCCCTCAGAGCTTGTACTCATTTTCAAAGCGGCCCCAGGGAGGGAAAAGGTTCCCTGCCCCTGATGCAGCTCGCCAGGGCATCTCGGATATCAAGGACATTAGAAAATGGGGGAAAGAAGTGAAGTTATAAGAGCAGGAAATAAAGGTATTAAACAGGAGGGCTACAGATATGCTTGGGCCAATAGAAAAACACAGTAAAAACACCTCTTAGGACAACAATGCTCTTCATCCACAGAGAGCTCTTTGCAAATTGATGCAAACATCATTTTACTCTACAGAGTCAGCCCCGAAACTGGGCCTGACCTATGGCAAATGCATCCCAGAATAATTTTAGAATAAGAAGAGAAAGAGGAAACTTTTAGCAAAGTGAGTTAACAACTCTCTGAAGAGGGGAACCATGGAAGGTATGGGAGAACGGGACAGCTAAAGCAGATAGGGAAGAGAATTTACATGAGCTGTGAAGAGTTGAGATGGAAGAAACGAGCAGCATTGTTAAAGACAAATGATAATTGGGAAAAACCAATTTACGATAAACCCAGAAGGCTGGCATTAATCTGTATCAGTAATATTGTGTCCAATAGGCCTGTTGGAACCCATCACCAAACAGGAACAAGTCTGAGACTACACAATTTATTTGAATTTCATTTTAATGCTGTATCACATCTTACAAGCTGATTTCCAAAGTCAAAATGCACAGTCCAGGGAAGACTTATTTACAGTGCCATCTGCTAAAAGGTGTGCGCACCCAAGGCTGTGCTCTAGATGCAAGTTTCACAATAATTTTTTTAAAAAAACCCCAAACCTACAGATTTACACACTTTAAAAACAGAATTAAAACCAGAACAAAAAAACCCCACTGAGACACACATGGATCAGCAAAACTACCTGGCATCAGGAGTCAAAAATTGATCTTATTTCAAGAGATTCTGTGAAATCATTAGAAAAACAGACTATCACACACAACAAGGAGGTATAGATACATTTTGCTCAATAAAAACAAACCAGTCTCCTCCCAACATGGCTTCTCCATCAGTGAAGGAGACATTCCTGAAGAAATCCAACATACTACGGTAGGTTTGTGGCACAAAACCCAACCCATTGCTGCAATTGGTCTTTGTGCTCCTTAAACCATCCGACACTGAAAGGCACAACATAGAGCAAAAGAAACCCCATCTTTGCATACGTATCACAAGCCTCAAAAAGTTTCCATGGCAGCAAACTCGCCGTCAGTCATCAGGGTGAAAAGATGCCACAAACCATTTCCTCTGGAGGAGCTCCCACTCTCCCTTGAAGTCCACAGGGTTTCAATGCTTTGTGGATCAATTGCAGCCTAGGAGTTTATACGTCTTGGCTTAGCTTGGCTTGTTGGACCACAGGCCGTGAACAATACCCTGAGAAAGTTCTAGGCTTGTAGTTCTGCAACAAGCATGTTCTCACATCATTTGGTTTCCATTATAACATCAGATATTTGTAGTGTCATAAACAGAAATCAGCTGTTAAACCAACAAAGGTGTCCACACATGAAGTAGCATGTTCATGTCAATTCTCCAGGATAAATGCCCAAATGCTTTTGTAGATTACCTGATTGAACAGGCTCTGAACCCCACTACTAAAAGCGAGGACCTACCTATCCATCAAACATAGTGAAATAGAACTGGTGGGTGGGATCTTTTTTTAAAAAAGAAAGAAAATCACCTAAGTGATAAAGGAACCCAAAGTCAATAGGACTTGGACATCAAGTCACCAAGAACTTTGTGAAACCTCACCCAAGGTGGCCAACATGCAGCCTTTAAAATTTCATCAGGCACCATCATTACAGTAAATGAATATTCTGCAGAACTTCTTCTTGCACCACCATATCAATAAACATTGTGTTAAAAGTTCTAATCATTCTGGTAAAATATAGCCCCCTTCCAGAAATGGCCATGTTGGCATCCCATCTTACAACCTATGCGCACACACAAAATATACAGCATTTGTACAAATGGTTCTGTCTTTGCAAGACTGTGCAGGAACGGAGAAGCTGCAGCCTGTGGGCCAAATCTGGCCCCTGATGGAGGTTTGTTTTTTCCAATTCCTGGCCCTGGCTCTATTGTCAAGGTCTGAAAGCATGAGCTCAGGGGAAAGAAGCAGAGATACAGCATGCACACAAGGAAAGACATGGATCCATGGCATAGATCTATGGTCTGGATCCTCCTGTTCCTTACTGCGTCCTGAGTGCCCCCCGCCCCAAGCTCCTATGCAGCCCACAGAGCTTATGCTAATTTTCAAAGGGGCTTGTGGCAGGCCTGGTTACCCAAGACTCAAGGAATGCAGTAGAAAGAATACTCTACACACTTCCAGGGCTCTTTCATTCTGCACCGCAAGAGCAGTAATACTTCACCTAGACACCTGGTGTAGAAGCACAAGAACAAAGAAAAACAATGACAGAACCCAACCAGCAATGACAGACCATTAGCACACACTACGTACAAATGGTGAATGGTAAAGCAAATATATGCAAGCCTCCAAAGCTGTGATGAGTTAACAGCACATGGAGTCAACAATAAAATAAATCTATTGCACATTTACAGTGACCTCCTGTAGCCTCATCCACCAGGCTTGACTTCAAGCCTACTCCGAAGAGGATGACCTGGGCCTCCTAACAGAGGTGCTGCCAGTAAACTCACATGGACGATGGATAAGTGACAAAAGGGATTTCTCTAGAATTTACAGTAAGTAGATTTTTGGCTAAAACGGGGATTTAGAAGTTGCATTGACATTTCCCTGTAAACTTACTACAAACCCCTAACGCTGAGAATCTACTCAAGAAGCAAAGCTGCTTTTGTGCTAAGGGGGGATAACAGGCCTTCTGTTAGATCAGGCAAACTTTCAATACTCTTTCCCGAAGGAGTCCCAGAGAGACTCTGGGGGTGGGGGAGCCCAATGCCTGGCCAGGATGTTTCCCACTTCCGACTAGGCTTGGACGGTTATGATTATTTTGACAGATATTTGTTTCCAAGTCTTGTTTTTCAGGGTTTGTGGGCTGAAATTCTTGTACCGACAGGAAATGAGAAGCTCCAGCAATAATGGATCTTTCTCCATAACGCAACACCAGCTGGCGTGAACACTGTACTCTGAAAAATACCTAAAAATGTCACGCTCTTGATCTTCATAAGGCAAGAGGGATAGCTGCCTACAAGGGCAACTCACTCCTGGGACTTGCCCACTCTGCCGCCTTATTGTAAACAATGGACTCCTTTTCCTCTCCTTGCTACATCGCCAGTGTGTGCTATCATCAATTGTTATAAGCCGGGACCCCCGTGAAGAGGTCAGCCATGGAGAACTCTGGAGCACCCAAAAGAACCCAATGAAAAGGCCGCTTTTTACATATGCCATTTCCACGGAAAAAACCCTGGACAAAAAATTGGTTCCATTCTTCCCTCCTCCCCCCAAGAGAGAGATTTCTGGAAAAGGCCATTTAAAAAAAGAAAAGAAAAAGCTTTTGTTCAAAGTTTCAACAGGCTCAGTCTTCTTCAAGATCCCTTTATGCTTTTCCTTAAATAAAAAACTCTGCAATGGATGAACTTTGCCTGAAACCCTGTGCTTCAGTAGGGGGAGCTGACCCAGCCAAAGAGATGCCCATTCTAACTTAGCAGGGAATCGCATACAATTGTTATTTACACAAAAAAATAAATACATATACATTATCTTCCCCACTCCTGTATGGGCAGGATTTTGGGTGGAGCAGGGGGCACAAAAGACTATTTATCAAGTATAATTAAAAAGAAATTTTTTCCACTGAACTTCTCCTAGAAAAGGAAACTGAAGAGAAATGATCCTCCCCACTAAATTTCCCGTTCCTTCTAAGTGCTGCTATTTGTCTGCGCACTATGCCTAAGGAGCTGAAAGTCACAGAACATAAATACTAAAAAGGTCCCCAAGTTTAAAAAATGCAAGATAAAAAATAAGTTAAACTTTCTCAAAGCCTTTTACAGCAAGCCATCTGCATGCAGTCAATACTTTTTGGAATCCCATCTTTCCAGCAAGCGCCCACCTTCTAACGCCCACGCAGTGCTAACTCCCACAACTGCCTCAAGCCGCTGCCCAGGATGAAAGCTCCCAGCTCCACATTCCTCTCTGTTGGTTTGCCAGGCCCGCCATGGTTTTAGTGCCCAGGTGCATTAGGAGTGGCTGCACACAGCACGACAGAGGCCAATCCAGGGTCCAGCCAGCTGGGGCGCTGGGTGCTAGCAGCAGCTCTGGCTGGGAGAGCAGCTCACAGCCCTCTTCCCCCTGCCTCCATCTCAGGGAGGGGAGGGGAGAACTTGACTGATATCCTATTTTAATTTTAATTATAAATTAATTTAAAATGAATTTTAATTTAATTAATTTACTTAATTTTATGTAATGTTTAATTAAAACACTACCATATTTAAATTCTGTGAAAATAAAATTCTACTCCAAGTCCTTGGAGAAGGGCGGGATAAAAATGTAAAAAATAAAATAAATAAAACCTACAGCAGGGCTGGGGAACCTCTGAGCAACCCGCAGCGACAGTATATTTCCTTCGGCCCCTCCTGGATCCAGCCTGTGGATTCACTGCAACTGAGAGAGTGAGTTCAAGGGAAGGGAGCAGAGACAGGGGCAGGCACTCAAAAAGTGGGGAGGGTGCCAAGTCACAGCTCTATGATCTGGAGCCTCCCCTTCCCTCCTGCATCCTGAGCACAGCCCTTAAGCACCCCGTCCCCAATTCATGGACCAAGGCTCCCCACCCAGGAGCAGGACTTGGCCCTTCTGCCCTAGAGAGAGATGTAAAATGAGGTGTGCTTTGGACAAGCTCTGTGTAGAGAGCCACAGAAAGAACTGGGGGGAGGGGGGGGCAGGGACCCAGCTCAAGGTCTATGCATCATGCAAGTCCCACTTGTTCTCCATTTTGAATTCCAGGATCTCCCATCATGAAGGAGAAGAGCTGCAGCCTGAGCATGAATCCATCTTGCCCGATCTCCTGTCTCTGAGCTGCGCCAACAGACGCTGTGGGAAAGGTGCAAGCCCTCTGCAGCACTGGAATGAAGGATAAGAATATGCCCCCACAGAAAGGTCCCATCTTAATCCCTACGAACAGCTTTATCCCTGAAGCACAAGCCTTCCCACAGGCTATGGAAGGAGGCATTTCACATTCCCCACTTGGGCTTCTTTAGAGAGACAGCAGAAGTTACAGCTACAGATTTTTGAAGCTAGTACCACGAGCTAGTATTACAAAGGATCTGAACATACATGTCCCAAAGGATGTGGCAAATCTCTCCTGGTCCGATTCTCCTCTAAGGTACACTGGCATAATTGAGAATGTAACATGTAAACCTGGGGTGAGCGAGGGGATACTCCACCGCTTGCCCCAAAGGGCCTGTGACCCAGCTGTAAAAGATCCCAGAATCCTAACAGCCCAGCTCCTTTGCTGGCCCAGTTGCTCTCGGTTATTCAGCCCACACACTGCAGGAAGGAATCTCTTTGTGGATTCCCACTGAACTATTTTATCCAAACAGCAGCAGCTGGAATGAGCAGCAGGGTCTGGTACTTGCAGAAGCATTTGTCTAGATCACAAATACAAGAACTCCACCTAAAAGCAGCTACCCAAAGATCACCGTGACACCGGAGTGACCAGCGCAAAAGCCAGAAAAGCCCCTGACAGATACTTTGTAGCAGGTGGGAGATTATTTTTTTTTTGCAACAGCCTCTTTTGTGGTCCTGCTCACATCAGGTGAGCTAATAATCTGAAGGGCTCTGAATAATCTGCCGTGTGCTCCACTTCAAGCCAAGTCCAGTACCTAGGGAATTAATTCACAGGGCTAATGAAAGGACTTGCACAAGGCCTAGTCTCATAGCAGCATAACTGGCGCACACAGAGCTGGTTTCTCTCTCTATACATAAAATATAAGAAGAAAGTCATCAGCGTTGGGTAACAGCATCGTTGGGAGTATGCCAGAAGCTTGGCTTTTTCCTTGCGATCCCTTTTAGCTGCATCACCAAGGTAAAGCAAACTGCAAGCCGCAGCAACAGGAGCCCCGGGAATCCCACCTCCTGCTCCACGGACTGACAGAGTGAAATACTTCTGAGTTCCAGAGGCAACGGGTCCTCCTCTGCAGCGGCTGTTCAAGTGTTCTTCGCATAGCATGCATCATTTACAGCTGTCCGTGTGGTTGTCTGTACTTCTTTCCATGTCCGTCGGCACTGAGTAACTGGCCTCTACACTGTGCCACATGCCATAGCCAAAGTAAATGACGAAGCCTGAGGGAGCGAGAGGAGACAGCGTTACAAACAGCTGGGAGCCATTTGCCACCATGTAGCCTCAAGAGAGATAACCCATCAGCAGATAATACCAGTCTTACCAAATCTTGGTTCTCTAACAAACCCAAATCTCTCTTCATGGCCTCTTGGAACTTCAGGATGACCTCAAATCCTGCTCCAAAAGGACAGGCCCTGGCAGAAGCAGAGCAGCCTCAAGCCTAATGTAGTTCTGAGCCCATCAACGACAGGCCAATGGCACAAGGGGACACACACACACACACACACAAATCAGCTCTGTATAACTGCCTTTCAGACAGAGAAGTGCTGCCCAGCTGCACTGTGGCTGAAAAGCCCACAAGGAGTTCACACGCACCCTAGACGTGACAGGTTGGAAGGTACAAGCAAGGTTTATAAAAGCACTGCTCTCTGGCACCCCTTGCTGGCTGATGCACAGCATCTCTCCAAACACCCCATATTTTTTTCCCTTACAAGATCCAGAGTCCTCTCTCCAGCCATGGTTACCAACGGTGAGCTACCAGCAGCAGATGGGAAGCTTCTGCATAAAACAAGATTTAAGGATCCTTCAGCATTTCAAAGTGTTCAAGGGCTTTTTTTGTTAGCTACTCGCTTAAGTCTGTCGTCAGACAGTTTAAAAGGCATTTTAGCTTTGCAGTTTCAAAGCTGAAGATGCACAGCCAACCATCGAACACCCTATGGAAGTCAGGGCAGCTAATGCAAAGGCAGGTAGCCCCGAGGGGAGGAAGGAGGAAAGCCCAGGGGGAGATGAGGGAGCAGAGCAAGCACAGGCTGAAGATACGGAGAACACTGTTCTCCACCGAGATGGCTTTGGGAATAGGGATGCTTCAATTCCAGAGGCAAGCTGGAAAACCCAGGGAGAGAAGGGGATTTGTCCCTTCATTTTATGGCCAGGTCACAAGAGGACATACACTTCCGCTTTGCCCCCCTACCACACTGAAACTCCCAAAAGGGGTTAGGCCTGCACCCACACAAAAGTAGGATTGTTCTCCACCCAGTCCCTAACCTTAAATGGCTAACAACGCGCCCTTGCAAACTCACCTATCAACATCCAGACAGCAAAGCGTATCCAGGTCCCGGTGTCCAGCTGCATCATGAGATAAACATTCACAAAGATACTGAGAATAGGGAGCAGAGGCAAGAAAGGGACCTGCCAAGGAGAAATAGCCACGTTCAGAGACAGACACCAACAGAACAGAGCAGCAACACGAACCCTTCCCCTTCTGGGGCTTCTGGAAACAGGACAGCCACAACCAAACCCAGGCCTAAGCTTCCCCATGGAAGGATTCCCAGTTTCACCAGACAAGATGGGCAAAGCTTTCCTTCTTGCTGCCTAACATGCTGCCCACTCAGGCCTTTCATCTCCCCTGCTCAGAGATTAGAACATCCTCCTCCTCCTCTAGCTTACAAGCTTGGCATCCTCTGCCCTTCCTCTGCGTCTTCCTGCCAGGCCCACTCCTGATTGTGCCACTGCTCCTCCTAAAACCCCTCTAACATATTCACCCGGCTCCCCATCCAAACAGCCAGGATGCCCATCTAGGCCTGGCTTTGTAGGCCCCAAATGGCTGCAGTCTCCCCTTCTCTTCCATCTCTCCCTATTCTGGCCTCTCCAAAAACCACTACCAAAATCCTCTCCCTGCAAATCTCACTGCTGGCTTCCTCTAAGCTTCCACCCCTACTTCCATGTCAGACTTGATTTCCTCTAGTATCCTCTTCCCCTTCCTCCTATTTCTAGCATTTCCAGGTGTCTCCCGATTTCACAGTTAACATACGCCCAGTTCCCTCACTCTCAGCGTTCCTGTTCCAGGAGACAGTCCCACTATGCCGGCCACCTCTTGCTGCCTTGCCATGTGCTATGCTGTCCCAACTTTTCCCCAGAGACCCAGTGTCCCTTAGAGTACAAAGCTCCTCGGCCTGGCTCCTGCTGTGCAATCAGCACCAGACTTCAATTGCTTTCTAGAGGTGTCATGGAGTCACATACCAGTCTTTCCCTTTGGGAAGGTGGGGTCTAAGGAAGGGAGTTTGAAGATCTCTGCCTAGGGAGGCCCTACTGCCTGTGCAAGAAGGGCCCTGTGCAGCCACACAAAAGCCACACGCTCTCACCAACAGAACTTTTCTCTCCCGAGTCCTGCTAGATACGAAACACTCAACATGCCACACACAAGGCTGGAGTATCAAGAGCGCCGCAGCCAGGTGGTGAACGTGTGCCTGACTGCTGCGCCCAACTCTCGCCAAGATGTTTAGCTTCTCATTAAAAACGTGTGCACATCAACTCGGCTCCTGAGTATCCTCACCCCGGCTCGCTCCTCACCTTGAAAGAGAGCTTGGTTTTGCTTTCAGGTTGTCTCCAAATAACAGTAGTAACAACGAGGCAGAGGAGAGCGACTACAACAAGCACGGTGATAGCCCATGGAGCTCCTCTGATCAGGGCCTCTTTTCCCAGGACAGATATGCAGCAAAATGTGACAATAAGAAGACCTGAGAACAAACAGGAAAATGAGTTGCTACGGTGAAGAGCAGCTAGACATTTCAAGCCACTTCAGGAGGGCATAAGCCGCCATTTATTTAATCCCTGCCTTTTAGGTGCATTTATTTTATTGCTTCCGGCAAGCAGCTCATTTGTGTTCGGAAGAGAACCCACACGCTCCTCTAGTCACGGACTGCGCTCGCCTCAGGAACCGCGAGGCCCTTCACGAAGCTGCAGGTCAGGACCCCGAGGAACCCAGGTGAATCTGCTCCCACCACACGCTCCGTGTACAGACTGACTGGATTGCACCGCTCACCTACGAGGCCGGACGAGATGTTCACCACGCGACCAGAGCGCTTGGAAGGATCAGCATTTGGAGGAAAGAGCATGGCTTTTATTAAGGAACATTTTTCCTCCTCTTCACGCAGGAACCCAGTCTGGGAGTCACTGGTGCTCACGGACTCATTGTTGTCTACCTCATCTGTTGTACTAGCCATCTGATAGGCCAGGTTAGGCTGCTCTGGCTGGTACCTTAGAGTAGGGAAAGAAAGCAACAAGAGGAGGTCAGGCTTGCTTGGTTCAGCACCATTCCCAAGCACATACACCTGCACCTTCCTGAATGGCTCCCCGTCTCTCCCTATATGCCCCTCCCCTCACCCATCCTAGATTGTAAGCCCCTCAGGGCAGGGACCAATTTCTAATCACAACAGTTAGCACCTCAGGCACATTATAGCTGGGGCTAGGCAAATAAATGAACAACAATTTCTCTCCTGAAGCTGCCTCTCCTTGCAAAGGGTTGGAGTTGCTGCAGTACTGGGCAGTGGCCAGTGATCCCTGCAATTTACCACTCCCAGGACTGGGACGTCAGTCTCCTTCCACCTCGGGTGCTCATGGGGGTCACACCTGCCTTCATGCTTCTGACCAGGCCCATAAACGAAGGAAACTGCAGCCTCCTCATGTTCCTCACAGGGATCAGAGGAGTGGAGTCTGCAGGAAACATAGCACAGGGGTCCCAGTGCGCATTTGGCAGGAGCTGGGACCGAAGGACTTTATTCTCTAGCAGCTGAAAGTTTTGTTTGTTTGTTGTTGTTTTTTTAAAAAAAGAGTGGGTTACTTTCGCTTCTGCACAACCAGCCGCTCTGGCCTTGTCGCAACAATGGCTGGGTACCTTTCTACAGCCAACATTACACAGGAGGACAGCCTAGACGATCTCAGTGATCACTTCTGGTCTTCAAATCTATGCCTGAATCAGTCCTGTCCATTGCCAATTCCCATGGGCCTGTGATCCAGCCCTGATCTCAACCACGACTGCTCAGATCAGAAGGGCTGCATGATGGGATGTACCCAGTCCTGCAAAGCTGGTCTCAGAAGGTGCACTGTAGGCGGAAGAAGAGGGTGGATTCAAATGCCACCTTTGTGCTTTCCCAACCATCAAGCAGCAATAGGTTGCTTGGACCTCAGCCTCAGGGCTCCTCTAAATCACATCAGCTTCTAGAAGACCCCACTCCAGCAGGGGCTTCTGTATGTGCTTTGGGTGTGGTGACAGTGAGCAATATGTGGCTGTAAGGAACTGGCAGAATCCCTTAATGTTCCCTTGACCGGTTTCTCAGGATCCTGCAGTGTTTGGTCATTTGGCTGTCTGGGTTTCACAAGTGTGGGGCAGCGATAATGAATGACCAGGCAGCTGGGGACTGTGGCTGACCCTTATCATAGCAAGCATCGTTTCCATCTCATCTCCCACTGACATTTATTGACTATATTCCTTTGTTGCCTCTCAGCATATGGTGAGAACGGAAGCTCCCTGGGGCAGGTTTGTCAGTGCATGTGGGTGTGCGTATAGTGCTTCACACAACAGAGCCTTAAAGCCCAATTGTGACCTCCTGGTGTGACTGCCAATACAAACCATCTCCTCTGAAACATACGCCCACTTTTCAAGTTATTTACAAACTTGCCTCTCTTTCTAGATCATGAAAGGGATGGGCCATTTTAAAAGGCTGCTCTTAGTGCAAATGGATTTTGAGTGAGAAGGCAGAGGATGTGGCAGTAGCTTATGCAGCTACTCACAGAACACCCAGGCAGGCAACTCAGGTCTGTATTCCAGCCCGTGGCCTTGTAACTCCAGCATCATATGCCAGTTGATGTGTAGAGCACCTTGCTGAAGCAGATAAAGCTAGAGCAGAGCCATGTGCCCATCCTGGGCTATTCTACGCTTGTTGAACAGGGAGGGAGATTGGGAAATGAATGCATAACAGCAGCAGCTGGGCAGGGGAAATCCCCGGGCTATTTCCATCCAGTTCAGCGGAGACTACACAGGCAGGGAGAACAGAAGGAGCATCTTAAGCCAGCCTCCACTCTGCGCAAGTGCTTGTTCTTCAGCTGTTATGCTTAGTGTCAGCCATTAGACGGCCTCAGTAAATGGTCAGCTTTCTGCAGCTGTCAGCACCTCTCATCTCAAAAAGGACTGTATGCCCAGTAACTCCCTGCCCAGGGGCTGGCAAGTACATGTGACCATTGCGCAGGTGAGAAGGATGAGCCACAAAGCAGCCAATGCCTGGATTTTCAACCAAGCTGACTACATGATTGAACTCAGGGAGCTGGGGGTGTTCTGCACTTCTCAAAGGGGTCAGTCATGGCATTTGCCCAAAGGCTGCAGCCCATCTGTGGCTGAGTCAGGAGGAAACTGAAGCCAGCAGCCCTGCTCACTTCCTGCTCCAATCACTATGGCCACGCCGCTTTATAAATCGCGTGGCCCCCACGCCCTCCCACAGGAGGGACCTAGCCAGAGAGAGACCCCAGCGGGGGCTCCTTGCACAGACTCTCAACAGAGCTAGGCACTGGGAGCAGAGTTTGCACCTGCTGAAAATAGCAAGAGGCTCAGAACCAAATTTTGCGCTGCCCCCAGCTGCCTGCCCCTTCCCCCTCAACTCTCTTAGCCAGGATGGACTGGGCTGAGCCACCACTCCCCTGTCCCCAATCTAAACAGCAGCCGGTTTCCTGGATCCCCCATGAAGTGCAACACAGCTTTTGCTGTGCTCTTGTCAACCCCATGTAGGGATCCTAGGAGGTAAAAATGCCCACCCCATCCCTGATAGCTGTCACTACCTGAGCTTGTTTCCCCTCGTTGCAGCTGGTAATTCAGCAGACCAGAGCCATTCTGAAACACAGCAGAAACCCTCTTTCCTTATTCCAGACACTTCTGACGGCCTCCACAACTCTCCAGTCCATTGTAGGACTATTAGAATAAAAATACCCTTATCTGGACACCCTCTCTAATCCAAGCAGAAAATGTGCCCCCCGCAAAGTCCAGACAAATGCTGTTACTGTCCAGGCTACATTTGAGGATATTATATGCACCCAACAGATTTTTTTCCCCCCCTGAGCTGTTGTGCTCTGTGGCATTGATCCATACCTCAGTACTAACACACAGGCTGCTACTAAGGAGTAGGCCAGGAGTGTCCCAATAGACATCAAATCCACAAGATCTTTCAGGTCGAAGAGAAAGGCCATGACAGCTGCATGGAAAAACAGAAACCAATAAAGTGGCAGCATATTTACATTTCAGGGAGGTCATATTCAAGCTAGCTAATTCGTGGCATGGGTTCCTATTCCCACTTCACCAAGGAGCTCCAGGAACGTGCAAAGCTCTCATATGTCAGAGGAGAGCTGTGACCCAGGGGCGGTGAACATGGAAACAATTCTGTATGGAGCCAGATGAATGCAGACTGAGCCCAAAGCTCCCAGCTGTCATGCGTCCCACAAGCTCTGGACTAGGCGGAGTTCTGACCAGTCTGGCTGACGGAGCCGAGGCTAGCAGCCCCTGGACACCTTCACCATCACAGCAACTGTGAGCATCTGCTCTGCGCTGGCAGAGGCACCCCAAGATCCTTTCCCCTCTCCGGCAGCATGAGCCAGAATCCGGTTCACATGGCATCTTCAAAAGAGGCCAGAAATAGGTTAGAAATGCCAGGGCGTGCTGCAGGAGGACTCATTTAATTAGCTCTTCTGTAAAAGAAACACACACTCCCCTTACTGGCGAGTCTGCAGGAAGCTCCCAGGTTCAGAGGCAGCAACAGCAAAGAGGACGAGCATAATTTGCATTTTTGTGCAAGTCTCTCCTGCCAGGAACATTTATTCCAATTAGAAACCACATTGGAGGTTCATATTCATGCTGGGAAAACATGAAGTAGGGGCACCTCTGGAGTCAGCAGGTCTAATCATAGGGGAAAGGAGAGCATGTGGAGGGGGGCAGGGATCTAACGGGGTTAGGATGACATTTCAGAGGAGTCAGGCCTCCACTTCCCACCTGCACAGGTTACAGGCAAGGCATGCTGGGAAACAGAGGAGTCAGTTCCCTTCTGCTTAGTGAGTCAGCTGAGAAAGACCCATGTGCACTTGAAATGCGCAATAAGACTGTTTAGTTCAGGGAAGAGGGGGATGAAGGTTGATTGCACCAAAGCCCTGAGGCTAGATTCTGTGAGGACCATGGCATCAGCGCACCAATGCTGGATTAAGGAACAGGCACTAGGAATCAATGTCTAGGGCCTCAGGTACTGGCATGATACAATTGTGAGAGGAGAGAACTTCTACTCTGGCCATCAAGAAAAGCACCAACATACTGGAGAAAGACCATTTCCCCAGGGGATGCGGAGGCACAGGAGCACTCCTCAATGATCTTCTGAAGTCAACAGGAGACTGGAACAAACTACTTCATCACCACCACCACGAGAGAGAGGCTCTCAATGCAATTCACAGTCCTGGGTAAGAACTGGAAGCGAGTGCTGGCATCCCCCACACGTGGTACATTCTGTACTAGCTGCCAGGCCGAGACCATATTGTGGAGAGAGTACACAGCATGTGGGAAGGGAAGGGAACTGGCCTGCGCTCCCTGACCTACTTGTACAATATCATGGGTCTCACCTGCAACAGCGCCTGAGGACAAAGTAGCTATTACTGGAGTCTTTGTCTTGTCATGGATCTTAGCCAAAAATCTGAAGAGGAGCCCATCTTCTGCCATAGCATAAATCACTCGAGGCATTGGAAACATGGATCCCAGAAGACTAGAGAGAAAGAGAGTGATACTTTCAGTTGGCACAACTAGCATTATTGAGCACAGTCACGAGGCTTAGTAATGGTAACCATTAGGAGATGCAGTCCGTATTGGAACAGCTTTAGTTCCAAGCACCAGCTTCGCTATAGAAATGTACTTTCCCTGGAGAACAAAGCCTCAAGGCTTGCAAATACGAAGGGATAAAGTTAGGCAACTATGGCCATGTTAACATGGCATAGGTGGTCTCACTCCTGAAGCATTCACACAGACAGAGTGTTAAACCAGCATTATTTACGAGTAGGAAGAAACACATGTACTCCTGAGAAACGAGTGCATACTCCTCTTCCGTTTGTGTTTCAAACTAACTATTGGTATGAACACTTATTGATGTGAGGGTGGTGACATCAGGGATCATTATGGGTGCAGCCACACAAGCTGGGGCGGGCCCGATCCCCTGCACACTCCGGCGCGGGCAAGCACAGCCAGCACATTTTGGGCTGGCAGGGAGAGCTGACCACACAGTCTACCCCCTCTGGCTATCAGCTGCTCCTCCGCATCCTGGGGTGCGATGAGGAGCCACTGGATGCCCAGACTCCCAACAGCTGACCACGGGAGGGGGCCCTGGGAGGAACAATCAGCTGTTCGGACAGTGAATTGAGGGGAGCCTGGGAGAATCAGGGGCTCCTCCCACCCACCCAACAGCTGATTGCTCTTTCCAAGGCCCCCTCCCCCAATCCACCCGCCCAACAGCTGATCGCAGGCAAGACTAGCCTGGGAAGAGGGTGCATGTTCTTCCCAGGCTCCCCTCCCCCATGGTCATTAGGCGGGCAGAGCACGCTCCTCCAGGACCGAGCCACAGACCCTGACCACACGGGTTGACCCACCTCGGGCAACGTTACTACGTGCTGCATCCTCAACCTTTTTCAGAGGACGCATCGCGTATTAGCTGGCTGCATCTGATGGCTGCAGGGCATACGAGCCACTAGATCGTGTGTTAACTTTGTCCAAAGTGGGCTGCACCCTCTGTTGCAGCTTGGTGAGGAAAATAATGCAGCACTACTTATTTATTGAGTCTGGTTTTTCCTACCCCGCCCCTCCTGCTCACAGAGCAGTTCAGGGCGGCTCACAAACATAAACATAGAATCATAATAAGAACAAGCAAACAACATACAGTTTAAAAATTCATTAATACGCTAAAAGGACAGACCCCACCATACCCATCTCCCTCTCCAAAGGGCTGGCGGTACAGCCAGGTCTTACACCGTCTTCGGAACGAGGGCAGGTCCGGGGCCAGGCGGGCCTCCATCGGGAGGGAATTCCACAGCCTGGGAGCGGCCACTGAGAACACACACACACACACACACCATTGTCGCCACCCAGGAAACCCAGGGGACTTAGAGTCAGGCGTCCCCGACTGACCGCAGGGGCCGCGATATAACCCAGGGCCTGAGGCGGTCCCGCAGGGAAGCAGGGCCCAGGCCGTTTAGGGCTTTATAGGTCATTACCAGCACCTTGAATCAGACCCGGAAGATAACAGGCAGCCAGTGCAGAGAACGGAGCACCAGTGTAACGTGTTCACGGCGACCCGTCCCCGTTAAGAGACGGGCCCCCGCATTCTGCACCAGCTGCAACCTCCGGACCATCCCCAAGGGTAGCTCCACTTAGAGTGCATTACAGTAGTCTAATCTAGAGGTAATAAAGGCATGGATGATGGTGGCCAGATCTGAGTCCGAAACATATGGCCACAGCCAACGTACCAGATGCAACTGGTGAAATGCTCCCCTCACCACAGCCTCCACCTGGAGATCCAGGCGGAGCTGTGAGTCGAGGAGCACCCCCAGACTACGGACCTGAGTGGCCAAAGGGGGGGCAAACCCCGTCAATGACGGGCGCCACCACCACCCCAGCCCTACCCACCAACATCACCTCTGTATTGTCGGAATTCAACTTCAGACAGCTCGCCCTCATCCAGTCCCCCACAGCTGCCAGGCACTGGGTAAGAACCGAGACTGCCGGGTCTGGGTCTGCAGAAAAAGAGAGGTCGAGCTGCATATCATCGGCATGCTGATGACAACACACCCCGAACCCTCTCATGACCTTGCCCAAAGGCTGCATATACACGTTGAACAGGAGGGGAGACAGAACCCTGCAGGACTCCACACATGAGGTCCCGGGCAGATGAAGTACATTCCCCAAGAACCACACGCTGAGTTCTCCCGGCCAGGAACGAGTGGAACCATTCAAGAACAATTCCACCCACCTCGGCCCGGTCCCACGGCCGCACCACCAACATCTCGTGGTCAACAGTATCAAATGCAGCCAACAGATACTTCAGTTTACACTGTTCATGAGAACACTACCAAAGTGAAGTAGTTACTTCTATTTACTACTGTTCATTGGAACGTGGCCTAAATCTGTATTTAAGCCTAGATCCACCATCCACTTACTCTGGGGAAATTGGTTGATGGATTATGGCCCAAAGCTCATCAAGGTAAACGATCCAATCTCAAGAGCTTCTGAATTCCACATGCCTCATTAGCTCCAATGCATCTGTTCCCATCTAGCCCAAGCCCAAGCCCAAATTAAATTACTGTCTAATTTCCCCTGACAAAGGAGCACTTTTTTGGCTACATGTATTCAGCAAATGGATAGTTCGCATCCTTAAGGATACACGGTCTGATTCTCCTGTCATTTCCACACGGGATCATGGTCCCAAGATCATAACACATACCAGCCCATGGGTTTCAGAAAGGGAGGACACAAAGAAAACAACCCACACTGAGATGGTGACAAGTAGTAAGTAGCCCCAGCATCTCACCTAGTGGAAAGGGCACAAAGTGAACCAACAGCCACTGCATAGTTTGAACCATCCCATCCCACGTATGTAAAGGCAACTGGTAAAGGGCTATTTGTATCCAGCTTGTAGTAGGGCATCATCAGGGTGAGGGCAGCCGACACTCCAAAGTAGGCAACAAAGCAGATCAGAAGTGATGCAACAATCCCTATTGGAATTGCTTTCTGTGGGTTTTTTACTTCCTCACCTTAAAAAAAAAAAAAAAACACACACAACAGCAACTAATCAGAACTGTAATACATCAAAAAGAATAATTTACTGTGATGTGCAACTGCTTCTTGATAGACACGGCTGCATTTGTCAGACATGTTTTTAACAAATACTTCAGGATAAAACTGGACCCTATACACCCACCCCCAAGGCAAAAGTTGTTTGGGGACCGTAACAACAACAAGGAGCACAGATCAGCACAGCTGAACACCAGCAACATTTTTTGAGAATGTCATTGTCATTCCACAAGCTTCAAAGAATGACTTTTCATTTTTCTAGCAGATACATGTGTCATGGGGACATGGGGGCAACACATCCATTTGGGGGAGATAACCCACCCATTTGGGGGGATATGTGTAATGTAATATAAAGATGTAACAGATTGTAAGCTCAGTTGGGGCAGAATGCTGAGACCAGTTGCCAGGGGTGGGGGGGGAGAGAGAGTTTCCCTTTGTGATGGCAAGTGGGCAGTTTGTTGCCAAGCAACGCCCAGGCCACCTTGATAACAATAACAATGGCCAGGACACTCAGGAAGTGACCTCAGGCCTCCTGTGAGGAAGAAGGAGGAAGTTTTTCTTCAAGAATTAACTCTCTTCCATTTTGGACTTCAACAAGTTAACAGCTCAGCAGAAGAGCTGCTACCAACATGAATTAAGAACTTTCATATTCTCTAAAGGAATTATGCCCAGTCTTCAACATCAAGGCCGAGACAACAACTGATGGACCTGTATTGCGCCTTTAGGGTAAGAGGCAGTCAGGGAATATCACTGGGTTTAGAATGCGTGTACTTTATGTTTGATTTATTGACTTGCACTATCTGATCAACAGCCTTATACTTGTATGTACTCAATACATGTTTTATAATCAAGCCTAGAGTGCTTGTGTTGTTATTTGGCCTTGGGGGATTCACTTGGGGGTACTCCTATCTAGGTGAGAGCCTAGACAAACCTTTTTCATATAAGAAAACCCCACTGCAAAGTCTTCCAAGCTACAGGTGGCCAGAGAACATTCTCTGCGTTACGGCTGGGCTGGGAGATCAAGGGGAGGCTTGGCTAGGGGTGCGGACCTCTGAAAGCTCCCTGATTGCAGTGAAGGTTTTCTGATCACTAGGGGACCCACGCAGGCACAGGCAACAGGGTTGTGGCTGGCCTGGTGGGCAAACGAGGGGCAGCCTCTAAACGAAGAGCGGGCCCAAACACCAATCCCCGGTGACAACATGGCTTCCAAATGTTTAAGTTTTCCATTTTTTCCTCCTTCCCTTTTTACAAATGAGAATTTTAGAAGAATATCTGAAGAGGTGCTCTTAGCTGGATGGCACCCATAGCCCTGCTCTGCCTCACACCCGGGTGGCCCATCCATTGAAAGGCGGGCTAAAGGGGCTACAGTTTGCCTGCTTGGCAGACGGCTTCTGCAGCTCCGCTCTCAGCCAGGGGTTGCCTCAGGCTACGCCATAAAGTTGCAAGCAGCAGCCTAGAGCGTCAAGCAATTCACCTGCAGCCCTATGATGTGGGAGGAGGGGCCGCTGCACAAGCAGATCATGGGCCACGGCAGCTGCTGCTTTCGTGTAAACCCGGTGCAGGTGGGGCTGCACAAGCAGTCTAAAGACACCCAAGGAGAAATGAAACAATTTTCCTGGGAGACTAGAACATGAAGGTAGAAAATAGGGCAGGAGCGGTTTGGATTTGCTACAAGTGAATACAATTAGAATCATTTATATAGCATACTGCACTTGTACCGTACTAGCCCTAGCGGCTCCCATGCAGGATCAGCGCTGCATTGTGCTGTACATGTCGACTGAAAGATCGTTTGTCCGTGCTCCAGAGAGCATATAATCTAAAATATGGGACATGGCTCTCGGAAGGGCTAGGGATGGGAGACCACAAACTGAGCAGATGATGTGATTACTAGGACACGGTGTGGCTTTCCGATTTCATTTTGTAAATCATGCTGTGTACAGTTCCTGGAACAACCTGCCTGAGAGTGGCCAGGCTCGTAACAAGAGAGAACCGTGTTCTCTCACTATAGGCTTCCTCTGCTCACCTGTGGTGGCAATGCAGTCAAATCCTACAAAGGCATAAAAGCATGTAGCTGCTCCTGAGAGAACTCCAGTGATCCCATAGGGCATAAATCCTCCAGTGCCATGCGGAGGAAGTGTTGACTGAGTGAAACTGAAAACAAACAAACAAACAACAAAAGATCAAAAGAAATCCTGCCTCGCTGGGCGTGCCAGCTAGACTAAACTCCTCCAGGTCACAGGAAGGAGCTCTCTCAGTTCCATGTAGTCAACAAAGTGAAAGAGGCCACATCAGTCTACACTAAAACTAGCACTCTATCTAGCCCAAGAACACCCTCAACTGCCTTCAGACTTTCCATTGTTTTCTGAAGCTTTATAACTGCTGACGGGTAGGGGGTGGGGGAAAATCAAATAATAGCTAAACTTGACCTCATCTGGCGAAAGTTATTTTTAAAGCCACACAATTTTGTTCAAATGGCTAATTTAGTGACAGAAATGTCCAAAAGAGGTTTCAACCATTATCTGAGTTTCCAGTCTACTCCAGAATAAAATCAATGGGGTTTCATCATTTCTTGAGGAGAAACCCACATCCCCAAGGCCCTGAGTCTGCTAAAGGGCCATGCTTCCTTACTCAGGGCATGCTCAGGGGAGAAGAAGTTGAGCCCAACAAGTGTGGTGTTTCGGAATAACCAAGATTGCTATGTCTGGCACTGCAATGAAATTGAAAAAAGGTTTGCATTTCAATTCAATAAGGTATATAACCTCCGACTGTCAGGACCTGTGAGCAAATAGCAGGGAATATACAACTCTATCGTGGCCTGTTGTGCACTTCTCTGAAGCGACCAAAGGTGGCCAATTTCGAAGACAGGATGCTGGATGGACCATTGATCTGATCCAAAATGGCAGTTCATATGCAATGCTTTTATGAGCTGATGGAGTCCTTAAATCAGACCATCAACTTCAGTGGGAGTTTTACTCAGCAGTGACAGCACAACTTCATTGGATATGGCCAATTAACAGTTGTTTCACAAGATCTAGAATAAGTCTATGCAGATTCCAATGCCTCTAGTTTCAAACGGGCTCATGTACTTATTTTCATTGTTATTTCAAGTCAATGGTGAAAAGATTTGTCTCTACCTTGAATTAACAAATGACAGCTGACTTTTTTTCTGCAATCTCACTGCCAATTAGCAAACACCAAATAAAGGCTGTAAGATTTAGCACATGCCGACTGAAACCAGCCCTTATAAATGGACGCGAACACCAAAACCAAGTGGAGATTAAAAAGATGCTGTAACGTACTTGTGTGTGCCGTTGGCCTCATTAGTCACGTCATCTCCGTTCAGCTGCCAGTTTTTGATTGATCCCTTCACAAACCCTGACACCATCACGAAGCCAAGGACAAGAACATTGATGCAGGTGAACACTTTGTTAACCATTGCGGACTCTTTCACACCAAAAGTTAAAAGCCCTGAAAAAATGACAGTGCATAGTGTGATCAAGCAGACACATCTCCTTCAGGAACATGCAAAGGGCAAGCCAGACACCATTGTTTGGGACATTGCATTTTTTCTCTTGCTGAAAAAAACGGACAGGCTAATACATCTGTTGCCTGGCCTTACCTTTCATTGTAACTCTCCCATGCTGAGCAGTCCTGCTGAAGTCAATAAGCTGTCAAACTGGCTTGAAGTTTGAATATTTTTTAATGGTTTGGTCTGCGGCTGCTTGCCCATGTGACTTCGCCTGGAAAACTAACGAGAAGTAAACCCCCGTGGGGAAAGTAACGCGAGGCTTGGAACATGGGGGCGTGGTTAACAGTGTCATTTAATGCGTCTCCCATTGTGTTCAATCACAAAAAGCAGGGTTGGATTTTGTGCCCTGCCCTTCGTGCGTGAAAACAATGGGAGACGCGTTAAATGACGCTTTTAACGACGCGCCCACGTTCCAAGCCTCACGTTACTTTCCCTGCCAGGAATTTGCTTCTCATTTGTTTCCTCTGGCACGATAACATGGGTAACTACCACGAGTCCTGGGTGAAGGCTCAGGCAGCTTTTACCTTTCTCTGAACACTCAGCTCACTCCTGTTTTGGAACAAAATGCTCCCTGCACCGGTCAGAAGAAGGTGTTTTGTACACATTGTAGAAAGAAAGCAGAACTGGTTTATTTTTCATAAAGAATTTTTTTTTCTGAATTTTGCACTCACTACTGCAGATTTAAGTCTGCACATATTTTAGTGTTTGGACACTTCTAAAATAAACACACATCCCACCAGGGTGTTGCTCAGTCCCGTCCTCTTCTCCCACATTTTCCTGGCCAGAGTACTATATAATTTGGTAAATTGTCAAGTAAAAGTTAGAGCAACAGACGAAGCTGTCCTGCAATGCTCAATTCACCTCCTGTCCAAAACCAGTTTCATTGCACCTATCTCCCTGCCTTCTTCACACGGTACAGGTTGGATTGCTTGTTTTACCTGTGTCCATGTAAATATCGAAAATGCTCCCCTTATTAAAGTAAACAGAATGTGCACAGCCCCAACTAAGGAGCAGCTAACTAGGTCAATCTGACACTTACCATCCAACAAAGAGCCTTTATTAAGAAGTCCAAAATAAATGAGGGCGTTTGCTCTTGCTGCAAACGTAAACAATGAAATTACAGAAAAGAGAACAAATTATTATTGCAAATTCTCCCCAAAGAGGTTACCTGTTAAGATGAGGATTATGACAACGGAGAAGATGTCTGGGTATTTTGCCAGCACCCCAGGAGCATCCATGGACATGTACGTCTTGCAGAAATTCTCTATGTGTTTGCCTATCAGCTCATCAAATGTGGCACTCCATGCTCTGGCCACACTGGAGGTTCCTGCCGCAAAACAAAAAGAACCATGATCATTTTGCATCACTAGTAATTACTTTTCTCTTATGCCAGGGAGGCCAGTAGTATCACTGGGTCTGAGAAAGGTCTAAATCAATTCACTGAGGATAAGCCCATCAATGGCTATTAGCCAGGATGGTCAGAGGGTGCAACCTCGTGCTCAGGGTGGCCTTCGGCCTCTCACTTCCAGAAGAGGGGACTGAACAAAGGGGGATAGATTCCCTGCAGCTTCTTATACATGGCCTCGGAAGCATTTGGCACTGGCCACCCTCAAGAGATACGAGCCTCACTAGGTGCACCAGTGGTTTCACCCCAGTATAGTCACTCATGTTCATATGTTAAATTAATGGTGCTACTGACAGCTGTGCAGCCACTGCTGGGCTCAGCTCATTGGTGGTCTGAACCTGGCAGTTCAGTTAGTGAGGCCTGATGGAGAAGCCGATTTGTACGGAAGCTGGTTCTCTGAACAGATCTGCTAAGCAGAAACACCCCTTGTGACATCTGGCAACTCCCACCTCTCAATCCACAGCCACCCCCATTTTCCCAAGCTTTTGCAAGCTGCACTAGTGGTGGAGCTAGCTTGCTTCTCGTGCTGGAGCAAGTCAGCAGCAATTCCATTGAGCTAGAGAAGGATTGTAAAGCACTTTGAAAGTAATATAGAGTGTATCAGCTAACCTATAGATGCAGGATAAAAACAGGTCTTTCCCCTTTAATTTGCACAGCATCACACTACCTTCCCAGGTCATCCACTTCAAAGCTCTGCACCCTTGGTGAGAGGAGCCGCCATTACCATTGACTTAATAGGAGCTGAATACAAGGGTTAGTTGACTCTCATTCACTTCCTTTTAGGGTGGCAAAAATCCCACGGACTCAAGTGGTGTAGGGTGACCCAGCAGTACTGACATGGGCATCCCACACGTGACCCCAAAACCCTCGCTTGGCCAAAGCCTGTCAGCTGCAACCTTGCTATCTGACCTGCTTCTGCAGCAAGGGCCTCAGGCTAGCTGGGTCTGACCACATTTACATTTGAAAGTGCCCTTGAATCCTGAGCTTGAGGATGAGCTTGCCTATGCTGGACAGGTCACTGCCACCATACCCTCCCGCCGGGTTTGTTATGGTTACCTAGTAAATAGAGGGTAGTTTACACTGCAGGAAGATGTGTTGTTTGTAGTGACAATCGTCAGCGGTTCCAGAAGGCAACAGGACAAAACTGTTCAAGTAGGAACATGGAGTAGCTCAGGCTACAGGTATGATTTCAGTATGAACTATAACTAAGGAAACTGTATAACTGTACTTAAGAGAGTGTTGGTCTCCCAGACATTGCAATAACCCCATCTAAGCATCTCTGTATCTGTGGAGGCCTACCTAACTGCCACAGATATCTTAATAAAGGCCACCCAGTCCCTTCAGAGCTGGATGATTGTCTCCTCACTCATGGGTGTGTTCTACATTGTGGAACTGCTGGTCAAAATCAGTCTATCCCACCAACAAGCTGACTTTGATTGTGGTTTCAGTGAGCGATTTATTTCATTTTGGTCCTCAGTCAGCCAAGGCTTGAAGCAGTGGGATACATTTACACCCTTGACTTCAATGTCTGGTAAATGTTAATTTTCTATTTCCTAGAAGGCAGGCACATTCTGGTTACTGCTAGAAGAACTTTAGGACAAGAGTGCAGCAATAATCTCACTCGTCCAAATTCTTAACCTAGAAACAGGGGTCCATGTTTACTGCGCTTTCCCCAATGCCAGCAATAGGTTATAGATGATAGGTTCCTGCCTATATATAATAGTATTAATTCATGAATGGAATCAAAGTATTTGAAATCTTCAGATGAGAGCTACTGGAAGAGCAAAGGACTATTACACATTTTCTATTTATATACCAATCTGAAGGTGCAAAGGATTATCATCCTAGGATTCAGACAAGCATTCTGGATTGATAGAGCAATGCTCCTAAATACTTACCAATAACATAAGAAAGAATTAGATTCCACCCAGTGATGAACGCCAAGAGCTCACCAACAGTCACGTAGCTATAAAGATACGCTGATCCAGTCTTTGGAACCCTAGCACCAAATTCTCCGTAACAAAGTCCAGCCAATACGGAAGCCAGCGCAGCAATCAAAAAGGAGAGGACGATTGCAGGTCCTGCATTTTCTCGTGCTACAGCTCCAGCGAGTACGTAGACTCCTGCCCCGAGCGTACTGCCGACACCCAGGGCAACCAAGTCAAAAGTGTTGAGACATCGCGAGAGCCGGCTCTCTTCTCTATTACAGTCCACGACTTTCCGACGAATCAGTTGTTGCCCAAAACGGACAAGCCCTTTGCAGCCCATTTTCTTGTTCAAACCTGCAAGAGAAATTTTGCATTGCTAGTTAAATAGTACTTAACATGCCAGCTTCCTCAGACACTACTTTGGAGTCAGAAGAACATGAAAACATACATAGATTGAAATTTTCTTCAGTCTGATGGCCATTAGCTCCCCCAAAACAGATGCAAAGTAGTAGGATATACTTCAAATTAACATTAGAGCTGAACAGCCACTAGATGTCTCTGTTCTGCAGAAGGTGTCAGAAGGGAGGATAGTGGTAAACAAGGGAGACCATGTTTACAGATTGTTTACCAATATCGTCACAGATTGCTTGTTTGCCTCTGTAGTTTTATACAGAATGTTTGAACCTAAGTGTCATACTGAGTCAGACCAATGGTCCACCTAGCTCAAAATCCTGTCTCCAACAGTGGTCAATCTTGGTCGCTTGGAGGAAGTACCCAATAGGTCGTAATGGGGCAATCCATTCCTTGTTCACTCCCAACAGACCAGGAGGTACGGAAAAGCCACTGGTTCAATTCTCACCTTAGCCATGAACTCACTGGGTGACCTTGGGCCAGTCATAGATCTCCCATCTAACCTACCTCACAGGGTTGTTGTGAGGATTAAGAGTTGAGTTAATGATACAGTTGATAAGTTAAAGAATTGTATAGCCCAACGTAGCTGGCCCCATCATGCTCTTGATTCAGTCATGGGTTTTACATCCTGGGGTAAGGACACTACGCACCCAAGCACTGTCTGAATACCCTATGGGAGCCATTTTATGCCTTTTCTTTCATAAATGGTTCTTGCAATTCCTGATAGCCTGAAAAGCGCACATACATCCCAATCAATGGAAATTGTAGGCGTTATGTATCTTTCAGGATGCTGCTCAAAGTCACTGCCTAAAACTTACACTGAAAAGGGTACAGCTAAGCTATTTCTTTATTTCTCAGACTTGTTCAATTCTAGCTAAGCTAATTCACCAAGAATGACATATAAGTTGCAGGCCAAATTGTGCATCAAATAATGGGAGTTTTAAAAACCACCAGCAGTGGCACCAGCAGTAATAGCAAGCCTGGAGTTTGCATTTCATGACTCTAGCCTGCTTGAGCTATTCTACTATATATAAGAACTATATTTTTCATGCCCATCTGGCTCAAAACTACCTAAACAGAGAACTGAACTTCCAATTTAAGTTTTGACTTGGGCCTTCCTCAGCCAGTAACAAGAAGTTACTTTCACACTAAAGCCACAAGCGATAGACAATAGAGCTCAGTGGTTTGCTCTTATAACATGTACTAGTGATCGGAGACACTATTGGGTTACATGGGGTTTACAAATGAAGGCCTTGGTCCTGAAAATAAATCCGTGCGACCAGACCCCTGCACCTACACAGATTTCAGAACTATAACCTTGCTGCTACAGGACAACTGGCCCAACATTTCATATAGGTATCTTGCCACTAAATTGCTGTACAGCAACGGTTTATTTGGGTGAGCAAGTTGCTTTGGAGGCAGTTACTCCTAAACAATATGCTCTGCGTTCTCCCTACTGCCCTCCACCCACATCATCCTGAGCACATAGTAGCAGGGTGCGCAAGGTCCACTGCTCCTGCTAAGGTGTGAGGCTATGCCAATGTACCCACATGCCTACAGGCATGGGGAGAGGGTGTGCCAGTGCGAGAGAGAGCTTCCTACACCCCCTCACTAGTTCCCCTTTCCATCAACATTCGGCTCTACAGAGAAGTAGTAATAGAGAAATAGGAGCTGAGGCCTCATTTTATATAGGGTAGTAAAGTGATGACACAAGTGTACAGACAGGAATTGAATCCAGGAAGGAGTTTGGCTGTCTTGTTGCTGCTGCTTGTAGCCCAGGCCCCTTATATTAGAGTCCCCCTCTCTTTTTCTTTTCATTGTATGTTTTATGGGGATACGTTGTGGGCAGGGAGGGTGGGATGGGTGTGTAGGGTAATTTAGGCCCTTTTCACACAGACACTCCAACATGGATAAAATGGGTGTTACATTTTATTATACATGTTCCAGGGCTGCAGGTGTGCTCTATTGGTGCCCTGAAACATGTCTAATAAATTGTAACACGCCTTTTATCCGTGTTAGCGTGTCTGTGAGAAAAGGGCCTTAAGAGACAAAGTAGTACAGTGATCTCTTTTACTGGACCAATGCCAGTTGGTGAGGTATGCAAGCTTTGGGACCTCATAAGGATAGTTTAGGCAGACCCCCTCAGATGAGAGACAGGGGAGTGGGTGGGGAGAGGTTAAGCCATGCCTCTGATTTTCTGGGACTTCCCCGATTTCACACCTCTTTTGTTATCTGTCCCACAGTCCCTGAAACCTGCTGTAAAGTCCTGAATTACAAAGGGAGGTGAGAGGGAGAGCAATTTGTAAGTCATCAGTGGTACGAGTTGAATTCTCCAGCCTTAAAGAGCCAGAACAGCCAAATAGTTTGCCTCAAGCTAGTTCAGATCAGCTCCCACAGGAGAGAAGTGATTAATGACTCTTCTCCTTGCAAGGAGAACAGGTGGTTATCCAACACTTGGGAGAAAATGGTCAGTCTTTGGAATTAAAGAAATTCCGTTTGAGGCAATGTAGAGCTATGATTTCTAAACATTTTAAAATCAACTGGCATGGGGTTCAAACCTAGCCCTTCTTCTAAGGAGTTAATGTTGTGATTAATTAAGTTTGGTTTTTTCTTCTTTTTTTTCTTCAAATTATAACTTTTATTAACATTTCACAGCATTATACATCTTATTGTCATCAAGCTTATACTTCAAATTCTTCCAATTTCCCAAGTTACGCGGTACTCCAACCCTTCTGTCTTATATATATTGGTCAAACAACAGCGTAATGTCATTCTTCAGTAGTTCTATTCCTTCAGTGGCTTCCAGTATGTTAAACCACTTTGCCGCCTAGTTATTTTTTTCCTTCTCTCTCGCTTTTTCATTTTTCTCCTCCTTTTCCAGCTTTTTGTCCTGCAGGTTCACCATCATCTTGTCCATTGTGAATAGGTGCCATATTCGGCAGATCCACTCTTGGACAGGTAAAGGACCCTCCGTCTTCCAATGTCTTGTTATAATGTTCACAGCTGCCAGGCAAAGCGTCCTCAGCACCACCGTGTCTTCAACGCTTTATTGTTTGGATACAAGCCTAGGATCCCTATTTCTGGTCTGAAAGGGACTACTCCCTTGTTTACTTTGTTCAAAATTTTCCAAATTTTACTCCAAAAGGCCTTTACATATGCACATTCCCAGAGGCAATGCAATAGATCCGCCTGCATACCACAGCCCTTCCAACATAAATCCTTCCCATACCTATCTCCCCCGTGCCTGAGCTGCATTGGGGTTAAGTAAAACCTAGTGGTGGCCTTGAGTTGGGTGTGTCTGAATTCTAGGGCTGACGTACAGGTGTACATATGCCCCCATATAATTTCTTTTTCTTTTTCTGTAAATTCCTTATTGAGATCCTTTTCCCACCTTGGTAGGTATAGGTGCTTGGGGGGTGAGGGGTATATTATAGTTTTCAGGTCCTGATAAATCCTAGAGAGTTTGCCCTTACTTCCCGTTAAGCTAAACAGAGTATTTTCTATTCCCTTAGGTTCCCTAGCAAAGGCTTCTTTTAGGCCTGGTTGAGTGAAGACGCTTCTCAACTGCAGGTATAGAAATATGCCCACTTTTGTCTGTGTTATTTTCTCTCTCTTCAAGGGTTTTAAATTTATCTTTGTTAAATAATTGTGATGCCAATTTGACTTCCTTCTTTTCTAATTGCTTAACTAGGGCATGGGCTACCTGTGACTCCCTCATCACTATTCGTCTAATTGTAGGCCTAGCTTTCTCATCACTCCCTTCCATGTTGAAAGTAAAGGGTTAGTAAATGGGTGCTCACTGGCCCCCGTCTCAGTCAGTTTCCCCTCATCTACTAGGAGCTCTGCTAAGGAAGTTGGTTGAATTATTTCTCTTTCTATCTCGCACCATTCTGGTTGTTTTGGGCAATGATACCAATACTGAACCGCTCTCAGGATTGCGGCTTTGTAGTATAATTTTATATCTGGGGTGTTTAGTCCTCCTTTCTCCTTAGCGGTGAACATTGTATCCTTTTTAATACGCTGTTTCTTTCCCCTCCATATTAGTTCCTTAACCATGTCCTCTACTTGTTTAAAAAATGATTTTGGTAATTTTATTGCGAGGGCCAAAAATTTGTATATAAATTTAGGTAATCCAACCATCCTGAATAGGTTTATTCTCCCAAGTCAGGAGCATTCCACTTTTTTCCATTTTTCAAAGTCCCTTTTGACCTGTTCTAGTATTCCGGGGAAGTTGGCCTTATAGAAGTCCTTACACTTCCGCGTTATTATCCCCAGGTACTTAATCCCATTAGGTTTTTCTGGGAACGGGCTTGCTTCTTTAATTTTCTTTTGGTCTTCCTTCAATTGCGCAAATATTAGCGCTTGTGACTTATCATTATTAATTTTATAACCCAACACCCTCCCAAAACTTTCAATAGTGTGCCTGAGGTGTAGTATAGATTCCAAGGGTTCTCTAATGTACAAGAAAGATTAAGTCATCAGCAAATAGGGATAACTTATACTCTTTTCTTCCTAACGTCATTCCCTTAATATTCCTATTTTGACGAATTGCCGCCACCAGCCCCTCAATTGCCACGTCAAATAAGAGGCGACAGACGACAACCCTGCCTCATGCCCCTCTGTATCTCAAAAGTTTTTGTTATAATCCCATTGATTTTCAGTTGTGACATGGGATGCGCATATATTTCCATTACCCATTTTAGAAAATTGCCCCCGATTCCCACCTTTTTTAGCATTTCAAAGAGGAATTTATGCTGCACATAATCGAACGCCTTCTCCGCATCAGCGGAAATTATCATGCAGTTCAAGGCGATGGTCTTTATTTCCTGATACAAGCGCAGGTTTATCACTTTGCTGATATTGTCAGTTCCCTGTCTACGGGGAATAAATCCAGCTTGGTCGGCGTGTATAAATTCTCCTGCTATTGCTGCTAATCTAGTGGCCAAAATTTTTGTGAATATTTTAAAATTGTTATTTAGGAGGGAAATTGGACGGTAGCTACCACAAACATTCGTTGGCCTCCCTGGTTTGAGCACCAGTGTGATCTGTGTCGTAGAAAGTGGGGGGCATTTTCCCTGACTGTAAAATTTCATTATATACCTCAGTTAGGTGTGGAGCTAGCTCTTTGCTGAATGTTTTATAAAATTCTGCAGGAAACCCGTCTGGCCCATTGGCCTTATTGGCTTACATCCTTTTGATTGTATCCGACACCTCTTGTGTTGTGATTAAGGAATTCAGAAAGCTGAACTTAGCCCTATTTAGGCGGGGCATTTCTAACTCACTAATAAATTGTTTAATTTCCCCAGGATCTGGCTCTGCTGCCTTATACAGACTACTGTAGAACTCCAAGAAGGTCTCCTGTATGTCTTCTTGACTGTGGACTTCCGAGCCATCTTCTGCCCTAATATTAGTAATAGTATTTTTCTGTTGTTGTGCTTTTACCAATTGTGCCAGAGATTTCCCTGCTTTATGGCTGTTATTAAAGTAATAAAATTTCACCCATTTCAGTTGTTTCGTGTTTTTTTCTAGTTCTAACGTGGTTATTCTCTTTTATTTTCTGTATTTTCCCTGCAGCTATCCTTGAAGAATAGGTTTGTCTATTTATTGCCTCCCATTTTTTAAGTTCTGCGTGTATCTATGCCCTTGCTTTCCTTTTCTTCTTTTGTATGTGTGCTTTCAGAGCTATTACTTTCCCTCTGAGTGTGGCTTTTGCAGCCTCCCAAAACATGGAGGCATGCATTACTGATCCCTTATTTAAGTCTATATAATCTTTAATCTCTTCCTCAATTTTGTTCCTGGCATCAGTATTTTTAAGTAGTGATCTATCGAAGCTCCACTGCGGTTTATTCCATTGAGCCTTGCCCCCCAGTCCCACTTTGATCCCAATTGCGTTATGATCAGTAAATACAAGGGGTATAATATATGCTGCACAGCACTTCTCTAAGTCATTTTTAAACATAAGCACGTGATCAATTTTGGAGTATGAGTTATGTATTTGGGAATAGTAGGTATATTCTCTACTTTTATTATTTATATGTCTCCAAACATCTACTATTCCCTGAGAATCTATTAGGTCCCCTATACTACTTTGCCTTTTATTCATAGGTGTGGTCTTTGACAGGTCTAGGCTTGTTAGGGGTGTGTTCAGGTCTCCCATAATTATTAGTGTCCCTTTGGTATTTTGAATTGTGAGTGGTATATATTTCCTATAGTAGTTTAACTGATCCTTATTTGGTCCGTACATGTTTACTATAGTGAGCCATGCATTTTGCATTTGTCCTTTTATTAATAGAAATCTTCCTTCTGTATCCTTTATGGTGTTCACCAATTTAAAATCATACCTTTTGTTTATACCTATTAGGACACCAGCTTTTTTCTTGCTGGCACATGAGGCTTCCAATAGACCCATGCTTTTATTCGCAAACCTATATACCTCTTTTTCTAGTAGATGGGTTTCTTGTAAACAAAATATATCTATGTTGTTTTCTTTTATCATCTCTCTCACTCTTTTTCTTTTGTATGGTGAATTGAGGCCCCTCACATTGAGGGATAGCATGTTAAGTCTAGCCATACCTCTTGAATCTCTCCTTATCCATTTGGGTCCCTTTATCCTTTGCTGTTGCTTGACCACCACATATCATTGTATAATTTGGTACACATGCCTTATTTACACTCCCCCTGCAAACCTCCCCCCTCCCAACAAGTTCCCCTTTGCCTCCCTTCCCCTCCCCCTTTTCCCCCATGCGCACTCACAGAGCATTGTTATGCTTTCCCCTCTCTCAGGGAACAAGAACTTACAAACATCCACGCGAGAACTTTAACCCCCTCCAAACCTTTTCAAGACAGGAATCTCATTTGAGACTCTTTTTACAATACTGGCCCCAGTTTTTCTTTGTCTAAGCCAATGGTCTCTCTTTGCTCTTATAGTGAGAGAGTCAATCTTGTCCAGGAGGAGGCAGATGGAGGAAGGCCTCCAGATCTTCTGTATCCAGGATTGTTTTGTATTTTCCATTCACATTTAAGACCATTTTTGCTGGGAATTTCAATACAGGCTTCCAGCCTCTTTGATTCAATTCAATAAAGTATTTCCCTCATTTTCTTCTTTTAGCCATAGTTTCCATGGCATAGCCAGGGAAGATTTTTATGGTCTCCTTCCTGAACGTCATTTCTTTTTTCATCCTGGCTTTTTTCAGCAGTTCTTCCTTCACTGTATAGCTCATAAACTTGGCTATTATGGCTCTGGGTTTTGAAAACCTTTGCTGGGCTGCCTACCTGTTCTATGGGCTCTGATAATTACTGGCTCTTGGAGTTGCTGATCCTCTGGGAAGTGTTCTCTCAGGAAATCCCACAACAGCTTTTTTACTTGCTGTGTCTCCCACCCTTCAGGGAAGCCCACAAATCTTAGGTTGTCTCTTTGTGACCTATTCTCTAGGGCTTCTGTTTTTAAAAGCAAGGTCTGTACCTTCTCTTGAAGGCTTGTGGCCTCTTCTTCCATAGCCGCCGCTTGATTCTCCAAGGAGGAGACTCTTTCCTCCATTACATCAATCCTCTGCCCCAGCCTTTCTAGCTTATTTCCTGCTTCTACTGAAGCTCTTAATTTAGACATGTCTCTCCTAAAATCCCTTTTCATTTCAAGGAGGAGTTTCTTAATTGTTTTCTCCCCCGTTTCCTCCTCTGGCTCAGTTTCATCAGGGGTTTCCTCCCCCCCCCATTGCTGCCTCCGCTGCCATCTTTTCCCGCACTTTTTCTGGGGCCTCCCCTCCAGCCCTCTCTCCAGGCCGCTGCCTGCAATATCATTCCAGTGGGGTTTCTTTTCTAGGCTTCCCCTCCTCCTCCCCCCACTTGCTTCCCCTGCCATTGCTCTTAATTTTATGAAGGTCTGCTTCCTTTTTCAATTGTTTTGGGGCCGCGTTAGGCCGTGGCTCGCCTTGCCCTGCTGCTCCTACTCGCACATGCCCAGTTCCGTCAAAGTTCGTTTTTTAAAATTAGTAACAAAACGTCTGACCAGTCTCTCCGTTAGGTAATTGGCTATTGCCAATACTTGCCCGTGAGAAAATCTTCACAGAATCTCATCTGTCAAAGAATCCACAGGGAAATAGCTGGAGTGGGGTGGGGGGAAGCGTTACTGCTAGAGGAAGGCTGTGTAAACTAACGCTCACTCAGCATGGGGCTGTGGAGGCCAAGCACTTAAGGGAAGTGCTGTGATAGAGCTTGGGCATAAAGACTGACAGGACAAGGGTAAGTCCAGTTTATGAGCAAAGTCGTATGTATATGTAAGGCCTTTAACCTTTTTTTAAAAAAAAAAAAATTAAGGGGGGGGGGGGGTTAGCCCAGCCTCATAGTTAAGTAATAGACTACTCTGAATTTGCACATATGTCACTTTTATGCAAGTTATGTCTCACATTTTGAGAGTCACTGTCCCTCGTTTCAGAGTCCAGGGGTTGAGAGGTATGTTAAGCAGCTCCTCAGTTTAGTCATGGCCCATCTGTAAACCGGGGGTGGGGGGGGGGGGGGGGGGGGGGGGGGCAGGAATTCCACCAAGTGAGAGTTGAAGGAATGGGGCGTGGAAGGGATGGGTTGCTGGCATATTGGGATGTATTTGTAGTGATTTTTTTAAAAGAAAGTTTTAATCCACTCTGAGCCATATAAAAAAAGAATCACCCTTTTTAGGTTATAAAGCAGTTTGGCTTTGTCTTATAAAGCACTTTGGCGAGGGAGCGCTCTAAAAATGAAGTTATTATTACCGCAGTCACACTGCTAATGCGGTTACAGAATCCTAACAGACAGCTATTTAGCTACTGATCAATATGCAAAGTCCTTCTCTACTGTAGTTAAAACAGTGGTAGTTTGAAAGGAAATCTAAGAGTCAAACAGGTTTTCAAACAGAGGCTGGACGGCCATCTGTCAGGGATGCTGTAGTTGTGGATTTCCTGCATGGAGCAGGGGGTTAGACTAGATGACCTCTGAGCTACCTTCCAACTGTATGATTCTATGGAAGTCAGTGGTCCAAGAGTGGCTTATGTGAAGGGCAGATGTATATGCGAGTGATTTTTGTTTGTTTTTATTTTTTTTTAAAAGCAAAATCCCTTGAGAAGAAAAAAAAAAAAAATCAGCCTATCAATGGCCTATTTTAAACCGGCACAAATATGTCCAAATTTCTGCATATTATAAAGCAAAGGGGATTTTTGTGCATGCATGCAAGCACATAGATTTGAACATGCCCAGTATCCATGGGGGAGGGGGGAGAAAACCACCAATGCCTCCTCCTTTCTCACTGCAGCTGTGACAGCACTAGCACCCTCTCACTGCTTCCCCAGCTGGTGACGGAGGGTAGAGCTCTAGGGAATGGAGGGGAACAGGCAGAGGGCATGTACCAAGGGGGGACCAGTCACTTCTCTTGCTAAGGCATGTGGATGTTCATTCAGTGCAAACTTTCATGTAGACACAGTCACACGCACTGGAAATGTAGGCTATTTCAAAGCTTGTGAATTTCCCTTCAGTATATTCCAGTACTCTCTCCAATTGCATGCCAAACATGGAGTGCATCTGGTTGAACCATTTTTCTCGTCTCTTGCGCACAGACATTATCTCCCATCTTGCAGACAGCCGATTACCATCGAAAGCCTCTCATTACATATCTTTGTTGTATCAGAGACAGAGAGCACCAAATCAACTTTTCAACTTCAATTAGAGTCACAACAGATTAGAAAAGATGTGACCTTCAACAAGGACAAATGTTTTCTTTTGATGTGCAAGCATCAGTTCAACTGGGTAGAGAAAAGAGCTCCCTAACCCACCTGCCAAAATCTCTCACTCTCTCTCTCGGCCAGTCTCCTCCCATCCTCTCAATTGCACAGGGGGGAGGCAAGTCAGAAAACATGGCAACAGTCTCTCCCTCAGAAAGTGGATCCCTTTGAGGTCTTGCTTTTCTAGGAAGTCATTCTTGTCTCCAACATTAGAAAAGGTGCTCTGGACCAGATTTCCTCATTATTTGTGTAACTACAAACCAACTTTGTTTGCAACTGTCTGGTCAGCAGTGTTGAAGTGTTTGAAGCTCTGGTCATCTGAAACAATTACAGTGCTGCATGCCCATATCTATATGTATACAATTAAACTCTCTCAGATCAGCAGTGTCTGAAAAGGCCAATTTCATTGTATTTCTAGAACACAAAGTAGTAGACTGGGCTCCTGGTCCTGCCAATTTGCACTGCTTGGGCAACACAGAGAAGTCAGAAAGGAAATGATGCATCTTTCAAGTCTTATGCCCCCTCCTTCTGACACCCCTAGTGCTAGGAGTATGATTGAGCCATCCATATTCCCTAGTCATCCTGGGCTGCCAGAATGGGACTGTAGGCAGCCTGTGTAATGCAGACCACTCCTCAGTCTGGAGGAACAGGAAGGACCTTTGAGTTCTCATCTCCTTCCCACAATGTGTTCTTGGCTCTATGGGTAAAGCCATAGGCCGGATCCCCCACCTGCCCCAGACAGGGCAAACACAGCCAGCACTTTGGGCTGGCAGAGAGAGCAGTCCAAACGATCAGCCCACTTCTTCCCCTGCAAGGAAACCAGGCAGGCAGGCCGCTGTCCCAAGTCCCACCATGCCCCAGGTAGGCACCTGGCCCTGCCCACCTCCAGCCCTCTCACTACTGTGACAGACACACACAGAAGTGGCAAACTACACCCATGGCTCTATGGTGCCGCAGACCTCGCCACAGGGCTGCATGGGACTGGTCTGATGGGAAGCAGCCCGTAACACCAGAGTTATGGATGCTCCTGGAAAAACTTGGACACGTGCAACCCATGCAGCCACACTGGTCCCTGCACTTAGAGAGGTCACACCAGGGTCTTCAAATGCACAGCATCCCTTTCTAGAATGCCCCTTGTAGGACCCCTCCCCCATCCCCTACCTCCTCAGTTCTTGTGAAGAGCTCAGACGTTTCTGTTCTAGGACATGCAGATCCCTCTGCTCAGAAATGCCCATGCCCCAATTCAGGCCAAGACCCGGGCCTAACAATGATTCCCAGTAATTTTTCTCAACAAAAAAAAAAAAAAAACCCACCACCATACAACAAAACAGACACTGGCATAAATTTACAAACTAATACACCATTATCTGGTGACAGATCAACAGATATACCTGGGATGACCCATAGAGTCTTTTATTCTGTATTGTATGGCAGGTAGTAAGAAAAACAGTACATCTTGCATCTATCCATTTGTCTAGAAAAGCATCTTCATCCACGTTCAGCCAGGATGTTAATTGTTCCACAAGTAGAAGGATGTTATACATGAGAGTACCTACTTATTGTACTAGAGGAACTGTAGCCTCAGTCCACTTGAATAAAATACATTTTGGGGCCAACACCAGCACGAATAGCTTTACTCTTCAGCGTAGACAAGGTTCTTTTTCATCCCCCACATTTTAAACTCTTTTCAAGGGCAAGTATCTTGCAATTGTAATCAGAGAGCATACAACAGCAGCACAGGGATTGAAAAAAAAAGTGCGTGTGATGCATGTTGCAGCAGCAGCTTGTGTTAAGAGGAAGTGAACCCTAAAATAGCATGTTTTTCATTGGTTTGTGCCTTTGCTTTAGCTTCATTATTTAAACTATTCTTTTTAATGCACTTGGTCAGTTTTGTTTACATTATGTCTAAAATCATGTGCCCAATAAAATGGTTTTCCCTGTCATCACATCAGCTGTTACCATCCATGCTTATTACAAAGAGTTTGTAGAGACCCGTCTCTATTAATGAAGTGTAAGAAAGGAACACTGCTCAAAGCCTATCAGTAACAAAATAAGCAAAAAGGAGACTGTAACAAGTTCAGTCTAAAACCGCATGTGTAAAATAAACTGATAAGGTACAGTTTTACATAAGCTGTTCTATCTTTTCCTAAACAATCACATTTTGTTTCTTTTCCGAAAACAGCTCCTTATCTGCAGAGCCTTGAAACAGTACTTGAGAATTCCTTCTTGGAAATAAACTTGCTCCTGTACACAAACAAATCATGTGTGGCTCAAAGCAGATTACACCAAAAGCTGTTACAATCCAGAGAGTAAGAAAAAACCTGGATCATTTAAATTTTAAATGAATAAAACCACCCAGTCACACACGAGCTAGAATTGCCTGTAACCTTTTGATAAGGTAAAGGGCACTTTCTGAGGCAACGGCAGAACCTGTAGTCGTTCCCATATTTGCTACTGAGGGAGCAGGGTGTGGAGAAAGAGTATAGATTTCTATTTATTTAATAATGATATCAGAGATGGGTGGAGGGCTGCAATTCTGAAGCCATTTATTTAAGAGTAGTCCCATTCCAGTCAACAGTCTGGAGAAAGTGGTTTTCAGGACTGTGTCCAGAGTTTTAATTAATATATTAATAAACTGCTGTCAGTAGAATCTATCATCCATATTAGGGTGCATTCCAATTAATAGCTTTCATTTCGCCTGGCCCCAAGCCTTTTAACATTCCGGCGAGTTTGCAAAACCTGGCTGTTCGCCCAGGCCTTTGGGGAGGGTAGGTTTTTTTTATCCCCCTCCACCCTTATTTATTGTATATTTATTATTTATTATGTTCCCTAGTCCTGTTTTAATTGTTGTAATTTTATGAGTGTTTTAAAATATTTTATATTTTTATATTTTGTTGAGATTGTGAGCCACCCCGAGCTGTATCAGGAGGGACGGGGTATAAATGTGAAAAATAAATAAATAAATAAATAAATAAATAAAAATTTTCTCAGTGTCCTTTTTTGCTCTTCAGTGAGATAGCTCTAATAGAAAAATGTGTTGTTGACTGTAGATAATTATCTTATAGTCCAATAATTGGCTTAGTGTGTCTCAGTTCGGTGAATGGAAGGATTCTTTCAAGATGGCCAACTTTAGAATTTGACAGGCACACTCTATAAAGGCTTTATCTGAGCTAGCTACTACAGTGTGGAACTCATCACTCCAGAGATTTAGCTGCGAGAAGGATAATACAATTGTCTATTTTTCTACCCTGTAAATTTACTACAAATATTTCCCCAGGTCTTCAAGAAGGCCATACACAAATAAATCAAAATTAAGTGGCCCTCCCTTTATAGTTTTTGAAATTTTGCATTGTGGCCCGGTAGTGTCTCACAATTGTCCAAACAGCATGTGTCACTGGCAAGTTATGCAATTTAGCAAGTAATCATGAGGGAGAGAAAGGAAGTGTGCATGCTTCTCAGCCTCAAGTGTTAAGATTTATTGTAATCAGAGAGCATACAACAACAGCACAGGGATTGAAAAAAGTATATTTAAGATATATTGAAATCAGAAGCACTTGGAGAGAAAGGTTTACATCAAGCATAATAATAATTATATATGCTCATTTAATAGTAAATATATATGTTCCTTAAGCACAAAAAGAAGTCACTTGCCCTCTTAAAATCTGCCTATAAAACTCTAATGCCTATATTTTTGAAATTATTTGAAAGGAAAAACCATAACAGCACAAAATGTGTTCATACATATGCCCAACTGGAATGCCAGCACTCCTTATTGACAAGGGGAGAAATCCCAAACCCCTTGCACACAATACACACGTGGATCCTGCATAAGTTGCACACGCCACACAGTCCTCACAAAGAGCATATTTGGTTCATTTTTACCCTCAAAGACTAGGGAGTCAAAGGAATGTCTGTTTCTCCTGCTCCCCACGCATGCGCAGCACAGCTACCAGTGCCATGTTGGATTAGGGTTGCACATGCGGAGAACCCATGGCAGCCTGGCAGCGGAGCCGGCTCCTGAGACCAGTCAGCAGTGGAAGAGACCCGGCCACTGGTAGCAGAGCTGGTGGCCCAGCCAGCAGCCATGACTCCCACCCTCTGGACCCGGAAAGGTAAGAGTAACGTACAGGAACCCAGGGGGTGGGTTGGGAGGGTAAAGTCAGGTCTCAGTGGGTGAGGGTGTTTGGGGTAATGGATCCCCACCCTCCAAGGCCAGGAGTGGGGGTGGAGGAGGTTTCCCAACTCTTCCCCTTGAAGTCAATGGGAGGATTTCCTATTGACTTTAATGGGAACCGAAGATCCAAAAATTGGGAACCGAGAAGGGCCCAGTTTTCGAATCTCTCGGTTTTAACTGAAAGAGGCACATTCGGCCTCTTTCAGTTAAAACTGAAACCAGAAGTCCCATCCCTACTGAGCAGCATTCAAGTCCCCCTCCACAGATGTTACATTCACATGCACAGGACTATGCATATGTCCTGGATCCATTCCACACAGCTTACCCTCCTGCCTGCTCCCCACAATCCAACATGCTACTTCTTTAGGTCAGCATGAAGCTCTACTCCATGACAGAAAAGTTACATAGACTCCTTGTATGAGACTTCTCTGCCAGGCACCACGCCCCCCCCCCCCCCCAACAGTACCCTGGCCACAGGTTTATGCGGGATGGATTGCTTGAGCCAGCCATCTTCTCCCTAGACTAAATAACCTAGTGAATGCCTGTGCAAGGTAAAGTCAATATACTTAAGATTTTTTACAAAGGTATATTGTTATGGTAATGGATGGGCTCAGGAAAACTGTTAATCAAGGGAAGGAGTGCAGGACCAGGGTGAGATGTTTGATTATTAGGCAGCGGTAGCTGCCTGAAACTTAAATGCACAGCCACTGTTCATTATAAACAGGGGACTGCTGAAGCCCTGATTTTGAGGAAATAACGCTTAACCTACATTTCTGAAAATTTAACCATGGCTGTAAGTTGTGAGGACCATCATATCCACAAAGTTTGAAAAAGATCCATTTGGAAAATAAAATGTTAACTGCTTAAACGTTAATTGGTTGTGGTCAAAATGCACGCCATCCTCACGTATTTCAATCATCAATATCTCCTCCCCCCGGATGAGTTGAGCCCCCAAACTTCACGGCTTCGAGAATGAGATCAATAACAAGTGCTTTTGAAATATGATACTGATTGATGCAGCCAAAACCGAGTTATTAGTGATCAAAAAATCAGTTCTGCTGGTTCACACATGCGCAGTAGAGCAGCTGCTCACCGACAAAACACAGCACGGTCCTGTTGGCTCGCACATGCTCAGTAGAGCAGCTGCTGTCCTGTCTCGCTACCGGTGGTTGGGGCAGAATGTCCCTTACCCCGTGTCTGTCTCTCTGCAGGAACCCGCCGACCCGTGATCGCCTCTCACAGGGCAGCCAGGGGGTGGGGGGGGGGGGGGG
>QEPC01008677.1:1073007-1090600 GCA_003113815.1 Sphenodon punctatus | reverse complement strand
GGCTGTGGAACTCCCTTCCGGAGGAAGCTCGCCTGGCCCCAAGCCTTTTGACATTTCGGCGGAACTGTAAGACCTGGCTGTTTGCCCAGGCCTTTGGGAGGGAGGGTGGGGTGTGTGATTTTTAATCCCCCACCTACGTATTTATTTATTATTGTTCCTGCCCTGTTTTATTTATGTATTTTATATTTGTATTTTAATTGTTTTTAACTGTTTTTATTGTTGTTAGCCGCCCCGAGCTGCATTGCAGGAGGGGGCGGGATAAAAATCTATAAAATAAATAAATAAACAAACGCGGGCTGTGGTGATACGTACGGCCCCAACAGAAGTGACAGGATCGTGACCACTGCCCGGGGGCAATCAGAGAGAACATGGGCTGGGGGAACACAACAGACATGCAGTGGAGACGTGGACCGCGGTTTGAGCCCCAGAATGCACCGCAGCTGGAGTCAATTCCTTCCACCGCGGCTGCGGGATTTCCGTTCAGAAGTTACTTTTCATTGCTTAATGTATCTTAATGTACCTTGAGGCAGTGAGTGTCCCCTCCTCTCTGTTTGTACCGTTCTCAGCATATTAATAGCAACCAGTAATTATTAATTAAATGGTCCCATCCCCACTGACAGTTAAACATACCGATTGTTTTTTAATCTGGTGAGCCAAATGGAAAGTGCACATTCAGGGCTGAATATTAAGCTAGTGTAAATCAGTTTAGTTCTACTTATTTTAATGGAGCTTTGCCAATTTTATTGTATTGTACTGTAACCCACTCTGGGCCTTAATGGGAAGGGCAGGATCGAAATATGAATGTATAAATAAGTTTACACCAGCTGAGAATCTTTCCATCAAACAGGGAGAAGAATGGCCAATATAGCAGGCAGTCCTGTCATGAGCCTCTGCAGGAAGGGCTGCCTGTAAATTCAACAAAATAAATAAATACACACCTGCACAGCTTGAATTCTCTATGGCAACGACAAAGAACCACAGGCAGACAGGCTGTTGAAGTGATCCTAAGAACAGTGAGGGGCAGCCGCCACTTTATCAACAAAGCCAAAAGGGTCAGGGCAGAATAATGGGAAGAAGAAAAGAAATGAGAACTGGGAGGGGCAGGGGGGAGGAACTAGAGAATGAGGCTGTAAGAAAGATTTTTGTGAATGAATTAAAGCAAGTCCCCCCCCCAATAACATACTTACTAACAGTCCAGGGATAAAATGCATTTGCAAATCACACCCAATTTCCCCTACTGTAAAAACCTCCTCCCTCTACACAGAACAGCTTACACACTTTGAACTTTTTTCTCAACTTTCCTGAAATATTGCACAACACAGGCAAAAACTGCAGAATAGATGCCATTGTTTTGTTTCTACTAGAGCACTAGGCTTTCAGCCTCCAACTCACTAGAGTCAGGACACCCAGCATTATTTGCTCAGGACTAATAAGCTTGATTTTTAACTGTCCCAACCACGTTCTTCCCAGAAGTCTGCCACCGGTGCTGTCACGTCAGAACAACGCTGCTACTGCTGTACTGACTGCCAAGCTTGCAATGAACTACTTTAGTTGCATCATCCCTGCTCCCTGCCAAGTGAAAAGTACCTTCCATATTCACAGCATCCCAGTAACCAGGAATATCAGCACTCTACAGCTTGGCCATTTCCATGCATGATAAAAGCCGTTTCCATAGCAGCCTCGCCCACATACATATCCGCCTAAACCCAAAATTTTACACTAAGCACAAGTCACTTTCGCTTAGGGTTTAATCCTGCAGGGTTTAATCATAGTGATCCTTCAATTCCTGTTCCTTTTAATAGGAGCTCAGACTTTTGGTTTTGTATGTTTGTATTTTGGTCATCTTTCTTTTTTGCTATGGCTCATAGACCATTAAATGTACTGTATCTTACAGCTTTACCCTGGGATTGCAATTTTTTGTCTGTCTAGTTTGGCATATTCAAAAGGACCTGGTTTCACTTTACAACAGATCATGTCATCAAGGTGCCCACAGCTAGACAGACAAATGCAGGCAGAAGCAGAAGACACTAATTATTACCCTGCCCTATCCCAAGGGCTCAGAATCATAGACAAAAATAAAATAAGTTAAAAACCCTTACCCTAAACCCTATCCCCATTTGTCAAATTCCTGATTAAATAAAAATGCTTTGCTTTGCCTCCAGATGACAAGGCTTGAGACCAACTTTAATGGATTTTATGATATGTTTTAAAATGTTGTTAGCTGCCCCAAGATGCTTGTAGCAGGAGGGGGTGGCATACAAATATAATTATAAATAAATAAATAAAACTCGAGATCGGAAGATCCTCCAGGGGAGGGAGTTCCAAAGTTGTGGGGCAGCCACCAAGAACACCCCTCTGTGTACTCTTGCTTCCAAATTTGACAGGCAGATGGTACATGCAAGAGAGCACTCTTGGCTGACCCCAGAGGGCACAATGGGACATGAAGGGTATGTCTTAAGATATGTGGAGCCTAGGCTGTTTAGGGTTTTATAGCTCAAAACCAGCAACTTAAATTGTGCCAGGAAAGCTACTGGGAATCAGTGCACTGCAGACACTTGCCCCACATCCCTACAAACGTCTACGTCCTTTCTCCAAACAATGTACACGCACGAGCTAGGAACAGAAGAGCATAAGGGAAACCTTGGATAACATTTGTGAAAATACCTACTTATTAAAACAATTTACTCCCTGAAAAGGGCTGCAATATTTCTGCTGAAGCTTTTTTTTAAAAAAAAAGAAATATTGAAAAGTCAACCCGAGGCAGAGCTTGAGTATGGAAAATTTCAGCCAAAATGGCTAAAGCTTAGCCAAGCGTTAGGCAACCTTAGCAACAAAGGTCACTCTTTGTTCCTACTCTTACGGTATTTTTAAATAAGCAAGGCTGGGGTGGGTGTGTCTGCGGCCGCTAACTGGCACTGCCACGGAGCACCCACTCAGGTGGAGTGCATAATTCTAACAAGCTCTCAGGGTGGCCAAGGCAGCAGCCACCTCGCACTCCCCCCGACATGGACTGCGGGAAGCGCACCAGGCTGGTCTTTGAAATTGATACGTCCCAGTGTGAGCAGTGGGGAACCCCGGCTCCCCAGCTCTTGTGGCCAGTTCCTGTGACACGCAAAGGCCATGTCCCCCGCCTATAGTGCCCATCAGCGGTGGACCAGTCTGTTGGCGTGGCTGACTGCCGCTGTTCATATGGGCTGGGGATGCATGGCTGTCAGTTGCCACACCTTTTTCACTTGCCCCACACAGAGTACTCCAAATTTCTGTGCAGTGCTCAATGAGTGACCATGAGTGGGTGCTGCATACCTCATGGGAAGCACACATTCTCCAGCTCCACCTGCAGACAGGCAGTCAGATGGGTGGCTCCTGGGTGGCCATGCATGGTTGCATCTCATTTTAAAATGCCCTAAATCAGAGATTCTTGGTAGATGACATGCGGTGCTGACTGAGTTTGGAATTTTAGCTTAATGCTCAGGCATACGCACAAAGTTATAATATGTCAGAATAGAAACCAGGATTGAAAGTTTCCACTCCAAGGCATCTTTTTCAAGCTTATGGTTTTGTTCTTGTTTATTTCTTTATATGAATGATGCTTCATAGCTTCAGCATAACAACTGCAAAACTATCTTCATTGAAGAAGCATATTTACATAGAAACTGATTAGCACTCAAGCAGCTACTGACTGCCTCAAGCTCCAAATTCTAACACTTACTGCTTCCCGCTGTAAAATCCTAACTGTTCCTGAGACGTCAAAATGGTCATACCAGCTTCTCTCAAGTACATACCTCACTGACAGGCTTCTGCTGGAGAAAGAAGACGTGTTATCACACACAGTTCCTGGTATCCTGTAGGAAGCAGACTATACTACCAGCAGCTTACAACAACCAAGGATGCCATAAAAGATTACAAAATCCTCTGTGAAAGGAGGTGTATTGCCAGATCATACAAATACTCATATTATGCCCACAGAAGAGGACAATTCCCAGCGTACAGGACAGGCAAGGAAACCTGCTGATCACTGATCACTATCTTCGTTATTTCTAAAGCACCTTGTAACCATGATGTATAAAAGGACAAGAGGCAGAGAGTGAACTGAAAGACTGTCTTGCTACTGTAACCACTCCCCAAAACTCTGGTTAATCCAGACAGTGGTGTAAGCGGAGGGATTGGGGATCAAGATGTTTCAAGGGTCTGCCTAGTAGCGGACTGCTGGTTATGCACAAACATTTTATCTTTATGTAAATAAGTGCCATGTGCTGTTTATTACTTGTTTTATTTGTTGCATTTGTTATGGCTTCGGCTAAACGATAAACTTATACATACATACACATACTGTAACCATTGCTAGTGCACTCTGCATGTTAGAAAAAACGGGGAAAGGCTGCAGACACAGCCTTTGTCTAGATGCTTGCCATTTTGAATATTTAAAAGAAACCAAAGGAAAAAGCAAGTTTATATAACAACTGTGGGTCAGTTTCTGATCTCTGCTTTAGCAGTGTAGCTAGGACCAGAAAATGTCCCAAGTATCCCGGAACACTCTGCACTGAGCAGATGACTGAGCAATTACACTTTTACTAAGCTCTAATTAAATGTATAATTTCCAAAAAAAGAAGCACTATTCAAAACCATCCTACATCCTTCATGACTAACTGCAAGAGTGGTATTTAGCTTCCCACACACACTACAACTTACTTAATAAAATAATATGCCTCCTTTAAAAATTGGTTTAAACTGTTCACAAAGACTGCTTGGAACTGTACTACACAGGTAAGCCAAGGCCATTTCAAACCATAGTCATTCCAGTCAGAGAAAGCAAGTTGGGAAACACATCAAAAGCTGCCATGTGATTACAAATATCCTTGTTATATGACCTTTATTTTATGGACTCATGGTTAAGAAACAGATGAATGTGGGATCTGAACACATGGTGTGACTCTGAACAGAAAGCAACTGCTCTCATCCAGTCTGGAGCAAGCAGTAGAAGGCCATTAATTAATCAATATCGTTATACTGTAGTTTGTCATGAATTACTCAGCACCCAAAGGCCCCAATCATTGTGCTGGGGACAGAACAGACTTGGGGTGTAGCCACACAAACTGCCTTGAGCAGGCAACGATGCCTTGGGCAGCCTTAACCTACTCTGGGCAGCTAGACCACTCAATGTAGTGTATCACAGGGCCGGCGGCCACCAGATGTTCTGCCCCGCTGCGTGATGGGGCAAGCAGCTGGCTGCTATGCAATGTATCCTCAGAAAAAAGCTGAGGACGCTTCGCAAAGCAACATTACCACAAATGGGGTAAGACTGCCCAAGACGTGGTAGCCTTCGTGCCCAGAGTCCTTCCCGATGAGGAAAATGCAAAGGAGCATAAACACTGGCAACGTAACTGTAAGGTGCTAATAAGGCAGGTCAAGAAAGAATTTGAAAGGAGACTTTCTAAAGAGGCAAAAACAAATAATAAAACCTTTTTCAAGTATATCAGAGGGAAGATGCCTGCTAGGGAGTTGGTTGGGCCATTAGATGACCAGGGAGTAAAAGGGGCACTCAGGGAAGACAAGGACATTGCAGAGAAGCTAAACAAGTTCTTTGCTTCGGTCTTCACTGCGGAGGATGTTGGGAAGATACCCACGCTGGAACCCTACTTTGTAGGTGATGAATTGGATGAAGTGTCACAAATCAGCGTGACCCTGGAGGAGGTTCTAGAGCAAATTGACAAGCTTAATACGAACAAGTCACCAGGGCCAGATGGTATTCACCCCAGAGTTCTGAAGGAACTCAAATGTGAAATTGCAAACCTACTAGTAGTAATTAGTAACCTAACGTTGGCATCTGGCATTGTACCTGAGGACTGGAGGGTGGGAAATGTAACCCCAATATTTAAAAAGGGATCCAGAGGTGATCCTGGAAGCTACAGACCGGTAAGTTTGACGTCTGTGCCGGGCAAAATGGTAGAAACCATCATTAAGAACAGAATCACTGGGCATATTGATAAATATGGCTTGGCAAAGAGTCAGCATGGATTTATCAAAGGGAAGGCATGCCTCACTAATCTCCTGGAATTCTTTGAGGGCGTAAACCATGTGGACAGGGGAGACCCAGCAGATACAATGTACCTGGATTTCCAGAAAGCTTTTGATGAAGTCCCACGTAAACGACTCTTGAGAAAATTAAAAAGTCATGCGATAGGAGGTAGTGTATTTGCTGGTTAAAGGATAGGAAGCAAAGAGTGGGACTAAATCTGTCTCTTATACACATCTAGATGTGTATAAGAGATGGGTACTAAACTAGGAGTTACCATTCAGGAAAAGGATCTGGGAGTGATTGTGGATAATACACTGAAATCCTCAGCCCAGTGTGCTGCAGCGGTCAAAAAAGCAAATAGAACGTTAGGAATTATTTGCAAGGGAATAGAGAATAAAACTGAGGATGGAATAATGTCTCTATACAACTCAATGGTGTGACCGCACCTTGAATATTGTGTGCAGTTCTGGTCGCCCCATCTCAAAAAATACATAGCGGAACTAGAAAAGGTACAGAGAAGGGCAACAAAAATGATCCAGGGTATGGAACAGCACCCGTATGAGAGGCTTGATATGTTGGGTCTCTTCAGCTTGGAAAAAAGACGGCTGAGAGGAGATATGATAGAGGTCTATAAAATCATGAGTGGTGTGGAACTTGTTAACAGGGAACGGTTATTTACCCTCTCAACTAGTACTAAAACTAGGGGACAATCCAGGTGGCAGAGTAAAAACAAACAAAAAAGTATTTTTTCACTCAGCATACAATTAGGTTGTGGAATTTACCACCTGGTCAAGGTCAGCAGTATAGCTGAGTTTAAAAGAGGTTTGGACAAATTTCTGGAAGATTGGCTAATAGCTGCTAATGGACCCGATGGGATAGGGGAACAAAACCCTTTACTGTTGGGAGCCTGGGGATGACCCACAGCCAATGGATAGCATGGTGACCGGTTGGGTGCTTCGCCCAGGCCCCCGTGATTGGCCATTGTCTGAGACAGGATGCTGGGCTCGATGGACCGTTGGTCTGACCCAGTATGGCACTTCTTATGTTCTTACCATGCAGTGAGCTCCGTGGCCGGGCTTTGAGCAGCAGGCGCTGTTGCCAATTGCGCACCGCCATGTCATGGCTGTGGGGCGGATTTTGGTTGGGCCAGTGGAGAGAGGTGGGGCAGGGCTGGAAGTCTGCTCATGTGGCCAGTATCTCAGCCTGCCCCACTCTGGGAGATCAGAGAGCAGCCCGGCTGCCCAGCTCCCCACTGTGTGGCAACTGTGCTTGCTCGCCATGGGGCCACGTGGGGACCTGGGCCCCCCACAGCTCATGTGACTGCACTCTCAGTCTCTGGCCATTAGATCTTTAATGATCAAAGGGAGACGAACGGTTCAAAGAATATCTTTTATTGGACCAATTACTGTAGGTGAGAATATGCAAAGTTTTAGGCCATGAGGAAAGACTTTTTGTAGGTCAAAAATCTGCACACTCAGATCAACAGTAGTTGGTCCAATAGAAGAAATCATCTGAACTACTTTGTCTCCATCTCTTACATTTGGGACCAACACAGCAATCACACTCTCTCTAGAATACAATCTAAAGTTAAACAGACAAAAGCATCCACACTCGCATTTATAATCTTGCTGTTGCAAATTACACAGTCAGAACACAGACATTGATCCCTTCCAGATTAAGGCAGAGTAGACTATAGCAAATAATTGGGATCTGGGTTATATTATTTGCTATAGTCTACTCCGATTTAATAGAAGTTAATTTACTACTTCATTTAGAAGGCACATTAAAGTCTTTATGAGGAATTTGTTACACGAGAGCTCTATTTGTACTATAATCAGGAAAGACTGAGGGGGTGAGAAGTCTATGAGATAATTAGTCCACAGTGTTTTCATTTCCTCAGCAGCTCTTTATTATTGAATCTCGTGTGACCAGGAAAGCAAATCCTAAATAAAAGCCACACTGGAATGATCTTATTCCTGGTATAATGTACACTAATACTGTAGCTGCTTAAAGGAAATTCCAAAAGGATTTCCCAAATCAGGGAGGATCACCCAACACACTAAGTACCATGTGCGAACGGACACTGAGCAACCTCAGGTTCAGATCCCAGGAAGACTAAATCTGCCCTTCATTCTTCTGATGCAGATTAACTGGTTGCTGTTTACTGATTGGGGACAGAGGGTATGAAACCCTAAGAACTGATAAAATTATTAAAGCATGAGCTAGTCCTAGTGTTACAAGATAAAGGGTATTTTTAGATGGACGCAGGACTGCCTGCCCAAACTGCTCCAGGGGCACACCCACACATTCGCCCACTCCCAGTCCTGTCTGGGTCCACTTCAGATGGACGCACTAGGTTCCCCAGGTCATGGTCCGCCCGCACAGCGCCCACGCACGCACGCACGCACGCGCCAGAATTGCAGGCAATTGCCAGACGCTCTAGGCTGGTACGGGCAACGCCATAGTGTTGCCTGGGGCAACGGCCAGGTGGAAGCCGAGCAGCAGCGAGAGCTACTTTGCTTCAGGCCAGTCCTGGGTTTGGACAGCCTGCTCTGCCAGCAGCACTCCAGGATGTTCCAGAGCACCGCCAGCAGGGCTGCCCCACCTGCTCTGTCTGCACATCTGGTGGGGCACCTTTAGATCAATGGACCAGCCGCTGCATTAGGGCAGCCCGTCTGTCTGAAAACACCCAAGTCTCTGCCACGGTTTCACAATTCACACAACTCATGCCATCTATTCCTTATAATATTTCAGTGATGCTTTATATCACAAAGGCATTATGGCCCAGGGTGACAATGCCACCAGCAGGGAGCAGGAGAATGCACTGAATGCCTTAATCTTTTACTGTTCCTTATTTGTAGGACGCAGTCATTATTTGGTTTCTTACATTCCCCAAGTGTATATAGCAGGCAGGTAGCTGGGCCAAAGAGTATAGAAGGGACATCCCTTTATTCAGTCCACAGTGGATTCAAGGACTTGACCCCGAGCACTAAGCAGAAAATAAAAAGCTGAGGGTGGAGAAGGTAAAAAGGGGGGGTGGGAGAGAATTTTTTGAAAGTTGCTACAGGGGTCTCCAATAGGTAGATTAATATTCAATAGCACCACAGCATATGTATTGAAGGGGGGGGCTATTTCAGTAGTACTGTAAATAATTTCTAGTTTTATAGAATGATTATTGCTTTCCTCCACCTATAAATCTAGGAAGCTCAGTTACCATGAGCCCAACTTTACAAGGTCCAGAAAAAGTATGGATTGCTGTGTTGGTCCCAAATATAGGCAAATAGAGTCAAAATAGTACCGTGATATCTTTTATTGGACCAGCTTCGGTTAGTGGGAGGGTGTGCCAGCTTTCAGGCCTCACAGGGTTGCTAAGGGTACTCCCTCCTTAAGGTTGCTAAGGGTACTCCCTCCTTAAGTCTCTTTCACACTTTCACCTCCCCTCTTCTGTTGCCATTGTTCCAAGTCACTATACACACCTACTTTGCTTTGCTCAATCTGCAGTTTTGACTCCCGATTTGCCTGATGAAGGACCCTTTGAAGTATGAACGCTTGCACCTCCACTAACTGAAGTTGGTCCAATAAAAGATCTAATCCCACTAAAAAGATTTCTATATTTGCCTAAGGTTTAGAAAGACATAAAACCTTTAAAACAACTTTACTAGTTTAAAAATTGACCTGGTATCCTTTGTCTACCTGGCTTAGCAAGCATCCACCAAGACCTAATGTCAATGGAAGTTTCGCCATCGACTTCAATAGATGAAGAATGGGTCCTCAGTCTTATCTTCATGGCCCAAGCTACCTAAAATACAACATTCCTCCCAGCAGCAATGACCACCCTTTGCTGTTAAATTCCCCAAGAACTATGTAACTGTCAGCCTCAAGGGTGACACCTGTGAAAGAGATTAGCTTTATAAACAACAGGACCAAAGCTTTATATTAGAACTCACTGCTGGAGAAGTACGACAGTATCTCACTGCTATCACAGCCAAGTGGAAAGCTAGCTTCTGTTCTTAATCACCTATTTCAGTACTGTGCCTTTCACTCCAAGATGGGCTTCCTGCCTTCTCAGCTTTAAACGTCAAATCTATCCCTGGTGTTTTTCCATTAAACACAATGGAATTCCACATGAGATGAATTTGGTTCAGCTTCTTTTATTCTTAGATCTTCCTTCTTGCTGATGGTGGCAAGACATTCTGGCCTTATTTCTTTCTATTCACATAGATAACATGCCCTAAAATGTGTGCCAATTTATGTTTTTGTAATCTACCAATCTCTTTATTGACTTTGCAAAGAACAGAAGTCAGATGCTGAATAACGACTATATTAAAAGTCCAATTAAATTCCTATTAAATTATTAATAGATGATCATGTCTCTTAACACAAGTACATACTTGGAAGGAACATATACACTGAAAAAAGAAGAGCTGTGTTTTTAATTTTCAGCCCTAACGACAGAACTTTTGCAGGCAACTGTAAGCAGACCCATGTAGTATATGTAAAGTTTGCCACTGGAACATGAAGGCTATGTTAATGCTCCCATACTGTTCAAGTTCCTCTGGGAGTCATTTGCAAGAAGACTAATTGTTCTGTATTTAGTACTACAGCACTCTTTGAAATAGAAACTTATTTTACAATGATCATTCTGCCATGACTATAATGCGAGCTAGATTTTAAATTGGCACCTAGGTCTGAAAGACTATCCAATTACTCGTCCAGTAAGCCTCTGGAATTTAGAATAATTTTGAAAGATGCAGAATGCTACTAAAATTGTTAATTGGAACCACTTAATGAGCTATACAAGCCCTCACTGAAAGGAAACAAACCCAACCATATATCCAACAAGCTCCTATTGGGAAGAATAATAGATTTGTGTTCTAAGAATGCTGTTTATTTAACTCATTGCCTTGAATTGCTTGTCATTTTGTATATTTACCATTGCTATGTAAATGTCCTAATCAGTGACTATGTTAGATTGCAGCAGCACCAAAAAACATAGTTGGAGATATCAGTGGTCAACTTTCCTGTTATACTTTGCTACAGGAATGTTTTATATCAGGATTATTTTTGCTTACGAATTTAGATTTCTCAATGGTAAACCAAATTATTCTTTTGATTCCAAATTCTGTTTCTTCATGGACTTGCTGGGGCTGACTCATCACTGATTGCTTCAATTATGCCAGATTAAGGAGAATCTAGCCCAGTGAATCTACACCATTCCTGAAGCTGGATATTAACTGTTGTACCTAGGAACTGCAAGTTCTCCAAGTAGTAATGAAAATAAGAATGTAAGGCAGTAGATAACAAACAGCACAGATTCACTGAAAAAAGGTCAAACCAAGCAAAAGCAAGTAACCCTAGACAAGCTCATTGATTTAGTAGACAGAGGGAAATTAAGCTATTGTTCTCAGCAGTGATATGGTGCATAAAATTTTCCATATCTTTTTCTGGAAAATTTTCCAGTTCTAAAAATGCGTTGTTTCATACAATTAATTACTAACATAATGAATGGATACCAATACCAGTCAAATTGGGCAGTTTCAAAGTTGTAGCTAACTTGTTTATCTACACACATACACATCATATATTATATATATGTATATATTATACACACACACAGCACATACTTACATCATCCTTTAGTGAAAGAGGACATGGCTCAAGCAGTTGACTCGCCTCAATCTGAACTGAAACTACCAAGTAGTGTAAACGCTTCTACAGACAGTGACAGAGAAACTGAAGGTGTCCAGTGAAAGTTAATCTCTCTTGAAGTAGACTAGTGCACAACAGTGGCATGTCATACACAGTTCTTTGGGCATTCTGTGTTGGTAATGCCCCCATAAGAGTATGTTAACAGTTTTCAGTGCCTTTGATTATTTTTCTTAAAATCTAAACAATGTAAGGGAAGTGCATGCTATTAAATTGTCATGTCTTAAAATATTTACAAGTAATTTAAATATAAATAATTTCCAAGTCTGACTTTATTTGAATGCAACATTGATTTTAAGCCCCATTGTGCGCTTCAGCGAATTTTTTCTCCTAATTAAATATTTCAGTCCAACTACTTTGGGCTATTGGAAAAACTTTTGAGATATTTATCCAGCACATAAAATTAACATTGTGTATTTTTTAGTTCTCAAAGTCAAATAAACATGCTAAATCAAATCCCAACTGATTGAGGGCATTGGAAACTTTCTGGAAAATTTTCTGATTCAAATTTTTCCAGAAAACCCACACCACTGGTTCTCACCTCAGAGCAGAATGTCGATTCAGTACCTACTACAATACAGGGGGGCCTGGTTGCTGGAACTCCCACAGAAAGGAGTTGTTTACCTGACATACTGCCATTTCTTTTGGATGGCGAGAAGGAGGAAGACAAATGTCATTATTACCTTACCCTCAGCTTTCCAGCCCTTTTGGACTCTAGCACTGCTACAGAATCTAGTCTTTTACTGCCTGTCAGCTAACTTGATTCGTCCCAACAATATTCAAGCCATGGAAAAACCCAGTTGCTTTTTGTTGTGATGCCAGCCCAATCCACCCCGACAGTATGCAGTACAAACATATTTATCCAAAGATGAATAGAGTTCAAGATAATTCAGGGAGTAAATAATTAGTTCTATAGAATAATTTGAATTAGAGGGAAGTTCAGTTAAATCATAGGTTGCAGAGTATTTGTATCGCCACGAAATAGGCATGCTTTTTAAAAAATGGACAAATATCAAATACAGGTGCTGTAAGGATATCAGAGCATGGTTAATGAACAGAGCAGAAGAATTATGAGCAAGCCCTTACAACAGGAAGATCATCAAGTGGAACACAGTGCAAGTCTGGTCTCCACCCACAGGGATACATTTATATGTATAGACAAATAAGATCCTAGCAAAAGGGCAAAATAGATTATAAGCACTTAAGAATAAGATTTTATATGAATGAAATATTATATTGGTACAGCTTATGAAAACAATGACACTCTAGAAAGGAAGAACGAACAACTCCCTATTTCAGAAAAATGCAGGACATAAGCTACATATCAGGAAAACAATGTTCTCATAGTTGAGAGAATTGGAAGCAGCAGCATCTATGGAAACATTCAAAAACTGGTTATGTTGGTAGGAATAATTCGCCATTAGGTTCAGTAGGATACAGAAGTTGAAGTGATTATGTGGTTTTTCTGGATCTACTGTATATGAAAGAGGTGGGTTGCTTTGATAATTAGTACAAGATCCACAGCCCAAGTAGGAATTGGGTAGAGGCCTGAGGGGGTGCTTACAAAAGAAGAGAGGGAAAGGTCATGAATCCATCTCCACTTTTTCTCCCAACTATACTCTTGGGGAAATCACAACCTCACAATCTCAGTTTCCCATCTATAAAATAGGAATGCGTGTGTGTCTGTCTCTCCCTGTTTTCCCCCCACCCTCCCTGTTTTCCCCCCACCCATGTCCATCTCAGACTGTACACCTGCTGGGCAGGGACCTGTCTTTGAAAAATCTGTGACTGTGAAGTGCTGCGTACACCTAGTAACACTATAGAAATGATTAGTAGTAGTAGTAGTAGTATACTGTGGCTAAGTGTGGGGGGGGGGGGCGCAGGGCTAGATCCACGAGCCAGATGCAGCAGTTGGAAAGCGACCAAGTAAAAACCAGCCACAGGCCAGAGACCCCCCCCAAACCCCCGATCTATGATCATTCCTAAAGATACAGCCAAAGACCGTGCTTACTGACTTTAATATAGTTGAACACTTACTATGTTACAATAAGACAACCAAAAGGTAGTATTACTCACGAACAGCATTACATAGTGATCCTCCCCAGGAAAGGCTGCTCCCAGGCTAGCCTAGCTCAGGGCAATGCCATTCATATAACTTCCATGACTTATGAGTTAATTACAATCCTACCCACTGCATAGCAGATAGGAGCAGAAATGTTAGCAAAAGAGTCTTCCAGATGGCGTGTAGTACTTTCCCAGGCAACAGTTTGTCTGACTGAGAACATATAAATGTAAGTGCCATACTGGATCAGACCATGGTCCATCTAGCTATGCATCCTGTCCAGTACTTGGTGCTTCAAAGAAGTGCGCAAAACAGGTCATAATGGGGTGATCCATTTTGTGTTATTCACTCCCATCCTCTGACAGAAGTCTCCTGACCCAACCACTCCAATCCACTTACTATGACATTCAGCACTGAATGAGGATAATTAATACTCAAGATTCCAGAGATTTTTCAGGTTGTTTCACCTCTGGGTAGCTAACCCCTAGGGTGAATATTTCTCAATTTTAGGATTCTTCAAAGAGCTCAGTAAGAGTTCTCGTCAATTGCACACAGGATGAATTTGATCCATTACACCAAGTACAGATCCATTAATAAGGTCACTGTGATGCTAACACATCAATAGATGAAGAAAATTCTGAGTAATGGCTGAAGATGCTGATGAAAATAATGGTGCTTACCATGCCTATTACCGTATCATAAATAGCTAGCACTCAACATTACTTTGGGAGTAAGTGCTCAGCAAGATCATTTGTCATTGTCAACTGATTGTCAATGGGATTCCTAAGATATTTAGTGACTTCTTAACATTCCATGTTGAATGTCATTAGCAATCTAATGTATTGGTAAGGTTTCACGGAGTACATTTCAATACCACATTAAGTGGAAATCTAACTCGTGTGATTATGGAATAACAACGGGCACAACTGAATTATGTTACATTAACCATCACGTATGTTCAGTGTTGTATGATTGCGGCAGATAACGGTGGGAAACCAATCTGCAGTAAAGCAAAGTTTAGTTCAGTTATATAATATGTTCGCCTTAAGAGGATTACACAATAACCATCTTGACTTATCACTCATTCATTTGGTTATTGCTGAAACTTTATAGAAGATAATGGCTTGTAGCCAATCTGTAATAATTTTAATTGATTGATTGCCAATCAGGTTGCTGACCTCTAGCAGGGCTCGGAATTGTCCACTCCTAGTGCCCGTTGAAGAGCGAGGACTTTGGGTGACTGATTCATTAGATCTTATTCCTTATTGGAAGCTCCAGCAGGGTTTGGAACAGTCCACTTCCAACACCTGCCAAAGGGCAAGGACACTGATCTTTATCCTCCAATTGAACTTCTAGAAGGGTCTGGAACTACTCCTTTTTAGTACCCGTTGAAGAGCAAGGTTTGCTTTGGGTGTAATATGTTCCCGGCGGCCCAACCCCACCAGGAGATGGGCCGCCACATCCTGCATCAGCTGCAGTCTCTGAACCGTCACCAGGGCTGGCGCCCCGGGCCCCGCTCCTGGGGGGACCCCAAGTGCGGGGCCCTGACCACATCACCCCTTACAGGCGGGGGGGAGCACGGAGTGAGAGAGAGGCAGAGGCCTCTCCCATACTCCGTGCCCCCCCCCCTCCACTGCCTGTCAGTCTCGGCCAGGGAAAATGTAGGAGAGGCGGGGGCCTCTGCCTCTCCCTCATTCCCCCTGGTCGAGACAGCCAGGCAGCGGAGGGGGCCAGTAGAAGTGAGGGAGAGGCAGAGGCCCCACCTCTCCCTCACTCGTAGGTCTGTCTCTTATACACATCTAGATGTGTATAAGAGACAGGTGTATAATTGGGTTGTGGAATCTAATGCCAGAGGCTGTGGTAAGGGCCAGTACTATAGCTGAGTATAAAAGAGGTTTGGACAAATTTCTGGAAGATTGGCTAATAGCTGCTAATGGACCCGATGGGATAGGGGAACAAAACCCTTTACTGTTGGGAGCCTGGGGATGACCCACAGCCAATGGATAGCATGGTGACCGGTTGGGTGCTTCGCCCAGGCCCCCGTGATTGGCCATTGTCTGAGACAGGATGCTGGGCTCGATGGACCGTTGGTCTGACCCAGTATGGCACTTCTTATGTTCTTACCATGCAGTGAGCTCCGTGGCCGGGCTTTGAGCAGCAGGCGCTGTTGCCAATTGCGCACCGCCATGTCATGGCTGTGGGGCGGATTTTGGTTGGGCCAGTGGAGAGAGGTGGGGCAGGGCTGGAAGTCTGCTCATGTGGCCAGTATCTCAGCCTGCCCCACTCTGGGAGATCAGAGAGCAGCCCGGCTGCCCAGCTCCCCACTGTGTGGCAACTGTGCTTGCTCGCCATGGGGCCACGTGGGGACCTGGGCCCCCCACAGCTCATGTGACTGCACTCTCAGTCTCTGGCCATTAGATCTTTAATGATCAAAGGGAGACGAACGGTTCAAAGAATATCTTTTATTGGACCAATTACTGTAGGTGAGAATATGCAAAGTTTTAGGCCATGAGGAAAGACTTTTTGTAGGTCAAAAATCTGCACACTCAGATCAACAGTAGTTGGTCCAATAGAAGAAATCATCTGAACTACTTTGTCTCCATCTCTTACATTTGGGACCAACACAGCAATCACACTCTCTCTAGAATACAATCTAAAGTTAAACAGACAAAAGCATCCACACTCGCATTTATAATCTTGCTGTTGCAAATTACACAGTCAGAACACAGACATTGATCCCTTCCAGATTAAGGCAGAGTAGACTATAGCAAATAATTGGGATCTGGGTTATATTATTTGCTATAGTCTACTCCGATTTAATAGAAGTTAATTTACTACTTCATTTAGAAGGCACATTAAAGTCTTTATGAGGAATTTGTTACACGAGAGCTCTATTTGTACTATAATCAGGAAAGACTGAGGGGGTGAGAAGTCTATGAGATAATTAGTCCACAGTGTTTTCATTTCCTCAGCAGCTCTTTATTATTGAATCTCGTGTGACCAGGAAAGCAAATCCTAAATAAAAGCCACACTGGAATGATCTTATTCCTGGTATAATGTACACTAATACTGTAGCTGCTTAAAGGAAATTCCAAAAGGATTTCCCAAATCAGGGAGGATCACCCAACACACTAAGTACCATGTGCGAACGGACACTGAGCAACCTCAGGTTCAGATCCCAGGAAGACTAAATCTGCCCTTCATTCTTCTGATGCAGATTAACTGGTTGCTGTTTACTGATTGGGGACAGAGGGTATGAAACCCTAAGAACTGATAAAATTATTAAAGCATGAGCTAGTCCTAGTGTTACAAGATAAAGGGTATTTTTAGATGGACGCAGGACTGCCTGCCCAAACTGCTCCAGGGGCACACCCACACATTCGCCCACTCCCAGTCCTGTCTGGGTCCACTTCAGATGGACGCACTAGGTTCCCCAGGTCATGGTCCGCCCGCACAGCGCCCACGCACGCACGCACGCACGCGCCAGAATTGCAGGCAATTGCCAGACGCTCTAGGCTGGTACGGGCAACGCCATAGTGTTGCCTGGGGCAACGGCCAGGTGGAAGCCGAGCAGCAGCGAGAGCTACTTTGCTTCAGGCCAGTCCTGGGTTTGGACAGCCTGCTCTGCCAGCAGCACTCCAGGATGTTCCAGAGCACCGCCAGCAGGGCTGCCCCACCTGCTCTGTCTGCACATCTGGTGGGGCACCTTTAGATCAATGGACCAGCCGCTGCATTAGGGCAGCCCGTCTGTCTGAAAACACCCAAGTCTCTGCCACGGTTTCACAATTCACACAACTCATGCCATCTAT
>QEPC01008677.1:1053380-1069223 GCA_003113815.1 Sphenodon punctatus | reverse complement strand
GCATCCTTCACAAACTCCTGGTATTCACTTATAAATGCCTTCACAACCTGGCTCCCCCCTACCTCTCAGCCCTAGTCTCCTTACACACTCCTGCACACACTCTGCTCCTCCTCTGTCCCCTCCCTCACTCTCCCTCCTCTCCCCTAACTGCCTTTGTCCCTTCTCCCTTGCTGCCCCCCATGCCTGGAACTCCCTCCTTGCCCACATCCGCCTTGCCCCCTCCCTCTGCACCTTCAAATCTCTCCTCAAAACCCACCTCTTCCTCGCCGCCTTTCCCAACGCCTGTTAGAACTTTCCTTTCAATTTTTACTGTCAGCCCTCCCCGCAGACTCCTGCCTAACTGCAACCAAGCCAAGCACATGCACCTGAGACCTCACATCCGCTTGAATGTTATTTATCCTTTGTCACTCCCTACGTCCCCTCTCCTTGTCTCCCCCCTCCGTGTCTAATAGATTGTAAGCCATAGGCAGGGGCCGTGTCATTCTTATTGTTCTGTAAAGCGTCAGGTACACCGCTGGCGCTACATAAATGCTTATAATTAATAAATAAATAAATAAATAAATAGTCCCTTATCTATAGTTGGGAGGGGGTGCTTGCCTGGAGAAACCTGCTTGACACTTTCAGGCTGAAGAACCCAACTTATTGTACCTATTAATGGCTTGTAAATTGCTCTCTCTCACCTCTCCCTTTCTAATGCCAGACTTAACAGCAGTTTTCCAGGACTGCAGGATAGATAACAAAAGGCGGGGAGAATGGGACACCAGGTTTCTTCAGAGGTGCGGGGAAAGCCCAAAACACACTGAGGGCCTGTTCACATCTCTTACCATCAGGTAGCTTAGCCAGAAGTAAAGATGAACACTAAACTTCTGGGTACAAGAAATCGGTCTTTACCACTGGGTTAAGCAAACCCAGGCTCATGCAAACAGACCCCAAGTCGCTATGAGCTAAGCGCTAACAAAAAACAGCTATAAGCTAACAAAGCAGACACATTTGTTCATCTCCAATCACTTTCAGTTATAAGTCTTTGAATATTTTAACTTGCTGCAGGTGACATCTGACATGGCAGGATTTGTAAATTACTACTCTCCCTTGAAATTTTGAGCAAGAGAAATTGATTCACTTCAACCACAACTTTCCTTGTAATTTAGAAACAGGCGATAGAAAAAAAATCCATAGCAAACATGCTTGAGTAATTAAGGATTGGGTGAAGAGAGTTCAAACTAATGAAACAAAGTTTAAGGGTCCCCAAGCATTAAATTAAAAGCCATACACTGGGGCCCCATGTCTTGCAATTGACGGCTTTATGGCTGTTGCTACTTATGGATCAGGGGATTAATGTGGATGATTAGGAAATGCGCACACTCCTCTAGCTTCCCTCCACCTCACAACTAAGCAGATCGGGATCAAACTGTCACTGGAATAACAATCATGCTGGGCACACGAATCTCCGTTGATTCACTGCCTAGACGGGTTGTCTATTGTAATTAGGAAAGAAAATCTCAAAGAGAAAGGCACAAATTCCTAGTGCCTCCCTCTCCGGATCCTGCTGAAGGAAACCGAGGCCACGAGGGGCTGCGTCTCTTTACCAAAAAATAGGTGGCTCATCAGGTCTGACTTTGTATTTTGGTTTCATTGCATCACATTTCCCCCGCCCCAAACCAGCGCCCAAGCGACAACACTGGGTTCGAGAAGAGCAAAGCCGGCAGCGTGGCACTGCCCTTGCCATGCCCGTAGTGAGACGATCTCCATTTGCGGAGAAGAGGGTGACTCATACTAGCCGACAGCGCTAGGGATGAACCAGAGCACCATGTAAGGCAACGGTCTCGCCCCTCCACCCCACTGAGCTGATAGATGGGTGCCGGGCGGCTCAGCGCCGCCTGTCCTGCTGCCCCTGGCTGGCTGTGTGGGAGGGATGGGACGGGAGGGATCTTGTGGCAAAGTACGTGCGTGGAGCAAGGTATGGGGATGCCGCTGTGCAGGCGACCGACCGACCGACCCACCCACCGCGTGTTCTAGTTTTCGCGCTTCCTTCTTCCGCTCACTATAAATATTGCATCATGTTTCCATGCTGCCGAGCAAAATGGTGCTTTCCCAGCCGGGCGGGTGAGAGAGCAGCCCCGAGCGCGAGCCCATGCCGACTCATACCGCAAGGGCATCCAGTCCAATCCCCCCGCCTCGCTCACAGTCAGTCACTCCCCACATCCCAAGCCCAGGAAGAGCCGTGCGCGCCCACCCATGCCAAGTCCGCCTCTGCCCAGAGGGCACCCGGCCGGTCGGCAAGGTGACCAGGCGGCGGCGGCGGCTCGCTCTGCGCCGCAGAGACAGACAGGGCGGGAAAGTGCCCGGGAAGGAAGAGAGTCCCCTCGCTACTCACCCTGCCCGTGTTTGGAAGGGACGAGGAGGCGGCGGCAGCAGCAAGAGCCGGAGGGAAAGGGCAAGGAGGAGCCGGGCGTTGTTGAGGGGCAGGGAGAGACGCGGCGCTCTCAGGAGAAGGGGAAGATAGCGGCGGCTGGGCGCGTGGTAGCCGGGCAGATTTCTACACTTCTCCCGGGCTCCTCCTTTCACATTGAATGAAACGCCGGCGGGGAGGGGCGGAGGAAATTTCATCAGACATCGCCAGTTCCCACCTCTTCCTTCCAGCCGGGCATTGTGGGAGATTGTCGACAGCCTAGGCAGCAAGGGCCGGACTGGAGCGGAGAGGGTGCGTGGCTGGGGTTAATAAGACTCGTGGCTGGGTGTGGGCAGGGCTGTGGAAGACACGGGGATAAGGCCAGGGCTGGGGGCTCCCCGTGGCCCCTATAAGCTAGAGCTCCTAGGCTTGGAGACGGTCAGAAAGCCTGTTCTCTGTTCATGCCCCATGGCATCTGCTGTGCTGTGTGTACACAAAGGCACCCAGAGCGCATGGCGCTTCCCGCCCCCATGTGCGTGTTACCGGGGTACAGCTCCTGGCCAGCTGTGCCGCCGCCGCCTCCTCGCTAACTACTGAGGCGCGTGGGAGGCGAGAAGACTAGTTTCAAGGCTTCTCAGCCAGCCGCTTTGTAAGGGAGGGAAACCAGCTGGAGAAAGCAGTTCTCCCTATTCAGAAGGGAGACTCACTGGCTGCTTTTAAAGACCCCTTTCACTTTGTCCCATCTTATCCCAATAGGCATCTCCCTAATTTTTTCCTTGGACTGTCCCTTCAGTCTGAAAACGCTAGCATATTTTTTTGCTAGCTAGCACAGATTGTCCCTGTCCCTTTTGCATGCTGCTAGGATTCTGTTCTAGTAGACAGTGTTATTCAGATTAAATCTCTTATCGAAGCAACTTCTGTTGGTGAGAGTAGGCCAAGTTCCCATGGGCATAACTATAATATGTGTAGGTGGTGGTGCTGCTGCTGAATTTGGGCCTGTGGGGGGTGGGGACATCTATGCCCATAGTCTCAGCTGAATTTTGGGGTAGGTGGGCTGGCCGATAGCATGTACTGTGTGATTGTTTCCCAGTTACAGACAACAGGAAGTTTGTGATAAATCCTGTTGTTTTATCACACCATTGCAAATAGCACTGCCACTTGTATGTGTTGATTATGTGGCTGTGTGGGCAGCAGTCGAGCATAGCTAGGGTGGGACAAGCCCAAGTGCAGAATATGGAATGTTTCAGTTCCCCCGCAGGGGTGAGTTGCCACAGGAGTAAGGCGGTCAGGGTCACCAGGGTGTGCATACCCCCCAATATTTTGAGAAGCCAAAGAGATGAGCCACACACATGCACATGAACATGCAAAAACTCACGTGTTCTCTCTCTCTCTCTCGCACGCCCTCAGAGGTCTCCATGATACTTCCACACAAACATTCGCATGCACAGTTCCCTCCCCCCCCACCACACATTTATGCATAGGTCCACATACATTCTGTCACATGCACCGCTCCCCCCAGCTCCGTACACCTATTCACACAGTTCCATACACACATTCTCACGTGCACAACTCTCCCCTCCCCCCACACACTCTCAAACACAAGTCCACACACACACACTTGCATGCGCAGCACAGCTCCTCTAGCTCCACACACACAAACTAGGGGTTAGGGCTCCAACAGATGAGCTACAGCAATAGCAGCAGGGACATGGAGCCAGGGATGCAGTTTGCACTGTTTGGAGGCAAAGGAGCCTGGGAAAACAGGTTAACTCCAGCCTCTCACCACCAGTGGGACTTTTGAATGCAGCCTGGTGCTGGAACTGACCCCATCTCCCTGTTTGCCCAGGCTGCTACTGCATCCAACATAGACTGCTCCTGAGACAGCTCCATGTGTGTCCTACGGCAGGCGTCTCCTCCTGGCACCCCTTCCAGAGAGTAGCAGAGTTCCTTCCTAGACTCCCCTCCTCAGGATAGCTGCAGAGTCCTGCAACTTCTTCAGGGGGGAGGAGTGGAATTCTAGGTTTCTGTGTTCCCCTCGCTTTGGCTACTTCCTGTGGTGCCCAGGACCCTGCCTCTGCTAGGTCTGGGGCTCCCACCAGCTTTACCACCCAGAGCCCACTCACATGAGATGGGGGACAGTGACAGGCACTGTTGCTGCTGCACCAGGCTTGTGTGCTCCATTGCAGCTGCGTCACCTGTCCCTATTATAGTTGCTCCAGTGGCTGCAGTGTGTATAATTTTAAGTATATTAAACTTTATAATCTACAATGAATTATAATAATTTTATGTCTATACTATATAGAGCTGTTTCCAGGACAAAATGTCTACTCCAACTGGCAGTGGTCCACCGAAACATCTCAGTGGTGCAGCTAAGAGAAAGTTAAGCAAAGAAAGGGCAGAACGACTGAGCAAGCAGTCTAAGATTTCATGCTTTTTAAGCACAAGCAGTGCAAGCTCCTTCAAAGACGATGAGGCTCATGGTGCGGGAACTTCAATGGCAAGTGGCATACCGGATGGCGTAGCTACTGGTGAAGATGATTTCATTAGAAGGGAGTCAGGAAGACAAGTGAGTGACGATAAACCTGGTGATAATGGAAAGATCATTCAGAATGCAACGACTGTTAACAGTAATGAAGTGTGTGAAATAGGAGGCAGTGAAGAGGATACAAAAGTAAGTGACAGCAATGTGCACTATGAAAGTTTGGCTTCAATAAAGTTTCCAACTGACAAAGTGCGCTTCAGTGAACCCCTTAGCTCTCAAGACAAGTGGTTCATCATTTCAAATGGGCCATGCCAACCGTCAGGACCATTTCCACGGGATTCTGGCCAGAAAGGCAGGTGTTTTTCAGAATCCTATTACACAAAAGTAAACCGAGCTGGTGTGAAACTTAGACGAGCATGGCTCTGCTACTCCCCAACATCAGATTATGTCTATTGTCAGGCTTGTTGGCTTTTCTCGACTAGGGACAGAGAGAGTGCTTGGGTGAACGGGACACGTGACTGGGGCCATCTATCAGCTAAAATTGATTTGCATGAAACCTCAAATGCCCATATCCAGTGTTGCATGATTCTTCAGCAGTGGCATTTGCGCAAGACACTGACGAAGGATGTTGAAGACGCTATAAGGGAGGAGGCAAATTTTTGGAGGCAAGTGCTTGATAGAATTATTAATGTCACACTAACATTGGCTTTGTCCAACCTACCATTCAGAGGTCACAGGGAACATGAAACCTCGAGTGAAAACACTGGGAATTTTCACTCTATTGTTACACTTATCGCAAAGTATGATCCTGTACTGGACAAGTTGCTGAATATGCCACAGGGAACGGTAAAGTACCTGAGTCCTGATGTACAGAATGAGCTGATTGGCATACTCTCAAAGTGTGTCAGGGATGGAATAATAAATGATGCCAGCAAAGCTCCATTTTTTGCTCTAATTATGTATATGACACAAGATACTGGGAAGAGGGATCAGCTCAGCCAGGTGGTCCGTTATGTGTCTATTGAGACTGACAGGAATGGGAAACCAACAGAAGTAAAAATAAATGAGTCCTTCTTGAGCTTTGTCGAGGTAGAGGACCAATCAGCAGCTGGTATGACACACACTATTTTAAACAGTATTGAAAATAATGGACTGGACATCTCAAAATTGCGAGGTTATGATGAGGCTGCATGTATAAGTGGCATGTATAGAGGTGTACAAGCTAGAATTACAGCTCAACAGCCAAAAGCAACCTATGTCCATTGTACTTTCCACGACTTAAAGTTAGTCTTGGATGATGCCATGTCAGATGTTCCAGAAGTGAGGAATTTCTTTGGAGTAGTAGAAAATCTCTATGCATTCTTTGCACATAATACCAAGCGATGGCACACGCTGTCCTCGTCTGCATCCGAGTCAAACATTACCCTGAAGAGACTGTGTCCAACAAAGTGGTCATCACGGTATGATTGTCTAGAGGCCCTTCGCTATCACTTTACAGATATCCTGAAGGTGCTTTCCAAGATAATACTCCTGAGCAAGAAGAAGGATGAGATTTTGGAGGCAACTGCTCTAAAATCGCAAATGGAGCAGTTCCAGTTTGTCTTTCTTGTTGTACTGCTCACAGAAATTTTTGAATCTATCAGCTGCCTCTCAAACCTGCTAGAGTCTCCAGAAGGTGACCTCAGTAAAGCTGTAAGTCTCCTCCAGACCTGTTATGTTAATTTGCAAGAGGCCAGAAGCCGGTATGATACTCTCTGCAAAAGCACCATTGAAATGGCCAAAACTTGGGGTATATCTCAGGAATTTGAAGAGCAACATGTGCCTCGGGTGAAAAAGTTTGTTGACGAGCTCTGCGAGGACCAGAGACTAATGTCTGCAGAGGAAAGGTTCAGAGTTAATGTGTTCTTCGCTATATTGGACAGAGTATCCTCACAGATAAAACAACGCTTCAGGGGCCTGCATGAAGTGGTTTGTACGTTCAATGCTCTCCAGCCGTCAACTCTGACATCCGCAACTGACAACGACTTGTATGCAGCTGGAGAAATTCTGATCAACCAATATGACACTGATTTATCACCCTCTCTTTCTGGCCAACTACTGTCATTCAGGGCATGTCTGAAATCGGAAATTTCAAAAAGATCAACAATAAAGGAAGTTGCTGCACTACTGATGGTTGAGAACCAGTCTCTCTCATCCAGTTTTCCCGATATCTGCACTGCATGCCTGCTTTTCTTGACCATACCGGTGACAGTGGCAACCTCCGAGTGCTCCTTCTCAAAGGTGAAGATTATTAAGAGCTATCTGAGGAGCTCTATGTCTGAAGAAAGGCTCGGCGGCCTGGCTCTGCTGTCAATTGAGAACGAACGTGCAAGGAAGTTGAATATTTCCAAAATCACAGACGTGTTTGCCGAACTGAAAGCACGGGAGAGACTACTGCAGTAGGTGAGTACTCATTTTTTCATTTTTCTTGGCTATGTTCATCAATAAGGAATCAACCTGGGGGGCCCATTCCATCTTCTGCACCAAGGCCCATTCCAATCTATATAGTCCTGTTCCAACTTTGCTCTCATTTACTGGATTGAGATACATGTACCCATAGAGCCATATTCAGGTAAGTGACCCTGGGAGAAGCAGGTATGGGATTGCGCTAATACGTTGGATAAATTCATCTTCCAGTGGCATGCAATATCCTTCAGTGACTCCACTGGTTTCTGCGCAATGAAATGTTTTTCATTTTATTTATTTAGCGCCTCTCCCCCCTTCTCCCCCCCTGGCCTTGCATGGCACTCGGAGCACTTTACAGAATATAAAAATATAAAACAATTTAAAACCATTCAAAACAATTTAAAACGGTAATAAAATACTTTAAGATAGGGAAGAAAAAAGGGAGGACAGAGTCCACTTAAGGGAACCAGCGGTGGATCCTAAAAGCACCTAGAAAATGTTTTCAGGTGCTTTTTGAAGGTGAGGGAGGAACTGAGATGAACATCTGGAGGGAGCGAGTTCCACACTGATATTATTTAAATAATAATAATTTCATTTCTAGAGTACTCCCCCCACCAAATGGCACTTGGAGCATTTTACAGCATAAAAACTTCGTGATTTATACCCTGCCCTATCCCCAATGTGGGTCAGGGTGGCATACAACATTTAAAAAAAAAAAAAAAACCTACAATAAAACATCATTACTATAAAAATACAAATAAAATATATCCCACACCTTCCAATACCCCACACGGTTTTATCACACTGTCTCCTCCCAACTCTCACCTGGAGGAACTCTCCCTCTCCCCAGCCCATGGCCCCCCTCTCAGAGAGGGGCTATAGCCAAACCAAAGAGCCACGCAACCTACCCCTACCCACTTGCCCGCCTCTCACCCAAGGAAGTCTATCCAAACTACCCCACATGCCCATTCCTTCAACTCTCCCTGTCTACAACATATCCCCATAAAAGATAAAATGCAAAACAAAAGGGACTATAATATAGGAGGAGGGGGGCACCTAAAAGCAGCAGCAATAAGTTAGCAAATTCTTCAGGGCAGCACAGCTTTGTGGCCATAGCCACACAGGCCATGAACAGTCGCCACCCTTCAGCCACCACGTGATGTCTGCCGCTTCCAGACAGCTTGATCCCCTTACGAAGCTGTATCTGAGGAGAAAGCAGATGGTACCAATCCTCAGTCAGGAGGGAACAGCCCACAGACAGACAAACCCCTTCCCGCCCCTATATGCTACATAATGTAGTTTCTAGCTCAGTGAAGAACTTTTCTAGAATGAGCCTATGCAGGGTGGACTTCTTAAATCCATAGGCTCACCACATAATATAATCATTGTACATAAAAATTCTGCACATTCACCACAGATTGATGCAAAGTCAAGATACCGCAAAGAGGTTTTATGCAAAAAAAACACCTTTATACACCAAGCGGAATCCCACTGAAGCCAGTGAGATTAATCACTTAGTTTTGTCCCTTTTCTGATTGTATGTTGACTTGCCAAAGAAAATTTTATTCTGATTAATGCACGGTGATTAGTTGCTAACTGATTTCTCCAACAATTCTATTTGTATGTTAAAGGAATAAACAACAAGAGCTTTTCAAAGACAGAATCCATACAGTTAGGAATGGAAAGATGTATAAATCTAGTTCACTCTCCAGTCAATACAATATTGTTCTTGTCAGTGTTTAGTCCCCTCATGTTTCAGGTCTTCCAGGTAATAGGGGATTCCAAGACTGTCAGTAAGAGATTGTTCCACAATTTAATATAAGGATGTCAGACACACAACCTGCATGATGGATTCATGTTGTCCACTTGCCATATTCAAATTATGCAGATTCTTAGTTGTAGTTGGGGTTTTTTTAAATTAAAAAATAAAATCTAGCACTGACTGCAAGGGTAACCTTCCAGATTCTAACCGAGTATAAATTGATGTCTTCCTGGCTACACAAATAGCTTGAAGCAATGATTCAGAGGTGTGAACTTCTCTGATCCTTATTATCTCACTAAGCATCAGTGCACACATTGTCTCTTCTATTGCTGTTTCTTTTAGCAGATGGACAGGAAAGTGAGAGGGAGTGAAGCTCTTGAGATGTGGGAATTGCGTATTATTCAAAAAGAGCCTCAGTGGAATGAAAGGCAGAGGAGAACTTAGTAGAAAGGTAGGGTTAGAAGGGACCTCAAGAGTCGAGATATCATTGGACCCTTGCTCATTGCCAAAATAACCTCAACTTACAGCATCACAGACTAATGTTAATTCAGTTTTGTTTTGAGTTTATTTTCAAACATCCAATCAAGTAGCTTCTATGACTTCCCTAGGCAATTTGTTCCATTGTCAACTGTTCTTACAGATAGGAAGTTATTCCTAATGTTTAACAAGATCTACCTTGCTACAATTTAACCCCATTTCCCTGTTGCCATATCTTCTGTAGCAGTGGAGAATAACTTCTCCCCTTTTTTTGTGATAATCCTAGGGTAATTTCAGACATTTCGGATCCCAGACAGGAATCAGTCTGGCCGTCCATTAGACATGCTGGCTGATTCCTACAGGGGATCGGCGCGGCGCAACGTGCGGCCACACAGCCCTGCTCCCCTGGCCGGCCGCCCTCCGGGAGACAGGCAGGCGCACCGATCCCATATCGGGGTCTGGGCCACGATCCAGGCTGGCGAAAGGTAACAGACATTACTTTCCACCGATCCCGGACCATGGTCCAGCTAACCACGATTCTGGGCGTCCGGCGGGAATCACTACGACCACGATTCTGAACCTCCGGAGGTTCGCTGTGGTGAACATCTGGCGGAACACACTCCAGACATTATGGGACTTTCGGTCACCACAGGGGATTCACTGTGGTTGACCGTGGTCTCGTAACATCTGAAATTACCCCATGATGTTTGAAAGATGTGCTCCCACACCACCACTTTGTTAACTTTTCTCTAGGCCAAACATATCCAACTCCTTCAGCCTTTCCTTGTATGGCTTGCATTCCAACACCTTTATTATTTTTGGTGCTCTCCTCTGAATCGTGTCCGGTTTGTTGACATCATTCATGAAGTGTGGTGCCCAAAACTGGACACGATATTCCCAGTGAGATCTCAACAGTACCACGTAAAGTAACACTGTTATTTCCCATGTTTTGGACACAATTATTCTGCTACCGTGGCCTAAAATAGCATTTGTCTTTCTGCAACAATGTCAGAATGTTAACTCTTGTTAATTATTATCTAGTTTTTATACAGTTCCAGCAATGTGTCTGGCACTGTACCATTATAATAAGAGACAGGTTCCTACCCTGAAGGGCTTACAGTCTAAAATGGATGGGGGGAATGGCGCGTAGAGACAGGGATACATTCATGATGTTGAGATGTTGCAGGTGCTTATGAGGGTGAGGAGAAAGGCAAATCTTGTCAGGTAGGTTTTGAGAGGGAGGAAACAGTGAATGTGCTCAGGGAGGTAGTTCACGCATAGGGGGCAGCATGAGAGAATAGACAACGCTGGTTTAGGAAGCAAGAGAGTCTGGGGCAGTTGACAATGGTTACAGAGGAATGAAGTTCCTGGGTGGACACAGTGTGAAACACCAGCAGAAAGATAAGGAGGAACAAGGTCATTTAAAGCATTGATAGTGAAAACAAGGAGTTTGTTGTGGATGTGAAGAGACAGAGGGACCCAGTGGAGGGAGTAGAAGAGGAGTTGAACATGATCAAAATGGTGGGCAAGATGGATGATGGGAGCAGAGTGCTGAACGAAAGTGAGAGGGTCAAGACTGGGCAGGAAAGATCAGTAAAGAGGAGATTGCAGTAATCAGGGTAAGAGATTACCATCTGTAAAATAGGAATATGTGTGTGTCTTTCCCTGTGTTCCCCTCACCCTTGTCTATCTTAGATTGTAAACCCACTGGGCAAGAACCTGTCTGAAAATCGGTGACTGTAAAGCGCTGTGCATGCCTAATAGTGCTACAGAAATTAGTGATAGTAGTAGATAGAGAATGGTTTGGAGGTGGGGGCGATGAGGAACTCAAGGTTACAGGTTTACATGGCAATTTTTTGAGGATAGGGGAGACAATAGCATGCTTGCAGGCAAAGGCAAGAGAGCCAGTAGAGAGGGAGAGGTTGGCAGTATACAATAGAGAGGATATAACCATAGAGAAGAAAGCAGCTAAGAAGTGGTCAAGGGGGCAAATGGAGGGATTGGATGAGGAGAGGAGGGAGACGACTTCGTCAAGAGAGGTATCGAGGAGGACAATGGGGAGAAGAACAGAGTGGGTAAGGGGTGGGAAGCGCAGTCAAGGCAGGTGCTCAGTTTATGACACACTATAACTCCCAGATTCTTCTCTGTAGTGCTACTGCTTAGCCAGTTGTCCCTCACTTTATACTAATATATCTGCCTTTTCATTTTATGTGTAATGCTTTGTTGCTGCTGTTTTGGTAATCTCATTTTGTTTCTTCCAGTCCAAGGCTCTACATTATCTAGATCATTTTTATTCAAATCCTGGCCTCCCAAGTGTTTGCAGTTTGTCTCACTTTTTATGCCATCTGCAAATCTGATGAGTGTACTCTGCCAAAACACTCTTCCATATACTGAATATGTTGATCAGTACTGGACCCAGGACAGACCCCTACAGGGCTCTGCTTGATGCCTCTTTTTTAGATAGACATTGATCCATTAATTATTACTCTTTTGAGTGCAGCTTTTCAGGCAATTGTGAACCGTTTTTAGCTCACATTTCTCCTGCTTCCTAATGAGTTTGTCATGGCAAAAGTGTTTCTGAAACAAAGATATATTATGTCTCCTGCATTCCCCAGAGTTACAAAATAGGGAACTCTGTCAAAGTAGGAAGCTAGTTTGACCTGGCATGATTTTTTAACAAATCCATGTAGATTACTGGTAGTAATGCTTCCCCCACCCCCACATCCTTGTTATAACAGTGGCACATAATATTTATTTATTTATTTATTTATTTATTGAATTTATACCCCTCCCCTCCTGAATACCGAGCTGTATTCCAACAATAAAAACAGTATAAAACAGTTTAAAACATAAAAATACAATATCGAATATTAAAATATTAAGAGCAGGGCCCAGGATACAAAAATCAATAGGGGAGGGGAGACAGAACCCACTAAACCCTCCCCCCCCTCCCCAAAGGCCTGGGCAAACAGCCAGGTTTTACACTTTCGTCGGACTATCAAGAGACTTGGGGCCAGGCGAGCTTCCTCCGGTAGGAAGTTCCAAAGACGCAGCCCGGCCACCGAGAATGCCCTCTCCATTGTGGCCCCCCGCTTAACGTGGGGGACCTCCAAGAAGGCACCCCCGGCAGACCAAAGAGTCCGCTCCGGGGCGCGGAGGGCAAGGCGGTCCCTGAGGTATGAGGGGCCGAGACCGTGAAGGGCTTTATAAATAAATGCTGAAAGTACTTATGGAATAGAAGACCAAGGAAAAAGAGGAATTAAGTAAGGTGGTGCTCAAGGGGGCATAACATTGAGGAGTTTTATTTATTTATTTAAAACATTTCTAACCCATCCATCCTGCCACAGGCAGCTCTAGGCGGCTTACAATAATGCCAACAATAATAATACTAAAAACAACTTTAAAATATGCAACAAAAGGGAGGAATAAAAATATCCCTAACCACCCCCACCCTAACCCGTTCCCACCACCACCCCACCCTACCTATCCTCCCCCTCAAAAGCCAGACGGAACAGCCTCATCTTACAACAGCGTCGAAACGAGGGGAGATAACAGGGCCAAACGGGCCTTCACTGGCAGGGAGTTCAGTGAAATTAAGGGAGAACTTTGGAATACTGCATTAAATATGTATTGAAGAATAGATAACGGGAAAATGTTCATTACCCCAGCAGAGAGTTCTCTTATGTAAGACAGAAGAATGAAGTTTCTGATCAAAATGAATTTTTTGCTTATTATGAAACAAATTTTTAAACATCTCGTAATCTTCACTCTCACTTTCCCATCTCCCTCTTTCTAAAATGGATCAGTTCCCTGGGAAGTACTATTCAAACCTGTCCTCTGAATTGCCTTTTCCTGAAGCTACCTGATCTGTTCGGTCTAGTTGAACAGCTGCTTGAGTCTCACTTTTTAGAAGTGCTGCTGGGTGAGCAAAGCTTGCAATTAATTGACATGAATATTCTATCGTTTACCAAATTTTTAAAAATGAGTAAATAAAATTTAAACTTGCATTCCTCTGTGTGTGTGCGTGCGTGCGTGCGTGCGTGCGTGCGTGCGTGCGTGCGTGCGTGCGCACGCGCGCGGGTGCATACACACTTGCCCACTTCTGAATAGTTAATTTAAAATAAGTCACTAACTGAGAGTGCCTTTATACAACACAGATTGCAGCAAACCTAAACCTCACAAAACCAGGCAATAAAGAGTTAGAGTAGGTGCCCCCTGGCCACTCTGCTTGAACTCTGCTCTCCTTGTGAGAAAACGCCCATTCCCATCCTGCGTTGTTCCTCATAGCTCCCCACAACACCTGTGCTTTCTTTGTAGCACAAGAAAATTAGGAGAAATGTGGAAAGGAGATTGAGCATAGCACCATTTTTTAAAAGAAAGTTTTAAAGAACCCTTTATCATATTTTCAGCATCACCAATTTTCCTCCCCCCTAATGAGGGACAGAATGATCTTTCTTTCATTATAAAATGGCAAAGGCTGCTGTATAATATCAACATTATAAAAAACAATTCACTTTACAGATAAATCATTTGAAGTAGTGATCTGAAAAGATAGTCTACAGTGTTGTTTTTTAACAGTGATCTGAGAAAATCCCATTTAGTATCGGATACTTTAGAAGCAGTAGGCAATGACCTTTTCCTTACTCAGACATCCAGTAATGTCAACTAAAGCAATAAAAAGAAAACATCACAGCCAGATTTTTCTCTGCTCTATTACAGAGAAACTCTCCACCTTCGTAAAAACCCATTGAGTCAGGCCTGGAGGCCAAAAGTGGCTCGACTAGTTTTTATTTCCTGGATCTGGCCCCTGGATCCATTTTATACCCCCAAGCACCAGAAGACTGAGCTCAGGGGAAGGGAGCAGAGATGAGGTTATCATACACGCAAGGATACAAGATAGATCCATGATCTGGATCCTCCTCTTCCTGAGTGCAGCCTTGCCCTCAACCTCTATGCAGTCCTTCGAGCTTGTGCTAATAAAGGGCTCCTGCAAGGGAAAAGGTTCCCCTTCCCTTGCCTAAAATTCTTGTTCAACTGCTCTTCAAAGAAGTATTATTGGACTCCAGTAATTTTAATCTGAGAGACACAAGGGGAGGGGGGGAAATCAACTTCTCAATTCTCTTTTTTAAGATCTAATTCTACCTTGCTTATGCACACTGAGCAGTATCTTACTGAGCACCATATCCCATCAAAAATAATAGGACAATGTGTAGTAAGGTTCTGCTCATTCTGCATACGGGTAACAGAATCAAGCCCAAAAGAAGCTGATAATGGTGCCCAAATACTTTTAACCAAAAAGAGATATTTATTCACCATGTGGTGATCTCAAAATCTTCCTTGTAATCTTCCTTTCCATTTGCTGCTGGGACTAACATCTATACAATGAACTCCATTCCGAGGAGTGGTTAATGAAAGTGGTCCTTTTCCTGTAGCTGTGCTGTGTGCAGAACTCCTGATAGCAGTGGGAATTCTATTTTCTGAAGTTTGCACGCTCAGACTAACATTCCCAGTAAAACAAAGGCTGACTGGGTCTAGGCTTGTGTGGATATCCAAGAAGGAGGAGTGTGCATGAGGAACCTTCCTCCACCCTTCTCTTCTGCTCAAGGGCCAGGCAGAACCCGGTTGTTACTCTTTCAATATGAATGGTTTGAGAAATTCAGATGGCAATGCCACAAAAAAAATGGTGAACATTTGTTCTGCACTGTCATGGAAGGAAGAAAAAGAGGGAAGGGGCTTAAATTGCAGCAATGTTGATTTGGATTAAATATTAGGAAAAATTTCTGGAGTGATTCTGAAGTGAACTGCTGAGCAATGGAATATGTTGCCTGGGGTGGTTGTGGACTCCTTGAATATTTTCTTGGATATTTCATTTATTATTATTATTATTATTATTATTAGCAAGTATTTATATAGCGCAAGCAATGTACCTGGCACTTTACAAAGTAATGGAATAGACACAGTCCCTGCCCTAGGGCTTACAATCTGAGAGACAGGGGGACGGGGAGACGAAGGAGGGGGAACGGAGGGAGAGACAAGGGGTGTAAATTCACGAAGATGCGAGGTCCCAGGTGCACGCGCTTGGCTTGGTTACATCGAGAATGATGGCTGACTGGTCCATGTGAGGATATGAGTACGCAGACCTCGGGTAACAGAATGTACTGGATGGTAGGTATCAGCAGAAGTTAGGAGTGGGGAGTCGGTGAAGGCAGAGCGGAAAAGGTAGGTCTTGAGGAATTTACGAAGGGAGGAGGCAAGGCAGATGTGGGCGAAGGGTGGGGCGGGGGGGGG
>QEPC01008677.1:1039812-1052630 GCA_003113815.1 Sphenodon punctatus | reverse complement strand
CATTCCTAACTTATACTGGTTGAGTTCCTAAGTTATTCATCTTACCCCTAGCAAGGTCCATAAGTTCTTCTCAGTCCTTGATGTAAGCGACTGGGTCTCCAGACTTAGAGTTGCTAGCAAGCAAAGACCTTTCTCTCAGTTCATGGCTTCCAGCTCCAGCCTTTCGTATGCAGATGCTCAAGCTGGCTCTTGCAAGAAGTGTCTCTCTTTCCCCTCTGGGATCTCTCCTCTTATATCTCCTGGAGGAAACTCTTATCAGATTTCTCTGCCTTGCTGCACGTAGTCGATGGCTACCTTCATTAGCATTGTTGATGTCCCTGGCCATCCGTCTGGGGCCAGGGTTCCCCCAATGCACATCTTTGTCTCCTTGTATTTGCTGTAGGCTGGTGACGTGTAAAAGCTCTATCTCAAGTTGTACAATTCTCAGAGTCCTAATTTGAGTTTTACAGTTCTCAATGTCAACATTACAAACATGTGGAACCTTTGGTGTCACACGCTTACCAAACATGTAGTCCCGTGTTACACGTGTGTGACCCCATGTTTCTCCATGACAGTGAGTCAAAAATAAAGCCTAAGCTACGGGCTTGGAGGATGGGAAGGATGGTGACTCCCGTCGATAAGGATCGACCAGGAGGAGGGAGAGGAAGGATGGGCGGGGGGAAGATGAGTTCAGTTTTAGCCATGTTGAGTTTGAGTTGATGCTGAGACATCCAGGTAGAGATGTCAGAGACAGCTGGTGAGGTGAGTTTGGATATTTTCAAAGACCATCTGGACAAGCATCTGTCTGAGATGATGTGGGTAGGAGGGTATCCTGCCTTGGAGCAGGGTTGGACTGAATGATACCCAAGGTCCATTCCAACACTACAGTTCTATGATTCCCCTACATCAGATCCAGACACCATGGTCGAGAACTGTGACAGGGATAATGTTGAGTCCCGCCTGCTGCTCTAGGCCCTAGAATGAAATTGCAGAAGCATTGCCTCCCTGACCTTTGACTGAAACTTTGAATTCCAGCCCTCTGTGCTCCTCTCTGCTCCCCCTCCTGACCCTTTAGAGAGTTCTCTTCATGCAGCTCAGTTCATGGGCACATAGACTTGGGTCCACCCAGATGTTCCTGTATACCAGTGCCTATGCACCATCAGTTCTGACATTTAATTTTAATTTCTCCTGGCCCCTCTTGTTAATGAGAGTTAGCGTTTTTATAGCCCTGTCAAACAGCATAATCCTCCACTGGATAGCACATGCTGTAGTCATTAGCATGTGTTTGCGCCCTCCCATTCACTTCAGTGGGACTCACACCTGAGCAAACAGCTAGTGCACATGGCATCCTTCCAGAAGGTCAGAACCAAAGTAAGCCAGCCCCTGTAATTGGAATCTCCGATAAATAAGGTTATTAAAAAATTGTTCCAAGATAGGGAGTTTGTGTTTCTTTGGACAACCTGCTTTCCTGTTGTTGACTGCAACCAGCACTATCATGTTTCATCTTTTCTGGTTTATTCCATTTCTTTCACCTTGTGCATACCTTGATTATTTATTTATTTCAGAAATTTCTATACTGAACTGCCTGACTGAGTCAGACCAATGGTCCATCTTAGCCCAGTATTGTCACAACCTGACACGGCAGCAGGGGTTTCAAATTCAGGTCCAAATCTGGCTCTTCCAGGGTCTCTGGCAGAGGCCATCCCGGCATTCTACCTGAGACCCCTCCAGGCGTGCTACCAGGGATCCTGAGGTGGAGATGCCGGGGATTGAACCTGGGACCTTATACATGCAAAACATGAGCTCTTACCACTTGAGCTATGCCCCCTCCCCCCCTCCAAGCAGCTTGGGGTGGCTAACAAATAGATTAAAAACATAAATATAAAATACATAAAACCATATAAAAATCATAAATACAAACAGGGGAGCTAAAAACATCCCTCCCCCCCAAATCCAATCCACCACCCACTACCCGTCTTCCCCCACTAAAAGCCTGGCAGAACAGCCAGGTCTTACACTGTTGACAGAAGGAGGAAAGATCCGGAGGTAGATGATCCTCCACTAGGAGGGAGTTCCACAGCCTTGAAGCGGCCACCGAGAACACTCTCCCCATAGTTGCCTTCCAAGACACTCATGGGACCTCAAGAAGGGTGCTCCTGGCCAACTGCAGGGGCCGATCCAGAACCCAGGGAATTTTTTATTTTTATTTTATTTATTTATCAGATTTCTACCCCACCCCTCCTAAAACACCTCAGGACGGCTTCCAATAAAGGAATGAGGCAGTCCTGCGTGTAAGTAGGGCCCGGACCGTGTAGGGATTTATAGGTCAAAACCAATACCTTGAATTGGGCACAGAAGACTATAGGCAGCCAGTGCAATGAACTGGTGCAACTGGTGTTGTGCAGCTGGTGTGTGCTTTCGGCACTTTGTCCCCATAAGGGGATGGGCCACCGCATTCTGCACCAGCTGCAGTCTCCGAACCATCTCCAAGGGTAGCCCCACATAGAACATGTTGCAGAAGTCCAGTCTTGAGGTGATGAAGGCATTGATGAAAGTAGGACAGAAGCAATGGTTGAAGGATGTGAGAGTGAAAGGATCCATGTATAACTGGACTAGGAATAAAGAACATCTTAAATTCAGGCGCACTACTTAACTCCTATACTCACATTTACAAAGCTTACCTGATGCCTGACTGCTATGAGGGACTGGATGAAGATGAGCCGATTGAAGCTGAATCCAGACAAAACCGAGGTGATGATTGGCCGGCCTTGTGACTTGGAGGGAATTGGGACCCCTGTTGATGGAGTCCAGCCCCCTCTGATCAATCAGGTTTGCAGCCCTGGAGTGTTTCTGGATCCCCTGCTGCACCTGGATTGTCAGGTGGCGGTGGTGGCCAGGAGTGCTTTTCACCAACTCCATCTGGTGAGGAGACTGCAGCCTTTTCTTTCTGATTCGGATCTAGCCACTGTCATCCGTGCGTTCATCACCTTGAGGTTAGATTAGTGCAACACACTCTTCATGGGGCTGCCCTTGATGACGAAGCTACCACTGGTGCAGAATGACTCCTTTCGGGGGCAAGGCACAGGAGCACATTATACTGATGCTCCGAAGCCTGCACTGGTTCCCTATAGTTTTTCAGGCACAATTAAAGGTGTTGGTTTTGACCTTTAAAGTCTTAAATGGTCTGGACCCCATGTATCTTAGAGACTGCATGTCCTTCCATGCCCCATTGTGGCCCCTGCAATTGGCCAGAAGCGCCTCCCTGTGGCTACCATCCATTAGCCTTGTTTTTACAACGAGGGAGGTCTTCTCAGTTGTTGCCTCAATGCTATGGGACTCCCTTCCCCCAGAGTTTCATTTGAGCCCAAACCTGAGCGTTTTCCAGAGGCAGCGTAAGACCTTTCTGTTTGTGGGCATTTGGTGGGCAGGTTGGGGATGGGGGGGTCTGGTGGGTTTGGGGTAGGGGCCTGAGGGGGAGTGTTGGATATGGGGAGATGGTATTGGGTGGGTTTTGTGGAGGATTGTGGGAAGGTTGGAGGTTTGGGGAGGGAGGTGTATTTTACTGTTTTTATGGTTTGTGAGCCACCCTGAGCCTTTGAAAAGGGCAGCATAAAAAGTTGACTAAATAAACGAAGTAAAAGTGGAGTGTATTCACTGCAGTAAACAAAGTTACTTCAGGTATAAACTGATTTAAACTGGAAAAGGATCAGATCTGGTGCATTTAAAGATAATTGTAAATCCACCAAGAATATTTTCCTGGAATGTGCTCAAACAAGGCAGCTTGAAGCCACACTATGAGCATTTCCGTACGCACTTAGATCTGTGTTTTCTCTGAAATCACCCACCTACAATCCCACCCTTTTCTCACCCTGCAATTTTGTATTAATTAAAGCAACTTGTACTAAAATGGAATGTCCTGCCACTGTTCTCTCCTGGCCAGATTATTAACAAAGTTGTCCATTCACCTTCCATCCTTAAGTAGGTGCTTTCATCTGCCAAAGTACTTAGATTTGTTTTCTCATTGTAAGAAGCTTCCCACCCCCAGGTAGAATTTATGGGGCTTTGGTTGATGAATGCCTGTTTTTATTTAGGGTGTGGGGTGAGATGATGACTGTTGGAAAACATTTGTACAGTTTGCATGCTTGATGCTTTGAAAAAACATTGCTATAGATGAGAAGACCTTTGTACTTCTTGCTCTTGAAAAATCATTGTTTTTGGCAAAGCTGCATAGCATGTTTCAAACTGTGAAATGATGAGAACTCAATAGGCCAAAAGTCAAAGTAGTTAAAGTACCACAACGCTGAATGCTGAGAGGTACTTCAAAATGCTTTTAAGAAATGTCGATGGGGACTGCTCTGATGGCCGTATTTGATAAAATATGAATATAGTATGTTGGCCATTTTGTGTTTGAAATTGATCACCTGTTGTGTATAGACCAGAAGTGGGCAAACGGCAGCTCCGGAGTTGCATGCAGCTCTCGGGCACTTGTCCTGCAGTTCTTGCCAGAAATAGTTCCCTGGAGGTGTGTCCGTGCACCTTCTTCAGGAGCAAGAATCACTGAGCTGCCATTTCCTCCACCGCTGCCACCAGAGCCTCCCGAATGCCATGGGAGCAAAGGGAACAGGGTCTGGGTCATGTCCCTGGGATTAGGGAAAGCCACACTGCACCGCCCCCCAGTCTGGGAAGCCACTAACCTGTAGGCAGTCGGCAGCTTCCCCCTGACATCCTGAGGAAGGTAGTTGTAAAAGTGGAAGCATAGAAAAGCAACTTCTGTTCTGACAGAACTTGTATCCTCTTTGGGGAAAACTGGAGCATTGTACCAGAGATGAGAGAGGTGGCCCATTATTTTTGAGCTCCTCTGCCTACATCATGTTTACTGCCTTTCATTTATGCAACTCAAACTTGTGGGCTTTTCAAAGGAGGGATTCCAGTCTTAAAAGTTCTTTAACTTTTAAATGTGACTGTATTAAAACTTATACAAGTTTGTCAAACATTTCTTTTGTTTATTGAAGTGTTTTGTGGCTCTCAGCAATAGCAAAAATTTGATAGGTGGTTCTTGGGTTTGGGAATTCTGCCCATCCCTGATATAGACTGATTTGTCAATTGTTCCACAGCAAGTCGGGCAGCTTTTTTTTAAAAATAAATTTTGACACTTTTTGTTGAACTTTTAAGCTTCATACAGTAATTTGAAAAGTTCTAGCAACCTCCCTGCAGTTAAATTAAAAAAAATAAAATAGTTTCACCCCAGACTGTCTGTGTCCCAGCTGTTGCAATGAACACATTCCAGTAGTATTAGCTATTAAAGTTATGTGGTTCTGCTTACTCAGTTCTTCTGACCATGGACTTGATGCTGCTTCTGGTGAACAGCAGAATACTGGCAGTGGGGCAGAATCAAGATCCTGTAAATTAGCGTCACACAAAAGAACAAATCATTCACATAGTTATTTGAAAATATGCTACCCGTGCCATAGATTCTCAGTTCTTTCTGGTGGGAGGGTGTTGTCACACGCAGAGCCATAGTAACAGGGAAGTAATAGACACTTTGCTCAGGATGTAGCAAAATGCCACTTCATTAGCATTCATGTGAATATATGTATCTATAGTGATATTTTCCACAGCTGTCCCTGAAAGCTCCCCGGCTCTTCCCTTTACTGATGAATGCTCCCTCCCATATTTCCTTTTCAAAATATTTCCTTCCTTCCACCCTCCAAGTTTGCTGTCCTGAATTCAAATATCATTGTTCTGCTGTGGTGGCTGCACCTGCTATTTCTTATCAAACTATTTACTTTTTCTCAAATCTTGAAGCTTGTGGTCACTTGTTCCCATCTCCCCTGGTATCCTTGTATTCTGAGGGCTGGCTTTTTGCATGAGAAGGTGATACGGGACTTCTGGAACCCTATCCCTGCATCTGTTCAGATGAGCACAGCTTTGAGTTAGCAGCCCCGGTCCCCAGGATAGGCATAATTCTTAGGAGAGATTCTAACCACCATCCTTTTTACCTCCCTATGACCCCTCTGTTTGTGTGAACACACCACACAAGGGGGGCTTCTGATCAGGTGCTAGTATGAACAAGCCCTAGTTTGCTTCATTTCTGCCAGTATGAAATAGATCCCTGGTGATTTTTGTTTTAGTTGTCTGACCTACTTTTTTGTTCTTTTTGAGGACAAGGACCTGAGAGCACTGAACAGACCAGTGAATCCCACAGCCCCCAGTGGACAGGTGACCTCCAAGTGATGAGCAGAAAGGAAGCACAGACCCACAAAGTACACCATCACCCATACTGATAACATTGCAGCCTGCCTCAGATACCTCCAAGGCATTGGAGAACACTCAGCTGTCTACCCCAAGCACACTGGGAACCTCTTTCATTTCATCCTCAAACACAACAACTGCATGTTCAATAACCAGCATGCTGTGCAAACCATGGGGACAGCTGTGGGCACAAAAGTGGGCCCCCAACATACCACCCACTTTATGCTCCATATTCTTGAAGAAGAATACCTAGAAAAATATACCCCCAAACTGTTCCTTTATCTCAGGTACATGAATGATATTTTTATTATCTGGATAGACAACCTAGAAGATTCTCACTTAGAATTCCATCAAAACTTCAACAGCCACAACCCTTCTATCAGACTAGCTCTGGAACATTTCCCCTCCAGTATCAACTTCCTAGGCACCACGATCAGCATAAACAATGGAACCCTACAGTCAGCAATAAACAAGAGACCATTGTATCTACCTCCCCAGATCCAACAAACACCCAAGACATGCTAAAAATCTGTTCTCTACAGCCACCTATTTGGATACCACAGAATCTGCTCTGAAGAGAAGATGCTTCGCTAAAAGCTGCCTTTGCTATGCAAGGGCACTACTTCAGAGACGCACACCATAAAATGGAATGGGCTACCCAGATATCTCAAGGGAATCTGCAGCAGTGCAGAAAGAAGAAACCCACAACTGTACGCTTCTAGTTGTCACCTACCACCCCACACTGGAGCCTATACAAGGCATCAGACAACCAACTCCTATTCAGTGAGGCTCAGATCCTGAGAGAAAACTTTCCTGATCTCCCTCTTCTGGCCTTCAAACAACCTTTATCAAGAGTAGACTTCCTCCTACCCCAGCGATCCTACCCAAACAAGAACAAGACCTTGCCAAAATAGCACATGTAAAGCCTACTAACATATCTACCATAGCCATTATCAACACTTCCTGTGGGAAAACCATTCAAAATACAAGGAACTTACCCATACCAATCACAGCTTCCTTCAGTACTTCCTTCAGTATACTAAATGCCCCCATGGAAACTATGTTGGTGAAACAAAACAATCCTTACATAAACGAACAAAATTACACAGAAAAAAAATTATGGGCAAGGATATTGATTCAACGGTGGGTTTTCACTTCTTGCAGAACCACCACTCCATTTCTGATCTCTCTGTCCTTGTCCTGAAAGGGAACTTGTACAACTCCCTGAAAAGATGGGCCTGGGAACTGAAGTCCATAACTCTATTGGATACTGAAAATGAGGGACTAAGTAAAGTTTGGGGCTTCATAAGCCACTATAGAAATGCAGAACAGTTTGCTATTCCTGCTGTGATTCCTACTTTTTATTTAGACATTTTGAAATGCTAACTACATTGCCTCCTAACAAAAGTTTTACCTAATAGCCCCCTCCCTAGTGCTTGCTATTATGCATATACATAGACTGCATTTATTTTGTTTTATCATTTGATTAATTGTTTTCCCTCCTTGTATTTAAATGTTTGAAATACTAACATGACTTTTTCCTAGTAGCTCCTTCCCACATTATAGCTTTCATATATATAAAATCTGTCCTATGTTTGCTCAGTCTGTAGTCCTGACTTTTTACATACCCAAGGAAGGGCCCTGTGTGGCCCGAAAGCTTGTATGCTCGCAGAAGCAGAAGTTGGTCCAATAAAGGATAGTGTCAATTAAACTGCTTTCTCTTCACCTCTTTCTGAGGGAAGCCTCCCTCATGTCAGACATGGTTCTGGTTTATTCATGTGATTTGCATTAGAGGATTTGCATTGCACATTTATTTAGCCTGTCATGACCTGGCATCAGCAACCCTCATGGTTGTGAAGAAAAGCTTGAAAACATGCCTGCAATATGTGCCCAAAAGGTTTTTGTTTAAAAAGAATCTCATGATTTTCAAGCCAGTCTGGCTCACGATTTTTGAACATTTAGCATTGGAAACTCGGGAATGAGGGCAAGACAGCCAAAGAAGGCCCAATGCCATTACAGCACCATAAAACAGATGCAACTGAGAGGAGAAATGGGCACAATCTGTCTCTACCACCACTACAGTTGCTCTCTTATCATTACAATTAACTGATGTCCAGAGTAGTAGCCAGCACAGCTCCCATTCATTCCAGTAGGGCTTATGGGGAAGGTGCAGTGCTTCGAAGACTGAAACCTTGCTCATCAGTCCCTAGAAGGAACCAGTTTCCTCAGTCAAGCAGAATAATTTTTTTTCTACACTATGTGTAGTGAAATTATATTAACCACATTTCCTTCTGTGATGCCTTGAACTCGGGTTATTTTGTAGAAAGGCAGCCAAATGCCTTTTTATATTCCTAGAGCAAATAGTAAAAGAGAACATGCAATATTGCCCAGTGGAGCTAAACAGCTCAAAGGGGCTGAATTTATAGATTTTGTGGCAATTGTTTTCTGGGGACTAGATTATACAGACTTAAACTGATCCGTTTTAGAGTCAATTTATATTCAACAAGGATTTTTAAAAGCAACACCTACACAATCATATCAAAAGCCTTCCCACTTAAGAAACAGAATGATCTCTCCATTATAATAATTACCTTTTTAGAGGTGAAACATTTTAGAAAGGTAATGGACTCAGCTGTCAGCCTGTGAGTTCTGTATTTGATTGCAGTAGGTCCATTTTTCAACTACAGCAAAACCTGTACAAGTAGCCACATTTACAGACCACCTGCTTCCTGGAAAGGGGACACAAAGATACCCATAAATATAACAAGAATGATTTTTACCTTTTTAGATGATAACCTCTGTACAGTCACCAGTTTCTGTGGGTCTCCTGAGTGATTGTGTGCACAGGTGTAAAAACAAAGAGATAGGGACGACTGATCTACCCCCACCTCCAGTTGGTGAAAGAGGGAACAGCCAGGTTCCTTAACTTTGACACTGTTTCTGGTGAGGAGGCGGCTCCCTCTCTCCCTTTCTTACCTTCCTTCACTACTAAATCACCTGTAGTCCTGGGGAATGACCCCTAATCTAGGAAAAGAACTCAGACTGGCAGTTTAGGCTTGTGGCACTGGAGAATGGCACCACAAGCAAGAGCAATGCCAGGCCCTACCACTACCACACGTCCTTCACCCTCTACTGGGTACAAGTCTCCCACATTTGCCCACATCTAGTATTCTGGCTGGGTTTTCTGCTTTTCATGGGTGGCAACCCTGCATCTCTCTCTCCAAGATAGGAATGTAGGGGGCTTAACTTACGTTATCGATGGACCTATCCCTGGTACTTCAACTCATCCCTTACCCCATTTTTATACCCATAGAGATTGTGTATGTGGTAAGAGGGAATGTCTGTCCAACCAATAGCACCTCTGGCCCATGAGTCAAATCTTAACCTGCAGCTGTTTATTATTTAGCGCCTTCAGTCCCTAACTTCAAGCACTGAAAGACTGAGTTCAGGAGAAAGGAGCGGAGATAAGAGCATGCACTCAAGGATAAGGGATGGATCCATGGCATAGGTCCATTATTTGGACTCTTCCTATCTGGCCCAGGAAGCTTGTACTAATTTTCAAAGTGGCCCACAGGAGAGAAAAGTTCCCCATCCCTGATTTAATTTGTCCAACAGCTGACTTAGTGGTTGTCTTACAAGAGAGTAGATTGATCTCTCTAAGGCTGCTGGTGTGGCAGCTCACCCCTTTCATTTGCCAATGATAAAGAGAAACTCCAAAAAAAATCACAACAAAGAAGCACAGGATTAAATAGAGTCTGAGGACTCCAAAATGTAAATGATCACTCTACAATATAATACAAAACACTTAGTGCATCCTATACATTCATCTGCTTCAACCTCTTCCCCCATATGGGGTACGGTTGCTGTGTGCAAGCAAGCCAAACAAACTACCAGCAGTGTAGCCCTTCCCTAGCAAGGTTGCTTTTCTTTGAATGAGAAATGAAGAGGAGTGAAGTGTAGTTTAGAATGCTAGATCCTGTCCAGGACCTCAGATCTGATTGGAATGAGTGTTTCTCAGGTGCCTTTCCCCTCAGTTCCTCCTGAGGTAAGGACCTAGAGTTTGTGTTGGTGAAAGGGTGCTAAGGTGTGCGTGTGTAAAAACAAATGCACCGATGGCAAGGTGGCTCCCTGGCCCACCTAGGGTCAGAAAAGCGCGGCCACCACTCCCCAGGTGAGCCAGTGGCACAGAATAGATGTGTCTGCAACCCCTGGTGGCTGGAGAGCTGTTCCCATGCCTCAGGGAGGGTGAGGGAACACAACCATGTGGGCGGGTGGCCTCGCTCCCAGTGCCCTAACCCCCACCATGATGTCCAGCCATGGTGAACCCATGGACCATGGCAGCCCAACCCCCCTCCCCCCAATGGCAGGAATAGGCGAGACTGACATCCCAGGCCAGTCACCTGGCAGTCACGACTCAACATGGCGGCAGGGAAACAGCAGCTGAGGCATGGGCGGGCCATAGCAGGCCACCATCTCATCTGTTTTCACTGTGTGTGGGTTATGGGTAATGAGAGTCTGCTCCCACAGCTATCCTAAATCAGTCAGAGAGAAATCAAAAGATTGTGGAGATTTTAGTCCCTGATATTCTCCCCAACGATCTTATCTCATGTATATGTTTGATGTGCTGTGTGCGTGTGTGCTGGAAAAAAGAGATGTAAGAGAGAAAGCTAAAAAGTAAAAAGAGGAGTAAGTTTCAAAACCCAAACAAGTGCTAGTATAAACTGGATTTTTCTGATTGTAATGATTTACACAATTAACATAACATTTTCTAACCACTTTGCAAGGATTCTGTTATTCTGTCCCACGTAAGGCACATTGCGTACTCAAGATGGGAAATACTAAACAAAGCAAACAACCACCCTGAACTAGATCAGTGTTCTGCTCAGAGACAGAACTGCACAGCTCATCATTAACTCTTTCATACCCAGTATAGGCCAAACCCCACCATACAAATGCCCATCTGAGTAGAACTGGCCCAGCATAGTTAACAAAACGGACACTTAAACACAAAATGACAGACTTAGCCCTGTCTGCATCACTTCCCTCCTCACAGCCCTGTGTGCCTTACCACATCATCTGTGTATAGGAAGTTACAGGTAGCCTAAGCTGTGACACGATTGTACCTGTCTTAGGTTGCTTCACACATGGCAAATTTTATCCATCATTGGCAATGGCCACCATTTTGTGCAAGTTACGCACGTTTTCTTAAGGCCACAAAGTTTGCTGATTTTAACTCCCAAAACTGTAAGATTAAGTCCCTAACCTTGATGTTTACTTGGCTGATGACTATTAAGACATTATAATGACCAAACATAACAACAACAACAAAAGGCTGTGTTAATTAGTCACCTTTGTGGTCTCTATGCCTCGGAATAAATTCTTCTACCACAAACTCTCTTCAACCTTTTAAAACTTATTAATAACTTCTTTCAAATGCCCATTTGCTTTCTTTACAGATAGCACAATCCTAGTAACATTTTTAGTAAATGAGTCCAGTATAGTGTTCAATCCTGATAACTCTCATATCTGTTCTGTCAATGAGTTCATAGACTGTTGAGAACATACAGTGGTGATCATTTATGGTCAGTTCATGCACTTCCTGGATGGTGCAATAGATTTCTTCTTGTAAAATCAACCAAGCTCCATTTACCTTTAGGATTTTGGTACCTGAAACTACAAAAGAAACATCCTTTTCCAAAGTATAAGTAGAAGGAGTTTAGTACATTTACCTCCTCAAATTCACACTCTGCAGTATCCTCCCAGCAAGGGTTCCTGGCAGGTCTTAACTGTCCAGGTTGAGAAATGAAAGAGAGCGTTTTCAGACAACACTACACCCACTACCCACCCACTATACATGTTGCAGGGCTGCAGTGTTTATTTATTTATTTAATTTATTTTTTCAATTTGTATCCCGCCCCTCCTGCGAACAGCTCAGGGCGGCTAACAAGTTCATAATAAAAACAATTTATATATAAAAAATACTAAAAATCCATAAAAACATTACAGTAAAACAGGCTGGGATAATAATAAATAAATAAGGGTGGGGGAAGATAAAACACCCCCTAACCCACCCACCCTCCCTCCCCAAAGACCTGGGCGAACAGCTAGGTCTTACAAATTCGCCGAAATATCAAAAGGCTAGGGGCCAGGCGAGCTTCCTCCGGGAGGGAGTTCCAAAGGTGTGGCCCAGCCACCAAGAATGCCCTCTCCATTGTGGCCCCCTGTTTAACACAGGGGACCTCCAAGAAGGCACACCCGGCAGACCGAAGGAGCCGCTCTGGGGTGCAGAGGGTGAGGCGGTCCCTGAGGTATGAGGGGCCCAGACCGTGAAGAGCCTTATATATTAACACCAATACCTTGAACCTGGCTCGGCATGCTATCGGCAGCCAGTGCAGAGTCCGGAGCACAGGTGTTATATGCTCCTGACGACCCGTCCCCGACAGGAGGCAGGCCGCCGCATTCTGCACTAGCTGCTGCCTCCGAACCAGGAACAATGGTAGCCCCACGTAGAGCGCATTGCAGTAGTCCAGCCTTGAGGTGACGAAGGCATGGATGAGGGAGGCCAGGTCCGGGCCAGAGATGAACGC
>QEPC01008677.1:1028686-1039138 GCA_003113815.1 Sphenodon punctatus | reverse complement strand
AACCCAGATTGAAAAGGGTCCAGGAAACCAATGCTATGTAGATGTGCCTGGAGCTGGGTCGCCACCACTCGCTCAATAACCTTCCCTAAAAAGGAAAGATTAGAGACAGGACGGTAGCTGGCGAGTACGTCCACATCCAATTATGTTTTTTTCAGCAGGGGGTGCACCACAGCCTCCTTGAGACTAGGCGACAACCTCCCCTGCTGCAAGGACACATTGACCACCCTCGCCAGCACCGTCCCCAACGTCTCCCTGGAGGCTTTCACCAGCCAGGATGGGCACGGATCGAGTTCACAACTGGTGGCTCGCACAGACCCCAGGACATCCACTGCATTTGCTGGCGTCACTTCCTGAAACTCCCCCCACAAAGTTGGACCAGACGGGGCCTCCACCCCCTCGCGCTCTCCGCCTACTGCCCCTAATCCAGCGTCAAAGTCGCTCTGAATCCGAGCGATCTTGTCTGCAAAGTAGATGACAAACTCCTCACAGCGGGCCTGGGACAAGTCCCTGTCCAGGCGGAGGGAGGCCGGAATGACCAGCCCCCGCACCACTCAAAACAGCTCTGCCGGGCGTGACTTCGCAGACACTATGAGGAGAGCAAGGAACTCCCTCATTGCTGTCCGCACAGCCTCAACATAGGACTGCAAATGGGCCCTATGGAGAAGTCGGTCGGAGTCAGATCGAGTTCAACACCAGCATCGCTCCAGCCTCCTGCCTACTCGTTTCATACGCTGCAACCCCTCAGTAAACCAAGGTTGCCCCTGTAACATGTATAGTGGATGGGAGGTGGGTGGGGAACATCTTGTCTGAAAAGATGTTTGTTTGGAACCTTGATTCTTTTTACATAAGTTTAGATTCAGCACCTGCCAAGTATTTTCCCTCCGTTCCGCCCAAAGACTGTGATGGTTTTAGGGATAAAATACTTCCCCCCCCATTGGCACAAATAATGCCACAATATGATATACTTGATTTTTTAATTCCTTTATTGGTATTGGGTGGTTACTGCACAACTGGTTGGGCTGCATCCCAGTAAGGATACTTTCCACCAATCCCAGTGATGTAGATTTAATTTATTAACATGAGGTTTGATAAGATTAAAAGGTGAGGCCATACATCATGCTCCAGGGCATGGATGGTTTCTCTTAAAAATTCTTCAAACTGTTATTTCATTTCTTTGCACATAACAGGCCAAAACACCTGGGTTTAAAGATAACTCCATTGACTGAGTAAGGTGATCTTATGGACAAAGGTATTACTGAAATCCATTAACCCTTTAAGCACGGAATGGTCCATAGATAGATGTAACTCATTAGATTTGAACACATCAGTTGCAAGGCCTTCAGTGTTGAATGTAGTGGAAATTAATTTATGTTTTGTGTTCTCCAAATTTAATAAATTTACTACACCTAATTCACTACCTATTCCACAAAAGATGGTATTGATTTGTTGCTGTTTCTTGCTGCCGTGAGATTTTTTTTTTTCCATTGGGCGCTAAACCACTGAAGTATTAATTTGTTTTGGTTTGCCATTTTTAAAGACATTTTAAATGAAAAACTGCTTTAACAAGATTGACCATGTGATTAATGTCCACTTAACATCCTGTAGGATGGAGACATGAGTGTTTACCTTAACTTTCAGTGAAAGTGACATTATCCCATGGTTTACAATAGTCTTAATGCTATCCACGTCTACAGTTATAGTTTGGATTTTGGCATTTATTAGAATGCAACCTGGAAGCCAGAAATGATGAGTGTGACACTTTGGCCCTTTTTACACAAAACAGTCCCACACATGGACACCCATTGTCCACATAGGGGAGCATCCCGTGTAAATGTGGAGGTGTGTGGGTGTGCACTCCTGTAACCCATGCATCCCCACTCACCCCACATACACAGAGCAACTGGCAAAAACACAGGTTGCTCTGTGCGTGGGGGTGCGTGGGGGATGGGTCTGTGCCCGTCTGCACCCACACCCTGCAGCGACATGCACACGGACCACTCCTCCAGTGGCAGTTCATATAAAAAGGGCCTTTGTTTTAATATGGGGCTGATTACCATCTGCTTTAAAGCAGCATTTTAAAGATTGATTTTCATTTATTGAACAATTAAGCCACACTATTACTCTTTGATATCATTATGGAGAACTCCTGCTGAGACGATTCTTCTAATTTTTTAATCTAAGCATATGGCGGAGGGTTATGAAATGAATGCTAGTATAAAGATGGATCACAAAGGGTGTGTTGACACTTGAATTGAACCAACCTACTATTGGGGCTGGTGTGCTCCATCTGGTTTATAACCCGTACCTTCCGTTTTGGTGTCAAACTGATCCCAGCGAGTACAAAAAACATTAAAATATGTTAATTAGTAGCTTTTCAAGTTTGAACTTTTAGGACATTGTCACCGGCACCTCTGGGCATAACATACTAAAATTTCAGCCTATTATTATTATTATTATTATTTATTATTATTATTTTATTATAATCATTTATATAGCACCAGTCGTGTGACCTGGTGCTGTACAGAACATAGAAATAGACTCGGTCCCTGCCTGTGGCTTACAATCTAAAAGACAAGGAGGGTGAGAGAGGGAGAGGGGACAGTGGGAGAGACAGGGGAGAAGACACATTCAAGCAGGTGCGAAGACTCAGGTGCATGTGATTGGCTTGGTTACAGTCAGGTTGCAGGAGTCTGCAGAGGCAGGCAGACAGTAGGTATATGAGAACGTCGGGCAGGGATTGGGAAATACCTCTTACCGTTTGTCTCCTATAAACAAAAAAGTGGCATTTTTCAAACGGACCCCAGGTTTCCATTGAGTTTGCCTATTGGGGTCAAATTGACCCCAAGCCAATGCATTTCAATTGGGGTCAAATGGACCCCAGCTTAAAATAAACCAAAATAAACAGTTTTCAAAGACCATTCAGATAGCAAGGGGACATGGAACTCAAGGCCAGGTCAGACTGGCAGCAGCAATGAAAATTAACCCCTTCACTGCTATTATTTTGTGCCTTTGTATAATAGATGAAAAAAACCATGAAAATATGCTAAGTATTGGGTCTACAACTTTGAGCTTGCAGCACATTATCACTGATACCTCTGGCCATAACATACTCAAATTTCAGCCAGATATCTCTTATCGTTTGTCTCAAATGGCCAAAGGAGTGCCAGGGTGCAAACGCATGCAAGGTGTCAATGGAGTTTTCCTATTTGGTCTTACACAAACCTTTTCTCTGTCATTTCTCAGCTGTTCAGGTAATGTTAGATTTCATTTCTTCAGCCAAGTATTATGTTTCCCTTCTGGAGTCAGTTTGTAGAGACAAGAATCTTAGGCAAACAAAGAAATACAAACAAGCCCTGAAGCATCCTAGGCAACAACAAAAGAAATGCAAATATTAGGCTATAAAGGTGCTAAGTGTACTTAACTGTGCTTAGTAAAGTTTGACTATAAGGCACAGCCAGTAATTTGCATGAGAGAATTTGCCTTTGGGGTGAATTTGGGGCGAACAATCCCCATAAAACAAACTCTTTCATGTGTTTCTGTGTGTGTGTGTGCTCCCAGGGCTTGCTTTGAAGGTTTTGGGACACAGACCATATTTGGGGGATAAATAGACCCCACCTATAATGGGTTTTCCCATAGGGGTCATATGGACCCCAAGACGCAGCAAGTGTAATTTTTTTAAAGTCAGAAGGTAAGGGTACCCTAACCATAACCAAATAAGTATACTTACATTCATGTATTTTAATAAATTAATTCATGAATATGAACCTAAAAGGGGGAAAAAAAATGCTTTCAGCAATTCACCCCCAGCCTATAGAGTTCTTTTGCATGACAACTTTAAAGACAGTGTGGGTTAAAGTGTTCTTATTTATTTATTTTATTTATTTTTTTAAAACACGTAAAAGGCAGCCCAGGATGGCTTACAAAGATAAAAACACATATTTAAAACTAACACAGGGCCCTGCAGAGGACAAGCAAGACAGGGATAAAAGGAAGCATAATATCCCCATAATTAAAATATCAAAACCCATAAATATACACACACAAACTCCGACCCCAAACCCCCCTATATAAAAAAGAAATAAATATAACCTACCTTTGCCAAAAGCCTCGTGGAACAGCCAAGTCTTGCACTGATGCCGAAAGGAGGGAAGATCTGGGACCACCCGGGCCTCTGCCAGGAGGGAGACAGAGCAAGGAGGCACAGCCGTGGAGCAGCCACCAAGAACACCCTCTCCATAGTAGCCACCCAGAAAACCCGGGGGACCTTGTGAAGGGCACTCCCAGACAACTGCAGGGGCCGGTCAAGGGCATGGGGACTAAGGCGGTCCTGCAGATAGGTGGGGCCCAAACCGTATAGGGCTTTATAGGTAAGACCCAGCACCTTGAATCGGTCCCAGAAGACTATAGGCAGCCAGTGCAGAGAGTGGTCCACCGGTGTAATGTGCTCCCAGCAGCCCATCCCCTTATGATCCTTAGTGTTAAGTAGTAGGATAGGACCTTTGAATTCTTTTAATTGGCTAGCATGGTAATATTTTGGGGGTCCTTTTTCTTTGTACTCCAGTAGGAATACAGTAAGGCTAGCCTTTCCTACTGTTATCCCTGGTTCTACCCTTTCAGTATCAAGAGAGTGGTTTGGGGGCAAGGCCTTTTTGATTAACACCTTAGTAGGAATGAGACGAGATAAAGTGTTCCCGTTCCTCAGTGAAATACCGACCTTTTGGGAGTGCCTGTGAGTGTTCATCGGTACTTCATCAGTCTCTGGTGATTCTGTCCTTCCACTATTGTCCATATCAGCACCTGTAATTTTTCGTCATTTCGCGTCAATTTTGTCACTTTCTGGCATTTTTCGGCATTTTGGGGGACTTTTACGACAATTCTACAGCACTTTTACGGCAATTTAAAGCACTTCCCCAGCACTTAGACAACACTTTTGTGTCTCCACAGCCCCTGGGGGTGCATGCAAGGCACACATGAGGCTTGGCATTGACCCTGTAGCAGCTCTGTTCACCTCACGGAAAACAACAACAAATGGCAAAAACAGTGGTAAAGTTGGTAAGTTTCCACATTGCACGAATGAAGGCAAATGACCTGTTTTGAGGTTTGTTGGAGTCTTACTTAGGGAGCAGGGGAAGACCCCAGGGGCCAAGGGAGCTCCACCTGAAAAGGTGTCCCTCAGGATCGTATATGGTGGGCTGGAAGGTAAACCTTCCCCACCTAGATCATCATAGTGAGGCAGAGCACATGGCCTATCCCTTACCAGGGAACGTACCAAGCACCAGCACACAGGGATAACTCACTGCCCACACGGGACCCAGGAGCCAGGGGAGGAAGGTGTAACAGAGGTGCAGGGGGAACCCAGTGCGAGGGGGGGACCCCGGACGGGCACACACCCTGGAAAGAAGCTAGGTCACCAAGGTGGGGGAGGAAGGAAGGGAGCAACACAGCCACACCGAGTACTCACACACCACACCGACTCTCTCTCGCACGCTCTCTCCATGAGGATCCACACACGTCGCTATAGGCAAAGGGTAGGGGCCAGTCTCACAGGCCAAGGCTCTGATCACCGGCAAGGACTCAGGAGGGAGCTGTGAAGGCTCCTTTTATCCCCGGCGCTCAGCAAAGAACGCTGGCACAGGTGCTCTGAGCGCCAGGGCTGGGAAGGAGGGGGCATGGCCGCAGGGGCGGAGACTACAGCGCCGGGCGGTGCATCCTCCGCAGCGCTGCTAGGATCCGCTGCCGCCTGCACCGCAGGTGGCGGGACCTGGCATGATGTATTTCTCTCTAAATATACTTAACTGTAAATCAGCCCAAGGATAGCCACTCTACTATAGAAAATCTTTACTCACATATTCCATTTAAAAACATATATCCTAAAATTAACAATATAAACCTCATCGAGAAAAATTCAGCTCAAAAGTAAGAGCACAAAACACAATGACAGGGAAATCCCACTACACACAAAAGAAAAATTGGCTCATATAGGAGCACAAAACAACTGGGAGATCCCACTGTACACAAGAGAAACATTAGCTCAAACTAAGAGCACAAAGCACCCAATTAGTCCCATTTTAATTGATCATTTTCTTATTATGGCCCTATTAGTCCTTTCTACTGCTCCTGAAGGCTGGAGATGAAGGATATACAATTTCCTTTGAATCCTACGCATTTGGCAGACCAGTTCCATGTTGCGGTCGCCAAAAGCAGGGCCACAGTCTGAATTTATTATCTGAGGGATCCGAAATCATGAAAAAACGGTTTACCAATACTTGGGCAGTGGTTAATGATGATTTATTCCTGGTTGGAATGGCTTTGGTTACTTTGAAAAGGGATCAGTAATTACTAAACAATACTTATGACCTTGTTTGCTTTTAGGCAAAGGCCCAATATAGTCAATCTGCAACCACAGGGGCCCTTTATTGGTTGTTATAACAATGGCCCCTTTTTGATGTTCTAATTAGGATTTGCGATGGCACTTAAGACATTCCCCCACAAATTTTTCAGTGTCTCTTCTAATTTTTAAAACACCAATAAAGTTGTCTGTGAAAAAGATACTATCTATACATATGACTTTATATAGGAAATTAAGCAATAATATATACAACAATAATTGGATATCATACAAATGTATGAATCAGTATAGAATTAATATCAAAACCCTTGTGTACAAACATCAGAAAAAAATCAATGATCATAAATAATCAAATAACTACAAAAGGTGAACGGATCAACCAAGCTGAATATTCAAAAATCTTGAGTAGCCAACGTGTTTCTCAAAGCTTCCTCAGGGCTTCATATTTTCTGCAAAACTTAGCTTGGTATACATAAATCCAACAAACATTGCAAATAAAGAGAGGTATGTCATACTCTGTAACCTATAACAAGCAAAAAAGACTTCATAAATATCCAAAGTATATGAAAAATATGTAAAAAATGAAAAATATGAAAACCTCTTACCTATCAAATGAATGTTAATAAAGAATTAATCAAGGAGCTTGACAATCCAGAGAAAATTGACCCATACCATAATCTTATCCCCGGTGCTCAGCAAAGAACGCTGGCACAGGGGCTCTGAGCGCCAGGGCTGGGAAGGAGGGGGCATGGCCGCAGGGGCGGAGACTACAGCGCCGGGCGGTGCAAATGCAAGAGGCTTATTTAACAACTCACTAAAATGTATATGCATATATATAAGATTTCCCAAAAGTCTTCATGATGAACTGATAAATATTATGAAAGTTAAGATGAGACTATGACGTTTTTCACATGGGCCACAGTGTGGGGGATGGGTGTGGTGCAGGGGCCGTTACACACCCACCTCCACCCATCTGCATACACAGAGCAAACATCATTGTTGCCAGTTGCTCCGTGCATGGGCGATGGGTGGAGGTGGGTGGAGCGCAGGAGCGCTTATGCACCCCACCCACCAGCTGCTGCGGTCACATGAGCACCCCCTCCCCCAGGCCCATGCAGCGAATCTGCATGGGCATGCGGGGTGGGCTTCTCATGTGAAAAGGGCCTATATTGGTCCACTTTAGATCACATGTTTTGGAGGCTAATCATTCAGCTATGGAATTAGTTTTTTGGGGGGGTTGGAAAAATGCTTATATAAACAGTATGATTTGGATGCTTTCCTGCTTAAAAGGGAATGTTTTTTACATCAACCAAGGCCACAAGCACAGTCTCAGTGCCATAACCTGGACGAAAGCCAGACTGTGAGGGATCAAGGAATCCGATGTGGTCGAGATGCCCCTGAAGCTGCTGGGCCACTTAAAAAGGGAAGGTTAGAGACTGGCCGATAACTAGCAAGGGAGTCAACGTCAACAGATGGCTTCTTGAGCAAAGGCCGCACCACAGCCTCCTTAAGGCACCCCAAGACCTAGTCCTCCCCAAGGGAAGCGTTGACAACCCCCACCAGCAACAGCCCCAACATCTCCCAGCTGGCTTTAACCAGCAAGGACGGGCATGGATCGAGTTCACAAGTTGTGGCTCTCACAGCCCCAGCACCTCCTCCAATACCCGCTGAAACTGATCCCATAAAACTAGACAAGACGGGGCAGCCATAACCTCAAGTATACCTACTGTATCAAGCACAGCATTGAAGTCGTGGTGGATCCAAGCGATTTTATCTGCAAAATAGTCAATAAACAGGTTACAGCGAACGCTGGAAGATTCCAGTTCCAGGCAGAGAAAGTCTGGACTGTCCAACCCCTTCACTGGCCGGGAAATGAATGATAATCAAATAAATTATCATTCATTTGATGTGTAAGAGGTTCTCATATTTTTCATTTTTTAAATATATTTTTTCATATATTTTGGATATTTATGAAGTCTTTGTCACTTATAGGTTACAGAGCATGACCTCTCTTTATTTGCAGTTTTGGTTGGATTTATGTATACCAAGCTATATTTTTCAGAAAATATGAAGCCCTGAGAAATCTTTGCAACACACGTTAGCTACTCAAGATTTTTAAATATTCAACTTGGTCAATTTTTTCACCTTCAGTTATTTGATTATTTATGATCATTGAGTTTTTTCTGATGTTTGCATGCAAGGGTTTTGATAGTAATTCTTTATTGATTCATACATTTGTATGATATCCATATATTGTTGTGTACATATATTATTCCTTAATTTCCTGTATAAAGACATATGTATAGTATCTTTTTCACAGACAACATTATTGGAGTTTTGTATATTGGCCTGATCTGTGATATTTCTTAGTCCCCTGTTTTGTTTTGCTCTTCTAATTTTTGGCTGCCAACCTACCTCTAGGAGGTGGTCCGAGGTTTTATCCCTGCCAAAGTGTCCTAGGTGGTGAGTGACTTTTAAAAGTTTGAACCTTGCACACACAGGTACTACCTATACCAAGTAATTCCTTTCCTTTTTTAAAAAAACCAAAAAAACCAACCCTTACTCCATTAAAAGTAGATTTTCCTCTTAAGTCACTGACACTGGGTATTTTCAGACGTTACGAGATCACGTTCAACCACAGACAATACCCTGTGGTGGGGAATGGTCCTGTAACATCTGTTTGAGTCCCGGCAGAGGTTCACCACAGTGAATCTCCGGCGGGAATCAAAATAACCATGCTTTCGGCCCTCGTCCGGGGACCATTTCATTTCATTTATTAGATTTTTACCCCACCCCTCCTAAAAACAGCTCGGGGCAGCTTACAGCAATAAAAACAATACATATACAATATATCTAAAAACAACTTAAAACATCTCCAGCACAATCCAAGTATTAAAATAGGGCCCAGGAACTCAATAAAAACAATAAATAGGGTAGGGGAAATAAAACCTAACCCACCCACCCACTCCTCCCCAAAGGCCTGGGCAAACAGCCAGGTTTTACAACTACTCCGAAATGTCAGAAAGCTTGGGGCCAGGCGAGCTTCCTCCGGGAGGGAGTTCCAAAGGCGTGGCGCGGCCACCACGAATGCCCTCTCCATTGTGGCCCCCCCGCTTAACATGGGGGACCTCCAGGAAGGCACCCCCGGCAGACCAAAGGATCCGCTCAGGGTGAGGCGGTCCCTGAGGTACGAGGGGCCCAGACCGTGAAGGGCCTTATAGATCAACACCAAAACCTTGAACCTGGCTCAGCACGCTATTGGCAACCAGTACAGAGTCCGGAGCACAGGTGTTATGTGCTCCCGACGACCCGGCCCCGAAAGGAGACGGGCCGCCGCATTCTGCACTAGCTGCAGCCTCCGAACCAGGAACAAGGGAAGCCCCATGTAGAGTGCATTGCAGTAGTCCAGCCTCGAGGTGACGAAGGCATGGATGAGGGAGACCAGGTCCAGGTCGGAGACGAACGGCCGCAGCCTCCGCACCAGGTGTAATTGGTGGAAGGCAGCCTTTGCAACCGCCTCCACCTGCTGCTCCAGGTGGAGATCCACATCCAGTATCATCCCCCAGACTCCGGACCTGCTGAGCGATAGGAGGGTGAACCCCCCAATCAGGGGGGCCACTACCTCCCTTGCTCTCCCCACCATCATCACCTCCGTCTTATCGGTTGACCTTCAGTCTGCTCTGCCACATCCATTCCGCCATGGCCTCCAAACACTGGGATAGCAACGAGACGGCAGGGTCTGGGTCAGTTGAAAAAGAGAGGTACAGCTGAGTATCATCAGCATATTGGTGACATCACACCCCGAACCCTCTCACGACCTCCCCCAAGGGCTGCATATATACATTAAATAATAATGGAGACAGGATGGAACCCTGTGGAACACCGCATGATAAGGCGCGGGGGCAAGATGTCTCCTCCCCCAGAACTACCTGCTGGCTTCTCCTCGAGAGGAATGAACGGAACCATTCAAGAACAGTCCCATTCAGCCCCCCAAGGTCACGCAGCCGTCTCAACAGCAGCCCATGGTCCCCGGTATCAAAAGCGGCCGAGAGATCTAGCAAGATGAGAAATGTTGAACATCTGGCATCCATCTCCCGGCGGAG
>QEPC01008677.1:1013892-1028580 GCA_003113815.1 Sphenodon punctatus | reverse complement strand
ATAACCTTCCCTAAAAAGGGGAGGTTAGAGACAGGTCAGTAACTGGTGAGCGCATCCACGTCCAAAGATGGTTTCTTCAGCAGGGGGCGCACAACAGCCTCCTTGAGACTGGGCGACAGCCTCCCCTGCTGCAAGGACACATTCACTACCCTCGCCAGCACCGTCCTCAACATCTCCCTGGAGGCTTTCACCAACCAAGACAGGCATGAATCAAGTTCGCAACAGGTGGCCCTCACAGACCCCAAGACATCCGCCGCATCGGCCGGCATCACTTCCTGAAACTCCCCCCACAAAGCTGGACCGGACAGGACCTCCATCACCTCGCACTCTCCCCCTACTGCCCCTAATCCAGGACCAGGGCCGAAAGTGTGGTTAGCTGAACCACGGCCCGGAATCAGCGGCCGGTAATGGACGCAGGTCGGAATCGGACGCAGCAGCTGGATTGGTCGGCTGCCACGCCTTATCCGATTGTGCTGGAGCAGGGAGGGGAGGAGTGTTGTAGCCTGTGCATGGACAGAGTAGGATGCCACCCAGCTGCAGAGCACTCAGAAACACCCCTGTTGCCCTGCCACAGCTCTACCTAGCTACCCAAAGCTGTAGTCCTAGCCATTCTGCTGCCGCCAAACATGGCTTCCCATGATAGGAGAGACTAAAGACACAGGATCTGATTGGGATGATGCACTGTTAAACCAGCAGTGGAGTCAATTTATAGCCCCTCCTCACATACAGAGCGCCCCATTTACCCATCACACACACATACCCAACCGCCCTCTCAGAGATACAACTAGCCCCCACTCTCCCACACACACATGTAACCAGCCCCCTCAGTAGGGTGGCCATACGTCCCCTTAAAAAGGGGATACGTATGAAAAATACATGGTGCAGAGCTGCACTAGAACTAATGTAGCCCTGCAACATGTATTTTTAATAAGCATCTTCTTGGGGAGATATGGCCACCCTACCCCTCCGTCATCTCTCTCTCTCTCTCTCTCTCTCACACACACACACACACACACACACACACACCACCCCTCAAAAGGACTGCCCTAATGGGTCAGACTGTGGGTTCTCAAAAATAACTTCTTTATGTTCCCAAGCAAGCACAGACTGACAATAATCAAAGAGGTGTGGCTATGGGGCAGAGTTATGGGGGCCCTGAATGTTATTTGTGCTTTGGACTGCAAATTCTAAGGCCAGTGCTCTCTGTTCCTGCCACTGAAGCTGAGTGCCTAGATGAAGTCCTACTGAAAGTTACTTTTCTGGGACTTAAAAGTTGGGGAGGATTTTGATATCCTTATCCCCCCTGCTTTGAACATTCAGGGAGATGCATCCCCTCTGTCCCCCCCGCCCGCCTCCCTATAGTTATGCTCCTGGAACGGACACATCTAGAACCTGATTCCACAAGCCTTCTGTCTGCAGAATAACTACTGAACTTTACAAGAGTTCTGCATCTAGATAGACTGCAGAGCCCTTAGTCATATAAATGGTATGCAAAGAGGAAACGCTTTGCAGACAATTCTAACAGAAACATTCCAGCATCTTGTCTCAGCTGGAAACTAATTAAGATACTCTGGAAATCGGATTCACAACCTAGCATAAGAAAATGGATCTCACTGCCAACAGTAATAGCTTTGGAGGGAAAACTAATATATACCATGCATTGTGAGGTAAAAAAGAAGAGCATTCCTCTCTTCTGATAATAAATAAAGGCTGTTATCGCTCACACCCTTGTGTTGCTAATAATATTCAATGTATCTCACTGGTTTATCATTGTGTTCATTGTATTTTGTGTGCAGGTCTTTACAAATTCTCAAAAGATTTTAAAAAAAAATCAGTTTACTGTTGCCTTTTGAAAAGGGAGACTCTCTGACATCAGTCAATCAGTCAGTCAAAAGTTTTATTGTGGCCAAAGCCTTAACAATTCTCACAGCATAATTAAAACAAGTAAAATAGTAGAAGCATAATACAAACAAAACAAAAAATTGACAAATACAAATATTAAAATCAAAAGCATCAGATAGACCAACGGAAAGTCAAAACACGTAGTAACAGAAAATAGCCGATCTAGCAACTTAAGTAAGGATAATCAATTAAATGTTTTTTAAAACGCAAAACCCGGAGGCAAAAGGCAGCTACTTGCACAGAAAGTTGTGAGTCCATACCGCTAAACAAACTGTTTAGCACTTTATCATACTGGGAAGGAGAAAAGTGGAGAACACTAGAACTCAGGTACTTCGTTCTCCATCTTGTATATCGGGCACATTCAAAAATCACGTGCACGAATGATTCAACTAACCCTGTATTACAACTTAGGCAGATACGCTCAGAACAGGAAATTCCCCGGAATCTACCCTCAAGAACCGCAGAGGGGAACATCTGAAACCAAAACAGCGTTAAAGCCTGTCGCCGCTGCCAATCTGTCCAATTCATAAAGTAGAATAAGCCATTTTTGGGGGGAGGAATGTTAACAAAAGAGGGGACTACCTTCTGGTCCCTCAACAAGGAGCCCTCCAATTGTGACTCCTGATCGCAGGTGCGGCTTTTTATTAGATTTCGCGCACTTTTAACATCCATTTGGGTAAAAAAACTCCTTGGAAAAGCCCAAATTATGGAGAAGCTTTTGTGTGCCTAAATCCCACTTTCCCTGAGGCTCAGCCTTCCATACTCCTGGGCCAAAGAGCAGCACCCTCCGGTAGGGGCAGAAAGTTTCAGCCAGTAAGGCAGTATTGCCCCTACTGCCATTGAACTTAAAGGGCGGGAGAATGTTTCAGCCCTTAACAGAACCTGGGGTATACTTTTGGGGACACCCAGAATAGATCACAAAAAACTATTCTGGAGCCCCTCAAGCTGGCCCAGAAATTCAATTCCCCAAATAGGAATAGCATACAATATCTTTGGAACTATTTTGGCCCTAAATAATCGGAGGGCTGGTTCAACAAGTTTTCCGCCTCTTGAATAAAAGTAACTAATGATTACTTGGGTCTCTTGCCAAGCCTGCCGGGAGACTGCCTCAAAATGAGGTCTCCAACTGCCGGAGGCCGCGATCATCACCCCCAAATACTTAAATAGGGAGACTTGTTCAATCTCCCTTGAATTCATCTGCCACCAAAGCTTCCTCCTTGCTGGTCCTGTAACTAATATTTTTGTCTTAGTGTAATTAATTATAAGACCCTCCTGGGAACAATAGGAAGCAAATCCCTCCATAGACCTTCTTAGACCTATCTGCGTAGTCGACAGTAACAGTGTATCGTCCGCATACAGTAAGATTGGGATTTGCCTTGTACCTAAGCTAGGGGGATGGAAACTTTCTATACCCATGTGCTGCAGGACATCGTTCACAAATAGGTTGGACAGCACAGGAGCTAAAATACACCCCTGGCGAACTCCTGTATCTACTTGTATGGACCTTGTTAGGTCCTGGTCCTGCGCAAAATGGACTTGCAAGGAGTTCCAAGAGTACAGGTGAATTATTAAGTAAAGAAGGTGACAATCAATTGATGTTATACTCAATTTCCTCCACAGTCTATCCCTTTCTATTGAATCGAATGCAGTCTGAAGATCAATAAAACAGAGATATAAGGTAGATTTCCTACGGCCATTTGAGTATTTCTGCATGAGTTGGGAAATAATAAAGACCTGATCTGATGTTGAGTGCCCCTCTCTAAAACCTGCTTGTTCCAAGCCCAAGATGTTATACTCGGCAATCCACGGGGTTAATTTACTCAATAGATATTTTGCGTAGATTTTTGAAATTACGCAAAGCAGCCTTATAGACCTGTAATTACTTGGATTCTCAGGATCACCTTTCTTTTAAAAAGGGATAACAATGCTCCTATGTCAGGCTTTTGGAATACGACCGGTATTATTAATCTGGGTAAATAGGGGGGCTAGCAGGGTTGCCCACCAATCACATTTGATTTTCAGCAGTTCGGGGGGGGGGACAAAATCCTCCCCCGGGGCCTTCCCACTCTTGAGGGCACCAATTAGCTCCAGAATTTTCTGATGAGTAACGGAGGGCCATTCGGGGAGCGACTCCAAAGAAGGAGTCCACCTCTTCGAATCCGGATTAGAGGATCATGAAAAGAGTAATCTAAAATGGTCTTCCCAAACCTTTGCCAGAAGGCTTGGGAGAGTCTGTGCCGTCCCCCCTAACTTTGCCTTCCTTATCAGATTCCAGAAACGTCTGGAGTTGTGAGACTTAACTGCAGCAAAAAGTTCGCTCCATCCCTGTTTTTGAGCGGCTAATTGTTTAGTTGAGAGGGCAAGCTTCCTTCTACAGACTTGAAGACATTCTCTTGCTTCTTTGGAGGGATGATATTTCACCCTCCGAATCATCTTTTGCAGCTGTGCCCTTAAACTCCGACAATCCCTGTCAAACCATTTGGGAAACATGTAACTTCTCTTTCTGCCTCCCACTTCTGACAAGAGCGGGAACATTGTACTTATTATTTCCTCAAAAATAACTATTTTATCAGTCTGGGGTCTAAAAAAAGAAGAATAAAGATCTGACATTAGCTCATCTCCGACATCAGAATTCACCAAAGTACCTGGCATCCAGGGTACGGAAAGGGTTTTTCAGATAATCAAGCTTTACTGGCGAAAACCATTTTAGGCTAGTGTAACTGCCTCTATGCTATGGGTTGCGGCACTGCTGCAAAAGTGACACAGGGTGATAATAAATGTGATGGAGGCTCGCTATGGCCTGCCTGGGCCAGAGACTCCCTGTCACATTTATTGCCGGAATGCCAGATGTGGGCCTGCTGCTGCCCCAGCCCAGGTAAGTGGCTGGTCCGGATTTAGTCCTCCAGATGCCAATGCGGCCGGCCATAGCGGACCAGCACATGTGTTTGCAGCCCCATCCCCCATCAGGGACTGCCATGACCAGCAACCATGACTGGCTGTGATTGACTGCCATTGCTGCCCATCATGGTGGGGTGCCGGGGGCAGGGCCACCTGGCCGCACATCTGTTCCATTCCTCTGCCATGCTGCTGCTGTCCATGTGATAACATCCATTGTTTTTTGCTTTTAAAAAACAGAGGGGAAAGGTCCTTTGTAAATTTCAGTATAAGTGTCCTTTCTAACTTGCCTGCCCGCAATCAGAGGGTAATTTTAGAAGTTACGAGATCACAGTGAACCACACTCAATCCCCCAGCATGGCCAATGAGCCCTGAATGTCTGTTCAACAGCATCCAGATGTTCACCACAGTCAATCACTGGTAGGGGCCAAGGCCAACCATGGTTCTGGAACTCGGGACGGGAGCAGGTCTACGGCCGTCGCAGAGACAGGAAGAGCTGGAGGGGGGAAACAGTGTGGATGAGGGCGGCTCATAGATCACGGAGCAACCCGCACGGAAACTGAGAGGTCGCCCCAGGAAGCAGGAGGGGCTGGGGGGGTCACTGTAAAGTCAATAAATACACCTTTATTCACTGTAACCATCATGTCCGTCGTTCATTGCTACACATGCCGGGGACCCAGAGCTCAGCGGGTGAGGCTAGGGCACTCCCGGGCATGCTAGGGGTCCCCGCCCCACGGACCCCAGGAGCCTCAGGCCTGGGACAACCATGTTATGTGCCTCGTAAGTGCTGCTCAGATCCGCTTAGCATAACAATACTCCCTGGGGTTTGCCACGTTCACATATATCGGAACGGGGCCAGCTGGCTGCTGTGGCCTGGGATATCCAAGGGCTGCTCCATCGGTCTCACAGATGTTGTGCAACATGCAGCAGGCGCTGATTACTAGGGCGGAGGTCTCCATCAAGTAGTCCAGGTGCCCAGCCAGGCACCTCCATCTCTGCTTGAGGGCACCGAAGGCCGTCTCGACCACGGTCCTCGCGGTGCACAGCCAGGTGTTATGCAGGGCCTCCATCTGGTTCCAGGCCACCGGATGGCCCTTCATGAGCCAGCGGAGCAGCAGATAGGCCAGGTCCCCAATGATGCAGGGGGGCATCAACACCCCCTTGATCCGGGTCATCCACATGTTGGCATAGTCCCTCCTGTACATCTGTGTGAAGAGGGGGGAGATGGCGAGGATCTGGGCATCATGGCTGCGGCCGGAGTGGCCAGTGAAGATGTCCGTGAACTGGCCCCGGTGATCGACAAAGGCCTGGAGCTGCAACGAGTGGTAACCATGCCTGTTGATGTACTCGGCCGCATCATCGTGAGGGGGGGGAGCGGAGAATCTCCACATGGGTGCCATCAATTGCACCCAGGCAGTTGGGGAAACTGGTAGCCTCGAAGCCGGCCATCACTGCCCCCTGATCCACAAGCTGGATCACGTTGTCGAGGAGGACCGCCTCCACAGCCTCACAGAAGTTGCGGATTATGCTGGTGACAGTTGTGAGGTCCACTCCGAAGTGTTGAGCCACGGAACGGCAGGAATTTGGGGTGACCAGGACCCAGACAGCTATGCCACCTGCTGCGCGGCTGGGATAGGGGAGTGCATGGGGGTGTGCTGCCGCTCCACCCAGGGCTGCAGGAGCTCTTCCAGTCGCAGGAGGGTACGCCGGTCCATCCAGAAGTGTATACTCCAAGCAGCATCGACCCATCGTGTCAGGGCCCCCTCCCAGCATTGCTGGGCCCTGGCCACGGTCCAGAGGCACCTGTTGATGGGCATAGCGAGCATGACAGCACTGAAGAGGGCTACCCTCCTCCAATAGTGGCATGCAGCTGCCTGCCTGAGGGCAGCTGGACGGGTGCATGCAATCAGCAGGGCCCTGCGGTAAGTCCCGGACAGCCTGTGCGCCATGCGCATGACCTGGATGCGATAGCGCTTGTGGTGGGCGAGCAGGCTGGTTGCAGTGAACCAGGCCAGGCACTCCCGCACCCCAGCATGCATGTCAAGCAGCTCCATGGTGACCTGCTGGAGCTCGGTGTGCTGGCAGTACCACTCAGCTATGATCTCCTGTAGGAGCCAACAGGCACCCCACTGGTTCGCATCCATGGGAGGTACCTGCAAGGACCTGAGCTGGTAGGTGCCCCAGGAGCGCCGGGCAGTGTCAGGCACACTGCTCAGAGGCACACTCCTGCCACTGCAGGTTGTGGCTCACTGTAAGGGGCCTGTGGCCAGCTCACACCCACACGCCACCAGCTGTCCATTGGGCCTGTACTCAGGTGCTGCACCGATTGGTTGTGGGCCATGTGTTACCAGGTGGTCCTGGTGGCATGGGGCCGCTCACCTGTACCAGGGGGGCTCCACCTGTAGGTCATGTGTCCCCTGGTGCTGGTCATTACCGCCTATTGGGGTGTTGGGTGCTCAGGCGCATGGGAGGTGGGAGGGCTGTGCGCCCGGCATGGAGGTGGCTTAACGGGGCCTTGGAGGGTGAATAAACATTGTGTGCATATCACTGCTGTCTGTGTGTAGGCCGTGCCCGGGCTTTGGTTGCTGCAGCTGTGCTGTGTCCGCTCCCCACGCATTGTTTCCCAGCTGTTCCCTTGTGCTGCCCATACCCTTATCGCGTGGCCTTGGAGCTCCCCTGGTTGCCTCCCCTACCTACCATGGTTTGAAGGGCCCCACTGTCCTTGATTATCAGACCCTCTGCCAGTTGCAGCATGGCCGATGCTGCTGCATCAGAGCTCCCGCTCAGTGGTTCCACAGCTGGTCCACATTGCTGGACCTACAGGGAGACCATGGCTCTAGCTGACCTGGGGCATTCCCCTGGTGTTCAACTGTTCCTGGGCTCCCCTGCTACCCTCCCGGATGCCTATTTTTGTCTGAGCACGGGCCTCCGCCGCTTTGAATATGTGGCTACCACTTGCAAGTGTTGGCTCCATGCTGAGGAGCTGGTCCTCCGTCCCTTTCTGGCTGGTGTCCTGGTTTGCTGCTGAGACGGTGTCAGCTCTCTCTGTCTGTGCCCTGTCCTGGCTCTGTCCTACTTCTGCTGCATCCTAGGGGCCCGTGGCTACCAGCGTTCCTGTGGGGCATCATAGTGCCACCTGTTGGAACTCGAACAGCTGTCGTGGCCCCCTGCTGCTGACTATGCCTTGCTCAATCCCACCAAACCCGAGCTGCTAGCGCTGTCTGAGGTGTGGTCCCATCCCGTGCTGATGTTCAGGTTGGACTCACCGGTCCCGATCCTTTTGAGGCCTACTATCTTGTTGCCTACCACATGGCACAGATGGGCTATTGCCAGGGCATGTTGGCCCCACTATACTATCTGTTGGGCCACCCCGTCCCACCCCCCCTTCGTCACCCCGTGCAGCTGGCTGTAGGTCCCCCCTGGGTCATCTGTGTTCTGACTATCACCTCCGCCGGGTGCTCCCTGCACCTCCCTGGCCTTTCTGTTCTGTGACCCGCTACATCATTCCCATTGTGGACCCGCTGCTGTCCTGGCTCCATCTGCTCCCCCCATTCCACTCGGCTGTGCCGGTTCACCTGTACCCCGGGGCCGTCTGTATGGTGCCGCTGTACCATCTATACCCTTGGGGTTCATTTCCGTGACCCGCCCCCCGGTCAGCTACTATCTGACACCTGTACTGAGGATCCCCGCGGACCTTTGCACCCCTTGCTCAGCCGGCTCCCAGCCAGTGTCCGTGATCGGCCCCCACCCCTGTGATGCCTCTGTGACTGTTTGTGACTGGAGTTCCCTTGCTCGCACCACCCAGCATCCCCTTGTTGGGGGCGGGGGCACCATCAGCTGTCTGCGACTTGGGGCTCGCTTCCCTCACTGGCTGTGCATTACCATCGGGGACCGGTTGTCTTGCTGTTGGGATCTGCCTCTGCCCTCCACACTGTCTTCCTCTGATTGGTGAATCGTCCCCTGTGACCCTGCTCTGTCACTGTGTGAATCCCTGTCTGTTCAGTGGCCTGTGTTGCTGTTGGGTGCCTCATGCTGCCTGTGCTGTCCCTGGGGTGTTGGGTGCCTGCTTCCGTGTCCCACTCTGTTCCGGCTCTGGCCCCCTCCTGTTTCGTTGCCCATTGTTGGCCTCAGCCCCCCCTCTCCCCGTGTCCTTGCCGCTGTCTGTTGGGCTGCCCGGTGTGGTGTTCCCCATCCCCCCTTGTGTGCCCCTGTGTATCTCCCCCTTGCTCTCTTTTCCTTTTGGCTGTGCATGTGTTCGCCAGCGTGTGTGTGGTTTGTGTTCAGCTCTGTCCGTGGCTTCCTTCTCCCTGTTGTGTGTATGCGGCTCAGCCCTCCCTTCCCGTTTCCCTCGCATGGACGGTGCCTTGTGGCGTGTTTGGCTTCCTTTGCCCTTGGTCAGCCATGTCTGTGTCCTGTCCCACCCTGGTGGCTTCTGGGGGTTCTTGCCACGGTCCGGGATTGGTGTCATGTCTGTTGCGCTATCCCGGATCGTGGCCTGGCTGTCCGTTTCCTTGCCATGGTCCCGCTCCCGTCATGTCTGTTTGAGGCCTGTCGGAACCACGGGTCGGGGTTGGGTGGCTAGCCACGGTTGGGAATCCACTGTGGCAACCCAGGAGCATGTCATGTCTGAAATTACCCAGAATCTCACAAGATATTTGATCGATGGCCTTCACAGGTGGGACAAAAAAGTCAATAAAGGCTAATTTGTTCAGAGTCTCCTTCATGCTTCATTTTCATATTTGCCCTGTGGGATATCTGGCATCTTCCTGTACAGAGCACAGAACAAAGTTGACTTATCACATCCAGTCCTTTAGAATAACACAGAAAAAATCCAAGAGTTCTGCTTAAAAAAATAGTGTGAAGAAATAAATCAGGGTTGTGTTTGCATTTGCTACAATTTCATAATCCCCCAAATATGCAACTGAACCATAAGTAGGGATTAAATTATAAAATGCTTAAGTATGATTAGAAGTTTTTATAATGAAATGTGATCTGGTTTATTTAAGGTCACTGCGCTTTCATGAACCTTGTTTGATGCCAACGATAAGTGAAGTTACACACGTGTGTCAGGAAGAAACTAGCCCAGTACTTATCAAACTGTGGTTCACAAGGCCCATTCAAGGGATCTGCAGCTGGTTCACAGAACAATATGAAACAGTAAAAGTGATGATTCAAGGGGAGGAAAAATGGCTCCGCAAGCTGTAGAACCCCCAGCAGCCACACTTTCCTGCACCAAACCCGCTTATCTTATGTAGCTATGCCAGCCCATTTTATTTATTTTATTTTATTTATATGTCTCCAATAAAGACCATTATTTCCCATCCTGATGGCAACTGCCATAGAGGCCCATATCTTATTATAGGAAGTTACTTTTTTGATTTTTATTAGTCCCTTGTATTGCCTTCTTAACTCTGCATAATAAGCCTGCAAGAGGGATGATGGACTAGCGGGCCAGTTTTTCCTTTTTTGTACCAAATGTCGTTTAGCTACCTGGCAATCCCTATCAAACCATGGGTTTGTAATTTTATGAAATGAGCGACTAACTCTTGAACAAACGGTCCTAATAAAGAAAGCCATGATTGCAACGAACTGGTCGATAACATTGAGTCCATTGTCGCTGCACAGAAACATAGATTTAACTACTATAAGTTCATTAGAGTGGCAGAGCTCAAAAGACTTAAGTGCCAATTGTGTCGCGTCCCCTCTCCTAAAGTTTTTAGAATGATAGATCGATTTTGGCCTAATATCCCTGGAAGAGGGTTGAATCTTAAGCTGTAGATCCATTAATTTATGCTCACTTTCAGGGCGAGGGTCAAGGGTAAAGGAAACTATTTTGTCCCAGTAAGATGAGTCAAGTAGACAATAGTCAATAACACCCTCTCCCCATGGATCAACATAGGTAAATTCTCCTTTTAGGTCGCCCTGTACTCTGCCATTTACGACTGCTAGATCTGTTTTATGGCTAAACGATAGGAGTAATTGGCCCGTATGGGTAAGGCACCAATCTGGTGGGCTTCAATCTTAACTAAATTGTTTAATACTATCTCTGAAACTTGTATAATTCCATCTATCTGAGGGGTCTAGCTGGATCATACCTATTTATAAAAAAGGTGAATGAACGGACCCGGCCAGCTACCAGCCAATTAGCTTACTTTCGGTAGTTGGCAAGCTTTATGCCACCAAGATTGCACATTACAGGACTGGACAGAGTATAACAACAAAATTCCAATAGAACAATATGGATTCCGATCAAATCGATCCACTATGGATTGTTGTTATATTGTTGCACATTTGATTGCTAAGTATGTCAAAATAAAGAAGGGAAAGATGTACCTGGCCTTCATGGATTTTACTAAAGCTTTTGATTCTGTACCCCGGGCCAGACTGTGGGCCAAGTTGAGCTCTATGGGAGTGAATTCTAGGTTGCTATCCCTACTAATACAACTCCATAGTAACAACACCGCTAGAGTCAAAATGGGGGATGATAGGGAACCAAGTGCACCAATTCCAATTAATCGAGGGGTCCGGCAGGGTTGTGTAATAGCACCCACTTTATTTAATCTATATGTGGCAGATTTAGTAGACCTCATTAAAGATTCAAACCCTTATCCCCCTAGGATTCAGTCTTATCCTCTGCATGCCCTCCAATATGTGGATGATTTAGTACTCCTTTCACAGACAGAAAAAAGACTTAAAGGAGCAATAAGAGCTTTAATTAACTATTGTCGGCTTAATGGCTTGACAATTAATAGCGCTAAATCAAAAATTATGCTTGTGGGTGGTAAGTTAACCAGCAAAGTTCAGGATCTCACCTTCAGTGTAGTTCAGTCTTTTACCTATCTAGGTGTTACCTTTACTTCGAGAGGGACTTGGGCAGATCATATGAAAAATAGAGCTTTGCTAGCAACCAGATCAGCTAGCAACCTTTTGAAGGCTGCCAACCTCTCGCGGGGTATACCGACATCTACAATATTAGAAACCTATTATTTAAAAATTACTGCTACACTGACGTACGGGTTAGAATTCATTCCTTCCCCAGACATTGCTTTATTGGAAAGAGTGCAGAATTGTTTTTTGCGTAGGCTCCTTGAAGTCAGCAATTCTACTCCAGGTGCTGCCTTGAGAGTGGAAACAGGCTCACTTTCTATTGATTACTTCGGTAGGATAACTTTCCTCCGATTCTGGCAGAAAATAGTCAGTAATCAGCAGTTTGCTTTAACTGCTTCATGTGCTAGGGAAGGGCTGGCACATTCTGATGCCAGAAGCTACCCTGGGGCTAAGTATTTGGTCACCCAGTTATCCAGCCTGGGGTTTTCCCTGGAATATTTCTGGGGAAAGCCCCCAGCCCTTATAAAAAAAGAACTTGCTCTGAGTTCTAGAGACATTGTAGTCCAACACGACTTTGCCTCAATACAACATTGGAGAGCGGCACCTAATTTTGGGGTGATAAAAACTAGTTTTCTTTTTGAACCCTACTTAGACCTCCTCTCTAGTGTAGTTAAGAAATATCACCCTCCTCAGATTTGCCCTAATTGGAACAGCAGTACTAGAGGGTCGCTTTATGCATAGCGGCTTTGTGCTTGCTCCATGGGTAAAATTGAAACAGTGGAGCATTTTGTCCTACATTTCCCCTACTATCGCAGGCTGAGAGATACTTGGTTAGTCCCTCTAATAAAATCTCTGACCTGTGGAAAGAAACATGATATTTTAAATTCTTTATTGACTTCAACTTCAGTAGAGGTCCTGACTGCATTGGCAAATTTCATTAGCCTGACTACTAAGAGGAGAAAGTTTGTGATGGGGCATCTGTAACTTTCGTATTGATCTGCTGGATTAATCTTAAAATGATGTACACTATATTCATAGTGGAAAATCTATTTAACGATAAGATGATGTTTTGATCTTATTTGTGGAAATTGTTATTTCTAATTTTCCCTCTTTTATTTTCTTATTTTTTCTGTAATTTTTTTCTTACTATGCTAGGTTTATGTTGTCTGTTTAGTTTGTATATTTTATGCATATTTCATGCTTTGTAATTTTTGACTATGGCGAAAGCTAAATGCCGTAATAAACAATTCAATTCAATTATTTATATGTACATTTTTACCCCACCCCTCTCACTACAAGCAACTTGGGGTGGCTCACAAAATTCATAATTAAAACACAATATAAATTGAGGGTGGCTGTGAGCCTACTAGGCCAAAAGGTTTAGGAATAACTGCCTAAACTCTAAGGTTCTTTGGGTTTGATCTTACAGTTGTTTAATGCTGGCAATAATCCTTTATGCTGGCACAAGTTCTATTGAGGAGCCCACGCCGAGAAAAGAGATCCCCATTCCCACCGGCTCTTTTCCTGGCTGCCGGCTCCTCACCCTTCCCGCTGGTGCTGCCACCACTGCCAGGTGAGAATGCAGCCTAAGTTTTTCTGCTGCCTCCCCTCCCTGGCTCCAGTCCCTATCCCTCACCTGCCTCTGCCTCCTAGTAGCGCTGCAGCAGCAGCAACAGCGGGACACCGGGAGATAAAACTGTTTGTTTACTAACAACTCCTGCCCATGTGAGTGATCAGAAGGTTGATACCTTGTAAAGAAGATTCTCGAGATGGCACCTAGCATTCTCACAACTAGGTTGTGCATGCTCACCCTATTCAAATATGTATATGTATACATTTTATTGTATCATCAAATTTGCTATCACAAGATAAAAGAACAATAAAATAGATAAAATATTCTCCCACTACTCTACCAATACAGAAGAAGGTAGAGCAGGGACCCTCTGTACAGTTAAACAATAAACCTACATATGTCGATATTACAGTAAAGAAAAAAAGAAATGCAAATCGAAAAGATGATTAAACAAGCAAATATAGATCCTTAGGCCCTTAGCGTATAATCCATTATCCCTATTCAAATAATAGACCACATGACGGTCTCGAGCTCCTCTAGTATAAAAAGCACTAATCCCCCCTCAGAATGACAGTTCCTTCCAACCCTTTCTAGGAATATAAGAAAAAGATTCCATGCGGGACTGGAAGGGTGGGTGTTGTGAGAATGTTCAGAGCCATCTGAAAGAACCTTGTTTAAAAGGGGTATTTTCAGACGTTACGAGATCATGCGCAACCACAGTCAATACCCTGTGGTGGGGAATGGTCCCGTAACGTCTGTTGGGGAACCGGAAGTTCCCCCCCCCCCGATGTTTGCCACGGTCAGTCGCGGCGGGGAATCACATTCACCATGCGATTGGCTGAACTGGTGGGGCCGGCACCGATCACGTGGTGTATGCGATTCCCCACCGCAATAAAGGGGCCCGTCTTGTCTGGACAGAAACCACGGCCCGGAATCCCCAGTGGGATTCCGGGCCATGGTCAATTCAGGCGGGCACTGCGGCCGCATTGGCCACGGCGCCCACCCATCTCCCCAGAGGGTGGACGGCGGGGGAGCATGGGGGGCGGGGCCGAGCGGCTGCACATTGCGCCGCATGGCCCCGCCCCCTCCCCGATTCCCCGTCGGAATCAGCCGACACGTCTGTTGGACGTGCCGGAGTGATCGCGACAGGGAATCATTTGGGTGATTCCGGGACGGGGTGAATGCCACCCCGTCTCGTGTGCCCCGTTATCTGCCCGACCCACGTGGGGGGACATACTCTTGACCTGATCTTCGGTTCTGGCCTTGAGGCCAGTGGTGGGGGAGGTTACAGCAGTGCCCTTGTCATGGACGGACCATTATCTCCTTCAGGCCGGTCTTCTAGTGCACCCCCTCCAGAAGGGGAAGGGACCAGTTAGGATGGTCCACCCTCGGAGGCTGATGGAACCCCAGCGGTTCCAAGAGGTCCTGAGGGAGTTAACCTTGGACCTGGACGGCCACTCTGTGGATGAGCTAGTCCAGCATTGGAACAG
>QEPC01008677.1:996659-1011374 GCA_003113815.1 Sphenodon punctatus | reverse complement strand
TAGGAATTTAGGATGTAAAGCAATATATATTCTATCTTGGAAAATAAATCTACAAATATGGTTCTGAGAGTATTATGGCTGCTATTTCACTAACTTTTCTTAATGAAGTTATTGCTAACAGGAATACTGTCTTTAAACCCGCACCCCACAACCAGTTCATTTGCACCCCACATATAATCAATCCACGCTGCCCTGGGGGCACAAATTAAATGGTTATGGATTGGGGCAGCATGAACTGATTATGGGGGCACAACTGAACTGGTGAATGGGTTGGAGCAGCATGAACTGATTATGGGGGCACAACTGAACTGGTGAATCAGCGTGAATTGATTATATGGGGGCAGGGGCACAAATGAACTGGTTATTGGGTGGGGGCAGCATGAACTGATTGTGGGGCGTCTGGTGTGTTTGATAGCAGCACCTCTGGAATGGTCACACCGCGTGCGTGCACAAGGCACAGGCGGCACTGGCAGCAAGAAGCAACAGGCCATGGAAGCCAGACTGGCTAAGCTTACTCCCCTCCTCCAGTAAGTCAGTCTTTCTGTGCTTGCCTCACTGGCTGCCCCTGCAGTGGAACCACTCCTGGGGAGTGGTGGAAGACACTCGGCTGGGGAGGTGGGAAGCATTGGGAGGCTATGTTTGTCTATGGCCACAGTTATAACTCCTAGCCGCTGGATTTTGTATATTTAGAAGCTGTCAGCAGGCCCCGCCCCATCCCTTAAGCTCCGCCCACTTTGGGTTTTCGGAGAGCGTGCATGCACATGAAGGGCCCATAACTGAGGCCTGAGCCTGGGCCCTTCTCAACCTTGCTACGGCCCTGCCTAGTTTTATCAGTCTTGCTTACTCAAGACTATAAATACTGTTCAATACAAGCTAGTAGGACTATGAGCCCCATTTTACAAGACTGCAAGTTCAGTCCTGCAACCCCTTCTTGTCTCACTGATGTCAGTGTAAGTTCCCCAGGCTGACAGCCCCAGAGGCTCAATTCCCATGAGCCAAGCATGAAAAAATAATGGAAATTGACTTTTTAAAAATAAAGTTGTAAAAAAATCCCTTTAGGGTTCTTTTAATTTGCCTTTTGATTTCTGAGTCAGAAGAGAAAGCTGCAGCCACATTTTCAAGCTTTTCTCTGCAACCCATTCATTCATTCATTTATTCATTCATTCCATTTTTTACCCTGCCCTTCCCAAATAGGCTCAGGACGGCTTACAAATATAAACACCTCTAACCCCCCCAAACTTTTCCCTAAGGGCCTAACCCCTGCACTCAACCCCACCCAACAGTATCCCTGCCTGCTAAACATCTGGCCAAACAAAAAGATCTTACATCTCTTCCGGAAGACGAACAGGCTCGGACTTAGGTGGATCTCCAAGGGGAGGGAATTCCATAATTGTTGGGCAGCCATGGAGAACTTCTCTCTGGGTGCCCTTGTTGTAAAAACTTCATAGGCAGATGACATCCACAAGAGGGTGTTCCCGGCTTACCTCAGAGGCTGCAACACAACATAAGGGAAGAGGTGGTCTTTCAGATACCTGGGGCCCAAGCTCTTTAGGGCTTTATAGGTCAAAACCAGCACCTCGAATCATGCCCAGAACGCTATTGTCAGCCAGTGCAGACTCCGGAGCGCTGGTGTAAAGTGCTTGCGATGACCCACCTCCCCATAGAAGGCAGGCCACCACATTCTGCTCCACCTGTAGCTTCTGAATAGTCAACCAGGGCAGCCCCACCTAGAGTGCATTGCAGTAGTCTAGCCTTGAAGTTACGAAAGCATGGACAACAGTGGCCAAATCTGAATCTAATTTTAAAAGGTCGCAGCCTTCTCACCAGATGAAGTTGGTGAAAAGCCGCATTGTTCCTGGCAACTGCCACAACCTGGCAATCCAGGTGCAGCAATGGATCCAAGAACACCGCATGGCTGTGAATCTAAGTGACCAAAGAAGACTGGACCCCATCAATAACAGGGGGTCCTATATCCCCCAGGTCACAGAGCCAGCTAACCATCATTATCTCGGTCTTTTCTGGTTTCAGCTTCAGTAAGCTCATCCGCATCCAGTCCCCAACAGAAGCCAGGCACTGGGTGAGCACCGAGACCACAAGTCCTGGGTCAGCTTAAAAAGAGAGTGTTGGGTTTCTTCAGCATACTGATGGCACTTCACTCCAAATCTTCAAACAATCTCACCTCAGGGGCCTCAGAAACACACTGAACTTGAGTGGGGGCAAGATAGAACCCTACAGGACCCACAAAGTAGCTCCCAAAGGGATGATGAGTCACTGCCCATCAGCACCCTCTGGATTCTGCCCCTATTATAGCTATGCCCTTGATTGTTACAAGTCTCACAGTTTTGGACTTCAAGAAACCCCTAAAATCCCATGTCTCACACTGAAAAGGTGAAAGATGGTAGCCGTGAGCTACACCTGAGACACGTTCACTCAATGGGGCTCCAGTGAGAGATTGGGGAGCAGGGCCATTGGAGCACCAGGTCCTAAATATTCTGCTTCTCACACAGTTGATTCCGTGCAAAGTGCAAACCACCCACTTCCCTTACGTGATCCTACCTTATTGACTATTCCCATGAGCATTGTGACAGTAATTTGCTTCTCCCAAGAGCCATTACCAGCCCTCTCTGCTTTCCCAAGCAGCTTCTTTGTGAAGGACAAAGGGAGAGGCAGCAGCTCTGCCCATTTGAGCTTTGTAAGAGCATTGCTTGTATTGACAATGTGTCGGGATAGTATTTTAAAGGGCCCATGCTCAGGGATGAGGATACTTTATGGCCTAGGCTCTCTTGACTTCTCTGCCCAGGATTTCAGCCGAGGGAACTGGGCATAAGGAGCTGGTGGCATATAAACCACTGAACAGTGGCCTGGTAACAATGGCTTGTTGTCAGTCATCCCACGCCAGCCAGATTCAAACTGGTCAGCAGCTATCAGAGGATCGCTGTATATTGCACTACCAGGAGAAGAAGCCTGATATGCAGCCTGCATGCCAAGACATTTTTTTTCTGAATAGTGATGGCTATTTCATGTATCGTATGGAGTGGGAATGCACCCTGATGCAGAAGATAGAATGGGTCCCCTGCTAGGGCATTCCATTCCACTCCATTTCAGTGTGCATAGGCACTCTCTATGCATGTGGGAGCCCCAAGCTCAAGGACCCCAGTTTAGCTGCACCTGCTGCATGTATTATACCTATGTCCCTGCGTATCAGGCTCCTTCTCCTGATAATGCGATATGGAGCCTCTGATAGAGAGCTGACCACTTTGAATCAATGGCAGATTTAACAGTAAAGAGGGTCAACTAATGCTAAACAGATTCCCCACCTGTTGTATAGTGGGCTCTAACTTCACAAGTAATTGAGTCCCAGCAGGGAGATGTCACGGGCCCCATAACCGCAACAAATGGCGTCAAGCAGGCGTGCGTGTTAGCCTCCCTGCTTTTCTCCCTATTTATAAACGACATAGTAGATAAGATGGCGGGGCAGGAGGGGCACCCCCCAGCCATCAGTGGCCACCCGGTTCACATTTTACTTTATGCGGACGACATGACCATCCTTACAACATCCGGGGTGGGCATGAGACACCAGTTAGCCAGAGTTAAAGAATATTGTGAACAAAACCATTTAACCATCAACAGAGAGAAGACCAAGGTCATGGTCTTCTCCAGAAGGCCAAAGGAATATTCCTGGACTATGGGGTCCTACCCCATAGACCAGGTATCTACATATAGGTATTTGGGTATTACGTTTCAAAGCAATGGTAGATGGAAGAGCCATTTGGAAGTAACTAAGATAAGAGGAGCTCAGACAATTGCTGGTTTGCTTAAATTTTGGTGCTCAAAGGGAGGGAGGAAATTGGAGCCGCTGATTAAACTCCTTGAGGGGAAGTTGATCCCTCAGATGATATTAGGTGCAGAAATCTGGGGGGTGGCAAGCTGGCTCCCCCTGGAACCCATCCAAAACAAGATTCTGAGGGTAGGACTTGGAGTACCTAAAGGTACCCCTACCGTCTTGCTGAGGGCGAAGTGTGGTGTAACTCCACTGGGAGATAAGATTAGAATGGCCCATTTGGGTTACAGGTTCAAGGTTCGTGACATGCCAGCTGGCCGCCTTCCTAACCTCTGCCTGAAAGAGCAAGAAAATTGCTTGGTTTCTTACAGATGGCATACTTCCATAGAGCAGAACCTGGCCACTCTAGGTTTTTCGCGACATAATTTCTTACACACTACTCTAGCCCAGGCCAAAACCCAAATCTGAAATTGGATCAGGGATGTTGACCTTCAGTGCGAAAGAGCGAAAATATGCGAGCAACGTATTGCCCCTTGGTACGCACTGTTAAAGACAGAATGGGGGCGTGAGAAGTACCTGTCTGCTATAAATAACTTCAAAGTCAGAAGGGCCTTGACCTTAGTAAGGTTAAACATGATGCCAACCTCAGTGAATGAGGGGAGGCCAAAAGGCATACCGGCAGAGCTCAGATTCTGCCATTGCGGTCAGGCAAGGACAGAGGACCTCCCACATTACTTATTCCATTGCCCCAAGACCAGTGAAATCCGGGACAAGTTTTTTGCCCCATGGCTAGAGGGAAGGAAAAAATGGGACCAAAATAGACGCATACTATACATCTTAGCCAACCAAAATACAACAATAATGCGGCGAGCTGCGGTTGGGGTATTCCAATTAGAGATATATACGAAAAATCAGATGGAACTGCCCGATTTGCCACGTGGAGTTATGGGGTCCCCATAGTTGAAGTGGGACCCGACGGGACCCGTGAGTCCATTGCAGGATGTCCTCGTGTTGCAACCGCAATTTCCAACTTGAGACCACTTGCCCCTGCTCATTGTATAATTACTGCCCTTTAGATTTTGCCCCATAAGAGCCAAAAGCAGGGACAAAAAGTGCTGCTATACATCAAAGGCTTGGCACCCATAACTCTCCGGACACAACACTGTTAGTACGGGTCAGTCTCCCATTGAACTACCAGAATGGGAAAGATACAGAGGTATTAGCCGCATAACGTGGGTATGCTTTATGGTCACCACCCAATATTCCTCTCCACATCTGACTACTGTGCCGCACTGTTTAGTATACTTACCGCTTTTGCCCTGGTTAATAATCCAGCCCGTGGATGTATTCGGATCATTCTAGAATTGACCCATTCGACTATCTGTATGGCTAGAGAAAGTGTCACTAGATGTACTGTGGAATCTATATTTTAATTTAATTATTTACTGTGTTTTTTAGGATTATCCAATTGTGTTGTATAAATCTGTTATATTTATTTTTGTTATGGGCAATGGCTAAACAAATAAAACTATTATTCAATTCAGTAATCGAGTCACAAGCAACTTGGTTCTGGATCCCACTATGGTCAAATTTTTATGTACAGTATTTTGAAGCTTCCTTCATAGTGGGGTGGACACCACTTTAAACCCTTTCAATACATAATAAGGTGGGTCTCAGGAGCCTCAGGCTGCATATTTGCTGGCCATGCTCTGCTGACACTTACCTCTGCCGCTAGCTCCCCACATGTCATGCTGCTCTAGAACTCCAGGAGCCTCTGGATGCTCCCCCACCCCCTCAAACATGAGGGATTACACCCAGAGTAATTCCAGAACCCAGAGTAATTCCACTGGCTTCCAGGATTGGAGAACTAAAAGGATATTTCCCCAGAGAGTTGCTCTTTAGCCCATATTTGAAAGAGTCCTCACTCGTTAGTTGGTAGATTCATGTGACTCTCTCCTAACTGTACTTTCTTTTTCAGTCTTTTGTAATTTCTTTCCAGAATGTGTCACTGCTGCTGAAAACCAACAATATAATAATAGAGTCCTCAGAATGCATTTTATTCATTAGGAAAATTTTGAGAACACTGAATCTTCAAGAATATATCAGTTATGTAACTGGCAATGTTCTGAAATGAGTCGTGCTGTGAATCATGGCTGATAAAACTAGCAACCAAATCCCATTAGCCTCTGTTCTTCAACAGTACGGACTTCTTCTTCTGTCACATCAAGTCAATTTATTTCGCTATTTCATTTTTCTTTCCTTTCTATTTAAAATCTTTTTCCCTCTTGTCGAACTGAGCAATGGAACTGTCACTAGAATATGTCATGTCTCAGGGGTGGTAGCAAAACGGTGACAATCTCTGACAAGAGGGAGAGGAGTGTTGGTCATATGTGACATCACATTCTTGTTTTTGCTTCTCCAGAAGCGGAATTGTGTAGATTGGGGGTGGGGTGGGGAACCTCAGACTTGGGGGCCAAATGCAGCCTGTGGCTAGTTTTGATTTGGCCCCTTTCCAGTTCCTGAATTCCATCCGTACCCCCAAGGATGAGCTCCGGGGAAAAAGAGCAGAGGTAAGAGCCTGCACACAAGGTTGACAGATCCATGGGACAGATCTTAGGAAGGGTGGACACAAACTTTAATGACTTTTTCTTTACTTCCTATTTCTCTCTCTCTCTCTCTCTCTCTCTCTCTCTCTCTCTCTCTCTCTGAGAATGAGGAATAGTCTGCAAGAATTGAATTTTCTGTGTTTATATTTATTGAGATGTCTAAAATGTAATAACTTTAGCTTTGAAATTGTACAGTTTTTCCAGGGAGAACTTCCTGAAAAGTAAGCCTCCCAGCCTCCATGAAGTCTTCGCTTATGCCTGTGTAGATCTCTCTTCCCTCTCATCAGTCTCATCATAGTTGTTCTCCAAGGGCACCCAAAGTTCTGAAAAGCAAAAACAAGGTTCTAATCACTTGCTTTTGAATAAGTGTTCTGTAGACAAAGACAAAGATCTGCCCCGTGGCTTCTGGCGGGGTGCTGGCCCCGGCAGGGGCTTATTAGTGACGTGCCTGCCAGCCGCCACTGTACCACACAGCAGGAAGGGGCTGGGAGCCAGTTGGGCTCGCCCCCATCCCCACACCACCACATTTCATTTCCAGGGGCTGGGAGCCGGCACTGCAGGGACCCTTCCCCCACTTCCGGTGACAGAGGGAGAGGGGCCAAAAACAAAGACCTGCCCCACGGTTTCTGGTGGGGCGCCAGCCCCGGCAGAGGCTTATTAGTGGCGTGCCTTGCCAGCAGTGACACAGGCGTGCACCACAGGCGCGCGCCTAAGGGCCCTTGAGTGGGGCCCTTGGTGGGGCCTGTGGGTGCTGGGGTGTAGAATTTTTATTGGTGGCTTTTAGTGGGTGTTCTGTGGGAGTTATCTGTGGGGGGTTATATAGTGGGGAGGTTGAATAGTGGGGTGGTCGGGGGATGGGAACTATGGAAAGGAATTGGGTTAGGGAGGGGGTGAGGGTCCAATGTGGGAAAGGTGGTGTGGGTGGGAATCCCCTCTGTTGGGGCGGGGCAGCCAGAAGGGAGCCAGGGCTGGGGCCAGGTGTGTGTGTGGGGACACGGCCATTGTGGTTGTGATGGGGCGTGGGAGGTATGGTCCGTATGGGGGGTATGTTTGAGCTGGGTGACAGGACAGGTGCTTGATATCCGTTCCCCGTGCCACCACTCCAGCAGTAAGGCCGGTGGTTCTGGATCAGAGGGCCCCTGACCATGTTTTGATGCTGGTGAATGTGAGGTCGGTAGCAAATAAAGCAACAACAGGCCAGTAATTGATCCTTGACCATGCAGCCGACCTCGTATGTATCACAGAAACCTGGCTGGACACTGAGTCAGGGCCTATTTTGGCTGACCTTGTTCCGACCGGGTATTCCGCGCAGCATCACCTGCAGTCAGAGGAACGGGGGGCGGCGTAGCCAAGATTTTAAAGGAGGGCTGACCTGTTCGGAGGTATCCGGTGCAAACCATAATGGGCATTGAGGGTCTCCATCTGGTGTTTGATGTGGCAGGGGACAGTTTGGGTGTGCTGCTTGTACAGGCGGCCACTTGTACAGTGGCTCTAGCAGATCTGGTGTCGGGGTAGTGTTGCAGTCCCCGAATATAATAGTCTTGGGGGACTTCAACATCCACGCCGATGCCGAACTTAGGGATGCGGAGCGTGAGTTCATGGCCACCATGGGCCTGTCCCAGAGGGTCAGCAACCCAACACACCAGGGGGGACATACCTTGGACCTTATGTTTTGCACCAGCCTTGAGGCGGGGGTGGGGTGTGTCTGTTGGTGGGGGAGATATCAGCTGTGCCTTTGTCATGGACGGACCATTACCTCCTGCAGGCCTTTCTCCTGGCACACGTCTGCCCCTGGATGGGCGTGGAACCAATTCAAATGGTCTACCCCCGTAGATTGATGGAACCGGAGTGGTTCCAGGAGGCTTTGGGGGATATACCCTCTGATCTGGGTGACAGTTCTATCAATGGTCTTGTCGAGTTGTGGAACATCATGCTGACAGAGGCCATTGATCGAATAGCTCTGAGGCATCCACTTCTCAGGCAGCAGCACCATAGGCCTCCCTGGTTCTCAGAGGGGCTGTGGGTACTGAAGCAGGAGGGAAGGCGGTTGGAGCTACGGTGGCGTCGTTCACGTGCTGAAACCAACAGGTTGCGGCATAGAGCAAGTTTATGAGCCTATGCCATTGCTATGCGGACAGCAAAGAAAGAGTTCTTTGCTGGCCTCATAGAATCCACTAAATCCTGTCCAGCAGAGCTGTTCCAGGTGGTGCGAGGGCTGGTCAGTCCGGACGCTCTCCACCTGGGAGTGGAGTCATCTAGTGCCCGCTGTGACTTGTTTCTGGATTACTTTGCGGAGAAAATTGCTCGGATTCACCATGGTTTTGACGCCGCATTTTCTGCAGTGGGACAATTGGAGGTTATGGAGGCCTCACCTTGTCCTTGTTTGTGGGATCAGTTTCGGTTGGTGACCCCTGCTGATGTGGAGGATGTTCTGGGGGCTGTTAGGTTCACCTGTTGTGAACTGGACCTTTGCCCATCCTGGCTGGTTAAGGCCTGCCAGGAGACATTGGGGCCATTGCTGACAGGGGTGGTCAGTGCCTCCCTTTGGGAGGGCAGGGTGCCAAGCTGCCTTAAAGGCACGGTGATACGGCCCCTGCTCAAGAAACCATTGCTTGACATTGACTCCCTTGCCAGTTATCAGCTGGTGTCAAACCTTCCCTTTTTAGGGAAGGTTATTGAGCAGGTGGTGGCCTGTCAGTTTCAGGAGCATCTGGACCATATCAGTTTCCTTGATCCCTTGCAGTCAGGATTTTGCCTGGGTTATGGTACCGCGACTGCACTTGTGACTTTGGTTGACGATCTTTGCCGAGAATTAGAACAGGGCCACTCCACCCTGCTGATTCTATTAGATCTGTTGGCGGTGTTTGATACCGTTGATCACGAGATGTTGGTGACGCACTGCAGGACCGTGCAGGGGTGGGCAGCATGGTTCTTAACTGGTTCCGCTCCTTCCTGACCGGAAGAACTCAACGAGTGGTACTCGGGGATTATTTTTCATCGTACCAAGACCTCTTGTGTGGAGTCCCGCAGGGTTCTGTTCTGTCTCCTCTACTGTTCAACGTGTATATGCAACCGTTCGGTGAGGTGGTCAGGAGGTTTGGTGTGAGCTGTCATCAATATGCTGATGACACTCAGCTTTACCTCTCTTTTTCATCAGACCCAGGCCCAGCAATCTCGGTGCTTACTGGGTGCTTGGCGGCTGTGGGGGATTGGATGAGGGCAAACTGACTAAAGCTGAATCCCGACAAGATAGAGGTGATGCTGGTGGGGAAGGAGGCGGGGGTGACGGCCCCTATCATTGATGGGGTCTGCGCCCTGCTGGTTTCCCAGGTGCGGAGTCTGAGGGTGCTCCTTGACTCGCAGCTCTGCTTGGATGCTCAGGTGGAGTCTGTGGCAAGGACTGTCTTTCGCCAATTACATCTGGTGCGTCGGCTTCGGCTGTATGTTTCGGACTCTGACATGGTCACCATCATCCATACTTTCATCACCTCTAGGCTTGACTACTGTAATGCGCTCTACGTGGGACTATCCCTGGTGATGGTTCGGAGACTGCAGCTGGTGCAAAATGCGGCGGCCCATCTCCTGGTGGGACTGGGCCGCCGTGAACATATTACACTGGTTCTTCGATCTCTGCACTGGCTGCCCGTAGTCTTCTGGGTCCAATTCAAGGTGTTGGTGCTGGCCTATAAAGCCCTAAACGGCCTCAGCCCGACTTATCTGTGGGACCGCCTCACCCCTCGGGTCCTGGATCAACCCTTCTGATCATCGGGGGGTGCTTTCCTTGAGGTCCCCCAAGTCTGCCAGGGGGCCATGATGGGGCCATGATGGGGAAGGCCTTCTCAGTGGGTGCTTCGTGACTGTGGAACTCCCTGCCAGTGGAGGCCCGTTCGGGCCCGGATCTCCCCTGTTCCGCCTGGCTTTTGCAGGGGAAGATGGGAGGGTGGGGGGAATAGGTTAGGGTTGTGGGTGGGTTGTTGGGGATATTTTTATGCCTCCCATTGGTATTATTTTAAAATTGTTTTATTGTTATAATTTTAAGAGACCAGGACACAAATGTTTCAATTAAGGTCACCCAGTTTTTGAAGTTGGTACTGAACTCCAAAAGGGCTCTCCCTGGAATCACTTGATGGATTATTAGGATCGCGGGAGTCTATTAATTAATGGTAATTGCTTTAAAATTAACCCTTTTCTTAAGTTTTTAAGTTTTGTGTCATATGACAATAATTGTAAGTGTTTTGTATTTGTTTCATGTGTCTAGGATTTGATGTGTTCTAGTACTGGTTTTTTTTCTGTTACAATGGCTTGTGCTAAGTAACGAATAAATTTAATTTTGAATTTCCCTTTTGAATTTCCCTATTGTTATAATTTTGAGATGTTTTTCGCCACCCAGAGCTGCCTGTGGCAGGATGGGCGGGTTATAAATGTTTAAAATAAATACAGTAATTTTTCGTTGTGGGTACGGTGGGGGGACCTTAGCTTTATCCCCCAGATGGTTAGCTCGAGTTTATGGGGGGCGATAACTTATCATTTGCCTGTAACACTGGCCCCAATGCCGCACTGTGGTATTCTACTTAGCCCATGTCATCTGGCAATGACTGCGTAAACGAACTTGATGTTGATGTTGATGTTGGAATAAATTGAATCTATAGGGAGGGAGGGAGGGAGAGCCAGGGATTTTGACATTGATGAGCCCCGGTATTCCAGGGGTTATGGGAATGGGCACTGATCAGTGCAATTTTGACCTTGTGTTTGCATTATGTTTTACTGTGTTTTATGTTCTTTGTAAAATGGTTTGTTATGGCCTACGACTAAACAATAAAGATTTATGATGATAAATAAATAACTAAATATTTGATAAATAAAAAGAAATTCCTTGTACATAAAAGCCATAAAAAATTAATTATAGGTATTAAATACATGAAAACACATTATAGGTATTAAAATGTGTTTTGTGGGGTACATGACTTAGTGGGGATCATTCTGGACTAGTGTGAAAAGCCATGACAAGGTGGGGAGGGAAGCTCAAAATTACAGCTCAGAAAGCGTAGCATAGGTTGAAAACAGACATGACACTAACCACCCTTGGTGGACATTTATGCATGTTGCATAAATGACCACCAAGGGTGGTTAGCGTCATGTCTCGGAGCAGGCTAGCCCTGCCCAAACTGAAGTGTTGTGGCTGAAGGGGTTTCAGGGCTGCATAGGGCACCAATACAGCCCTGCAACATGCATAAATAACCATCAAAGGTGGTTAAAGGGTGGTTAGCGTCATGTCTGTTTTCACCCATACTTTCAGGGCCCGGCATTCACTGAGCTTTCTCCATTGGCAGCAATGGAGAAGAAAACACAACGGACACGGGCCCCTGCCTACTTTATGGGCCACCTTGATGCATTAGTTCATGTCTGAACACAAGACAGATTCCAAGCAATTTGTACATCATGTAACATCCTGTTGCTAATTACACATAGAAACAAAATATACAGGTTCTGTACAGGCACCACCATGAGTCGTATATAAAGAGAGTAAGAAGTCGAGCTTTATTTCTCAGTTGTTGCAGCCGTGTGTTGAAGCTTCAGTTGGGCTGGGGTCCTATTTTGCACTGCGTTGGGGTCCTATTTTGCACTGTACAAACAGGAAATGGCAATCCCTGCCCTTAAAAGGCTCATGGAGCTTGTGCTAATCCTCACCTGGAACCAGGGCATGTGTCAGTGTGTGCACTCCCTGCTTTGCTGGCAACAGTCCCGAGCTCTTCCACAGCAGGGCTGCTGTCAACAGAGCACTTCCAGTTTGCCAGCAACACCCCTACACTCAGGAAAAGAGCAGGCATGCTGCCAGAAAACAAGGACAGCTCCTGCCCACAGTGATTCAGCACGGGCAGAGGTGTCCTGCTCCCTGCTGAACAGCAGAGGGGCAGGGAGCAGGCTAGCCCTGCCCAAACTGAAGTGTTGTGGCTGAAGGGGTTTCAGGCTCATATGTTATCTGCTCCTCTACTGTTCACCCCTCCTCCCAGACTTGTACCACATTCACACCTGACGCCTGGTGCTTTTTAAATGATGCACAGGCAAAGACGTGGCAACGGAGAGGATCCCGATGCCGGCAGTAGGGCCAGTGCAACTGGGGTTCTGCCACATCGAACAGGATTCTGCCGCAACTTTGCTCACGCATGACAGGGCTGAATTTTGCGCCCTGTCAGGCCACATTCATGCCTGGAGCTGTTAAAATGACGCACAGGCAAAGACGCAGCAGTGGGGAGGAGCCCGATGCTGGCCATAGCACCGGTGTGAACAGGGATCTGCCACGGCTAGCCTCGCGCATGATAGGTCGCAAAATCCAGCCCTGTCATGCACGAGCAAAACCATGGCAGAATCCTGTTCGATGCGGCAGAACTCCATTTGCTGCTGCCAGCATCAGGCTCCTCTCTGCTGCTATGTCTTTGCCTACACATCATTTTAACAGCGCCAGGTGTCAGATGTGAATGTGCTATCATGCATGAGGCTTGCCGCAGCAGATTCTCGTTCACACCGGTGCTACTGCCAGCATCGGGCTCCTGCCCTCTGCCGCATCTTTGCCTGTGAGTCATTTTAACAGCGCCAGGCGTCAGGTGTGAATGTGGTATCATGCACGAGGCTAGCTGCGGCAGATCCCCATTCGCACTGGCGCTACTGCCGGCATCGGGCTCCTCCCCTCTGCCGCGTCTTTGCCTGTGCATCATTTAACAGCGCTAGGCATAAGGTGTGAATTTGGCCTTGATGCTGGAGGCTTACACTTAACATTGGCAACATGTTAGCTACGTAGCCAGGGCCCTGATTCTCTTGTGGAATTTTAAAAAAAATTCCGCAGGAGTCTGTGAGGCTCAGGGCCTGATTCTGTGCCTCACCGCTCCCTGCCAGGCTGCGGAGGGAGGAGGGGCAGAGCTGCCAGGGCTTGTTTCCCCCTCCCTCCCCCCCCCCAGCCTGGCAAATGTAGCACAGGAGCTCCTCCCCATCCCCTCGTGGAATCTCCTGCCCCACGTCTCCCCTAAACAGGCTGGAAATTCTGTGCCAGGAGAAGCGGGCCAGGAGATTTCATGGGGGAGGGGGATTCTGCAGGAAATCCATGAATCACGGTTCCACATTTGGCTTAGGGCCTTGCACATAGCCATCCCTGTGTTTGTGTGTTCAAAAATGCACCCAAACATGGGACTGTACATGGCTAATGTAATGTCAAGCAACACCCCAAAAGATAACACTAGTGCAGGGGTGGGGAACCTCAGGCCCTAGGGCTAAATGCAACCTTTGGCAAGTTAATGTGGCCCCTTTCCAGTTCCTGGATCTGTCCCCTGGATGTAGTTCCTACCTCCAACTACTGAAAAACTGAGTTCAGAGTAAGGGAGCAAAAATGAAGACATGCACACAAGGAAAGGGGACAGATCCATAGCACAAATCCATGATCTGGGCCCTCCTTTTCTTGAATACACCCCTTAAGCACCCTGGTTCCCATCTTCTGTTTGGCCCTTGGTTGTACTCATTTTCAAAGTGGCCCCTGGGACAGAAAATGTTTCTCATCCTCGCACTAGTGGCTTTACTCATGTAAAAGCTGTTCTGAGCTGTCACATCACCCCAAGCTGCCAGAGGCAGAAGGGGGGCAGGATAGAAGTTTTAGTATAAACAAATAAACAAACAAACAAACAAACAAATAAATAAATAAATAAATAAAAGGAAACTCAACTCCTTTTTGAGGAGAATTCACCTACCTGCCTGCCTCGCTATGCTGAGCCCACCTTGCTGCCGAGGAGGAGGGGGTCCCTGGTTTCGTTGCTGCTCCTATCTGCTGCTGACACCTGCGGGGAAAAACAAAAGGACCTTTGTGAGTGCCGGGGGGCCAGGGGGGTACGCAGAAGCTGGTCGTAAGGGCCGGCTTGTCCCCTCCCCCACCTGGAAGTAGCCGAGGCTTTAAAGCCCAGCGGCCAGTGGCTCCCTGATAGGAGCATTCACCTACCTGCCTGCCTCGCTGCACTGAGCCCACCTTGCTGCCGAGGAGGAGGGGGTCCCTGGTTTCGCTGCTGCTCCTTTCCGCTGCTGACACCTGCGGGGAAAAACAAAAGGACCTTTGTGAGTGCCGGGGGACTGGGGGGGTACGCAGAAGCTGGTCGTGAGGGCCGGTTTGTCCCCTCCCCCACTCAGAAGTAGCTGGGACTTTAAAGCCCAGCGGCTTCTGCCACAGGCCGCGAGCCGTAGGCCGTGAGCCGAAGGGCCATGGCCAAAGGGGCGCGGCACTTTGGGGCACTTCGGGGCTGTAGGGGGTGGTGGGGGATGGTTGGTGGGGTTCTTTTTTGCTCAGGGTGAGGG
>QEPC01008677.1:969603-996618 GCA_003113815.1 Sphenodon punctatus | reverse complement strand
GGGGGTGGGGGGGTTCCCGGGAACTGACTCTGGTGGCAGCAGGGGAAGTGCTGGAGGGAGTATTGGTGTGGAGGAGGGAGGAGCCCGTACCCGGTGAGAGAGGGAGTCGGACTGGGGGATATGGCCCCTACCGGGCCCTGGTGGCAGCAGGATGGCCGGGGGTGGGAGGGAGGTTGTAGGGGGGTGGGGTGGGGAGGGAAGGCCACAGGGCGAGCAGCCGGGTTTTGGGGGACAGGGTGTGGTAGACGGGGGGAGGAGGTGGCTATAGGGGTAGTTCTGGGGCGTGGACGGTATGGTCCATGGGGGTGGATGGCTCGCGCCCCTAGGGGACCAAGGTGCCTGAGGGAGGTGTAGATTGCCATCCCCCCACTGGGGGTGGGGGAGGAGCCAGGTCCGAGGTCCACTTGTGGGGGGTTGATGTTGTTGAATGCGAGATCCGTGGTCAACAAGGCCCCGATTGTCCAGGACATAATCTTGAATGGGGCCGTGGACCTTGCGTGTATTATGGAAACCTGGCTGGACGAGTTCGCCGGTCCAACTTTGGCGGAGTTTTGGATTGCAATAAGGGGGGACAGGTGAGAGCGAGGGAGTCCAGCAAGGAGGAGGTTGCAATAATCGAGGTGAGAGATAACCATGGCATGAACAAGGGTTTTGCCCGAGGAGGTAGAGAGAAAGGGGGGGATCCGAGCAAGGTTATGGAGCAATGTTTGGTCAGGGATAGCTTGGGGATTCTTTTGCTGTACCGACCACCCTGCTGCACAGCTGATTCCCTGACTGCTCTAGCCAAGCTGGTCTCAGAGGTGGTGTTGAAGTGATCTAGACTTATTGTCTTGGGTGATTTCAACATACTCGCTGAGACCAGCCTTTTAGGGGCAGAGCAGGAGTTCATGTCCACCATGACAACCATGTTTGACCTATCCCAAATAATATCTGGCCCCTCATATGAGGTGGGACACACATTGGATTTGATGTTTTGCACCAGCCTGGAAACAGGGGCTCCGATTGTCGGGGGTGTTGTTACAACACCATTGTCGTGGTTAGACCATCACCTGCTGAACAAGGCCTAGTTCCCTGCCCTCCTCTGCCTTCATCACTGTGGTGGACTGGTTAGGTTGGTCCACCCCCAGAGACTAATGGATCTGATTGGTTTTCAGAGCTTTCTGGGGGATATACCTACTGACCTTGATGACTACTCTGTTGATGACCTGGTCGCCTTGTGGAACTATATTTTGACCATGGCTATCATCACAGTTGCACTTAGGTGCAACTGCTGCAACAGCACAGGTACCCATATGGAGGACCTGAGATGGTTGAAGTGGGAGGGTAGGTGATTAGAGCGCAGGTGGTGCTCGACTCATGCTGAATCTGACCAGTTGCAGCATAGATTGTTTTTGAAGGACCATGCCATGGCTGTGATGGCAGTGAAGAAGACTTTCTTCTCCGCTATCATAGCATCTACAGAGTCTCGTCCAGCAGAGCTGTTCCAAGTGATGAGAGAGGTCTGGTTAATCCAGCCTGTCTCCACCAGAAATTAGAATCATCTACTTCCCACTGCAATATTTTTATTAATTACTTTGCAGACAAAATTGCTCGTATTCACCACGATTTGGGTGCTGCTATTTTAACTGCAGAGTCAGAGCCTGAGGCTATGGAAGCTCAGCCTTGTCCTGTTTGTTTGGATCAGTTTCAATCACTATCTCCCACCGACGTGGAGGATTTGTTTGGAGAGATGTGGGCAACCAGTTGTGAATTAAATCCTTGCCTGTCCTGCCTAGAAAAAGCCAGCTGGGAGACTTGGGGCCATTGCGGACTGGGGTTGTCAAGGTCTCTCTTCGGCGGGGTAGGATGCCGAACACTCTTTAAAATGCAGTCATCCAGCCCTTTCTTGAGAAACTATCTTTGGCTGCTGACTCCCTGGTCAGCTATTGCCCTGTCTCTAACATTGCCGTTTTAGGGAAGTTTTTTGAACAGGTGGTTGCCTGACAGCACCAGGCTCATCTCAATGCTATCGGATTCCTGGACCCATTTCAGTCAGGCTGTTGTCCTGGGTATGACATGGACAATGCATTTGTGGCCTTGGTCGATGATCTGCACCCAAAGGGAATTGCACCCTGTTGATCATGCTAGATCTTTCCGCGACCTTTGACACGGTTGATCATGAGGTATTGACACGTCTGCAGAATATGGCGGGGGAGCGGTGTTTGGGACTGCCCTCGAGTGGTTCTGTTCATTTCTGTCAGGGAGGTTTCAGCAGGTGGTGATGGGTGATTGCTCCTCATCACCTCATGACCTTCCATGTGGGGTCCTGCAGGGTTCCATCTTGTCTCCTCTCTTGTTTAATGTATATACGAGGCCACTAGGTGAGATCATTCAGAGGTTTACAGTGAAGTGTCATCAATATGCTGATGACACCCAGCTCTACCTCTCTTTTTCATCCAACCCAGGTCCTGCAGTCTTGGTTATTACCTGATGCCTATTGACTGTTGGGGACTGGATGTGGATGAGCCGATTGAAGCTGAATCCTGACAAGACTTAAGTGATTATGATTGTCTGGCCCCGTGACTTGGAAGGAATTGGGACACCTGTTATTGATGGGGTTCAGCCCCTTTTGGTTACTCACGTTCGCAGGCTTGCAATGCTTCTGGATCTCTTGTGGCACCTGGATAATCAGGTTGTGGTGGTGGCTAAGAGCACTTTTCACCAACTTCATCTGGTGAGGATGCTGCGGCCTTTTTTTCTGATTTGGACCTGGCCACTGTCATCCATGCTTTAGTCACCTCAAGCCTAGATTACTACAATGCACTTTACGTGAGGCTGCCCTTGATGACTGTTCAGAAACTGCAGCTGATGCAGAATGAGGCAGCCTGGCTTCTTTGGAGGACTGGTCTCCAGAAGCACATTACACTAGTGCTCCGGAGTCTGCACTGGCTACCTATAGCTTTCTGGGTACAATTCAAGCTGCTGGTTTTGACCTTTAAAACCCTAAACAGCCTGGACCCTGTGGCAAAACGCCAGTAGTGGGTGCTATACAGCTGAGCCACCCACCTCACTGTGTCTCTCCAAATCTCTGACCAGGGGTTCCCACAGCTGGAAAAAACCCCAAAACCCTTAGTATTCTGCTGCCACCACTTGAGTTTAATTCAGAGAGCGTTCACACCACTCAAGACATGTGAATCCCACAAGGTATAAACCTCACAGCTTCCCAAGAGCTCTCCTTGTTCCCGGCACTCTTTTCCCAGGGTTTCCTCCCTGCATTGGAGGCCAAACCCCAGAGTCACCCTAAGAAGACTTCTCTTGGTTCCAAAGCTGCTGACTTCTAGCCAAATAGGGAGTTTTCCTCTCTCTCCTTGCCTTAGTAGCGAGGCTTGGCCACCCAGCCCAAAGGAGGTGTTTAATGGTCAGCCAATTACACACACACACACCCAGTAGGGTACAAAGAAAACTTAGACTTTACTGGTACATATAAAAAGGAATAAAAGCATAGAACTAGGGGGTGATAACCCTTTGAGCAATCAGAGTCAGTCCTGTGGACATAGTAGCCCGTTTGGAAAGCGTCTTCCTATAACTATAGTTGAGGTAGCTAGCAAGTACTCACACTGGTTCTGATCAGGTCTCCACAGGGGATGGTTTTCCTATGGGGTCCAAGTTCTTCTTCTGGTAAGGCCAGAGTTACTTTTAAACCATATAGACCATGTGTGCCTCCAGGCAGGGAGGTCACCAGCCTAGCAGCGTCTGCTAGAGATCTCAGTCAGTGAGTCCAGAGCGAGAGTCAAAATGCCTGTGCTGGTCCTTTTAAGGCATCATTGACCTTCGTTCTGATTTGTCCAGGAGGGTCAGCTGGCTGAAGCCCCACTCCTTCTATGATTCGATCATCCCACATCACCTGTCTTAGGTGTAGAGTCCCCTTCCCCCTTAGGAATTTCAGGAATGAGGAAGTCCTGAACAGGTGCTTGTTGAGGCCTGGGCTTTGGCTGAGCCAGGTTCACAGTTTCAGTGAAGCGGGGCCAGAGGGGGTCTTTGTCAGGGCAAGGGCATTTTGCCACAGACCCCACATATCTGAAAGACCGCCTTTCCTACCATGCCCCGTCGTGGCCCCTGTGGCCGGCCGGGAGTACCCTCCTGTGGGCACCATCTGCTACTTTTGCCCGAATGATAGGGGGACGTTTTTGGTTGCTGACCCAATGTTGTGGAACTTCCTCCCCCTGGAGGTTTTTCTGAGTCCGGGCCTGAGCATCTTTCAGAGGCAGTGTAAGACCTTTCTTTTTAGTAAAGCATTTGGCAGGTAGGGATAGAGATTATGTGGGAGCTTGTTGGGCAGTTGGGGCTGGAGTGGATAGGTTTTTTTTTCCCTTTTGAGTTGTATTTTAATGTCTTTTAATTGTATTTTATGTTTTTTCTTGTAAGCCACCCTGAGCCATTGGGGAAGGGTAGGGTAAAAATGTAAATAAATAAATAAATAAATTCTAGAAGGGCCAGGAGCAGTGCCTGGAAGCAGGCTTCCCAGGGGCCCTCCAGAGCAGCAGTGACCAGCAGGCCTTCTGGGACTCCTCTGGAGTGGTGGCATAAGGCCTCTCTGAACCTCTCGTGTGTAGCACTTTCTGTGGGGGGCCCACACAGTGAGGGGCCAAGGGTGACTGCCCACCCTAGGACCAGCTATGGAAACAGAAATACTGTGGAAAACAACAAACTAGCGTTTCCAGTTTCTGCATGTATAATTGCACAGATACATCAACTTGCACACACACTGCACTAGGTGCTGTCTAGAGCTTCAACTGGGCAAATCTGGGGTGCCTGAATCAACACGGCCCCATTTGGGTACCATCAATGCCTGAACAAGACCCAACAAGCAGCCCACTGCAGAGCATCCTAGCCGGGTCCTATCACTTAGGCCATGCCCCTCCATATAGCGCCTTTCATCTGTGAGGTGCTGTAATGGGGAGAGGAGGGGAAGTGCCAGCCTTTAAAACTGACAGGCCCCAGCTAGGATGTGGCACTGCAGAGCATCCCAGTCAGGGCCTGTCACTTTCAAAGGCTGCTCCCCCCCCCACACACACACAGCAGCTCTCACCTGAGAGGTGTTGTTTGGGGGGGGAGGGGGAAGCTTGGATGATAGTAGCCAGGTTCGAATCAGAAAGAAAAGGCCACAGCTTCCTCACCAGATGAAGCTGGGGAAGCACCAGCCACGGTGGCCAGCCTTTAAACATGACAGGCCCCAACTGGGATACTCTAGTCTGCAATGACCCCAGATAGGGCCTGCCACTTTCAATGGCCACGCCCCCCCCTCCCAAGCTCTCACCTGAGAGGTGCTGGGGGGGGCACGAAGCGTCAGATGGACTTTGAAACTGACAAGTCCCATCTGGAGTGCTGTGGAGCTGGACTTGGCAGCACTCCTGGCTGAGGCTTGTCAGTTTCTGTGAGTAATGCTCACAATTTTGGGCATCAGGCACCCAGTTGGTCCTCAGGTAGCCTGTCAGGTGCCTAAAAATGTGGGCATTTCCCATGGGTAATCATTTTAGTGCCCGATTCAGCTCTAGTGCTGTACAAAACAGAGTTAGGATGGCCCCTCCCCAAAAGATGCAGTCTAGATGTGAGAGTATGCACAACAGGTAGGTGAATCAGACAAATGGCATTAGGCTCAGTTGAAGGTTGGGGAGGACGAGGCAAAAGTAAAGCCATCATGTTTTTCCACAGGGAGAAGCAGTCTCAGCTTGACATTAGAAAACCTAACATTGGGTGATAATAAATGTGACAGGGCCCGCCTGGGCCAGGGACTCTGTCACATCTATAAATGGGCTGCTAGACATGGGCCTGCTGCTGCCCCAGCCCAGGTAGGCAGCTGGCCTGGATGTGGTCCCCCAGATGATTCCGGGCCCACAGTCTAAGCCAAGGTGAGCCAACACAGACAACAACAAATCCCAGGCAAATCTGGGGTGCCTGAATCAACCCAGCCCCGTTCGGGTACCATTGATGCCTGAACAAGACCCAAAGAACAGCACTGCAGAGTGTCCCAGCCAGGTCCTGTCACTTTCAAAGAGCACTTCCCCCCCATATAGCACATCTCACCTGAGAGGTGCTGTAATGGGGGGAGGAGGGGAAGTGCCAGCCAGCCTTTAAAACTGACAGACCCCAGCTAGGATATGACTATTTTGTAAGCTGCCCCAGGACGCCAGTGGCGAGAGGGGCAGGGTATTAAGTTCAACTAACTAAACTAAACTAATCCAAACTAAACTAAGTAAATAATGATGGGCAACCATGACTGCCTGTGATTGGCTGCCTGTCATGGCGGGGGGGGGAATGCCGGGGGCCAGGCCACCCAGCTGTGCATGTGTTCAGTTCCCCTGCTAGGGGGCTTGCCAGCCAGCCTGCTTGGGCACACATTTGTTGTTTGCCCTAGACCCAACGCTGCCATGGCAACCCCCCACCCTCCCAGAGCATGTAGCCAGCGCGCCGGGTGCACTTTTATTTTCACCCATTTAGACTGTGGGCTTTGGGAAGGACAAGGCAGACTTTCCTCTGTGGAAAGGGGACACTAGAACTGAATAAATGAATGAAGCCTGTATGTAACTTGTGTTTTAAGGGTCATTTGCCCTAATCCTCCAGAACTGACAGCTCCTAGATGCCTGTCTCTGGGAAATGTTGGAGCCCTGCCTGCCTATAAACCACCAGATGACACTGCTGCTCCGGCGTTCTTCTGGTTTGATAGGCCTTTATGGAGAGAGAAAGGGGGCGGGGAGCTACTGTGCTGAGGGCTGAGGCTGCGCGTCTGTGGCTTTTCTTATTCTCCTCAGTCATTTGCACAAGTTCACTAGCAAACCTAAAGAAGCATCCTATTCAAGTGCCCTCACAAAGGAAAACTAAGGCACTGCTGCAGCAGTGACTACTGAAGGACTGCAAGATCCACTTGGCTGCCACTGACAGAGAAGTGATTAGCAAGAGTCAGAGAGGAGACAGTGTCAACATGGACCTGTCTGAATTTAACTTACTGACAGTTAAATCTCAAGACAGAAACTGAGGATTTATCGATCAGATCATGGCAGTCACTTCATACTGATGCTCCAGTGTTTCATCAGGAAAAGACTCTTCCTCTCTCCTGTGTCTGGGTTTTTCCATAAGTCTCTTTTTATGCCTTGTTAATCTCCGTTCTCCCAGGAGACAGTGGATGTGCTGTCACTGCCTCTCTCGAAGTGTAGGCAAGCACCAGGAAGGAGATAGACTAGGGGATGAGTGGGCATGTTCTTTTCCAGCATGTCTGTTACAGGGTGATCATTAGAGTGGGACGTGAATTCCGTGAGAGAGATTGTGAGCAGCACTGTTTGCTGGTGCAGAGTTTAAATAGCAATGTTCCCACTAGAATAAACCAATTCCCTCCTCTGTTCTCTTTCTGCAGCGTTGGTGCTTTCTGCTGCCATCCAGAGGCATAATTAATGTCCAGGTTGGCTTCAGTTTGAGAAACTTTTGGAGTATCCTTACACTAGATAAAGTTTAAAATGCTGGCTATTATTCCAGTGTTTGGGCACCATTTATTACTTTTCCTGAGACTACCAATGCCTGAAAGTCTATTGTCCATTGAGGCACAGTAAGAATGGATTGTATATGAATGGTTATTGGGTGCTGTTTTGATTGTATCTCAGGATGCTGCCCCTATGTTTCATACTCACTGCTGTGTGGTTAATTAGCAGAAATCTCCTACCCAATACCAGTGCTTATTCATCATCATCATACTTTATTGCGTGACATAAGTCATTGCAGTAACAAACAAACACATATACATGTACAACAAATTAGGATACAGAAAAAGAGCAAAAAGTCATAACCATTTTTATCATTGTAAAAGACCCATTTGGGACTATAAACTGTGATCAAAGATTGCCCTTTACTCTGTCAGTAGTAAAAAACTTAAGAAAAGGTTCCTAAAATGGGTTGCCTGAAGCAAAAAAGCGGCAACACTCCTTATTGCAATGGGATCCGTGCTATTAAGACTTAAAATTAAAAGTGCAGAATCATTTCTGCCTGGATATTTATCTAAAAGGGAGCCCAGGAACTCCTGACAGGGGCCGTCATATAGATGGCATCTGAACATTATATGCCCAATCAACTCAACCTCCATATTATCAAAGGGGCATAAGTGCTTGGCGTAAGGAATCCCCAGTATCTGTCCTTCCAGCACACTAGAAGGGAAGGCATTAAACCGGGCACTGTAGACCAGCTGTTTTGCCCTCCCGGAAATAGAGATAGTGAAATAGGGGGCAACCTGCCCCAACTCTGGAAGGAGTTTCAGATAGTCCTGCATATGAGGAGATGCTCTAATCCTACTAACCTCAAGCTGTCGCCCTATATCCCCAGATCGAAGCAGCACCTTCTTTTTAAGGGAGGCGAGGGGTTTATGTTGCAAATATACAGGAGGAATGCCCATACCTTTTAACGGGGCCTCAACTTTTGCGGACCAATGGTCAACAAAGGGGTCCTCCAGAACTCCTCTTATAAGGGGTGAGCCCTGCTCAAAGTGAATCTTTAACCAGAATTTCAAGACTGCCTCCCTAGCTATCTGAGACCACGCTACTTGGCCCAGCTCTGCTCGTATTGCAGCTAATGGAGTACCTCAGGGGATCCCCAGGAGTCTCTGCAAAAACTGTGATTGTGCCTTATCCACTAATTCAGAAAAAAACCGGGCCCATAACTCAGCCCCATAAAGGAGTTGGACCCTGGCCTTACTGTTGTAAACCTGAAGAGCTGGGAGAACCAACGTCCTGCCCTGTTTGGCAAAAAGTCTACTTATAGCCCAGACGGGAGCACGCACCTTGCTAAGGGCTCTATTAACGTGCTCCCACCAGGCACCCAACCTGTGGAACAAGATGCCCAAATATCTAAATGACTGAACCTGTTGTATCGGGAAGCCCTCTATTGACCAAGTCTGGGTCTTCAGTTTAGTAGAGAAAACTAGTATTTTAGACTTATCATAATTGATGCTCAAGTGGTTCGCTGCGCAAAAGGTTGAGAAGGCTTGCAGCTGACGCTGAAGCCCCACTCACGTCTGAGATAGCAAAGCTACGTCGTCGGCATAGCATAAGCAGCCGACGGCGTGTGTGGCCAATTTTGGCGGGAAAAAATGTGTATCAGCCATCGCAGAGATAACATCATCAATAAAGAAATTAAAAAGGGCAGGGGTCAGTACACATCCCTGCCTAACCCCCAGTGAGGTGGGAAATGGAGGAGTGATGTGTCCATCTCGGTCCATTTTAATCACCAATGATGAGTGAGCGTGCAGTGAACAGTGCTTATTTGAAAGATCACCTCCTCCCTCATGTCCCATCCCAGCCTCTGAGGTCAGCTGGCAGCGCCTTCTTGCATCTACCATCTGCCCATCACATTGTGTTACCAACAGGACTATTGATCAATTTTCCTGGAGGCAAATTTTGGATTTGGAATATTTGGAAATTATAAATGACTTATTAATGGGTTCTCCTGTTGGACAACAACTAATTTAATACAGAGACATTTGACAATATTGAGGAATATTTAAATGTTTTATTTTGTGTGATTATCAAATAAAGTCCCCAAGAGGAGTCAACAATTGCATAAATGAATACTCCAAGTATAGATATAGATATACTTAAGTATAGATATACAAACAATCAAAACATATATTTTTAAAAGCAATGATCTCTCATACAATTGCTGCCAGTATTCATGAATGTTATCTGGTACTGGTCTAAAAACTACACTCAGCCTTCTATTCATTCCTTAATTAAGCTAAGTTATAATTACCCTCCATTCAATGAGACTAGCTCCTGGATGGATATAAAAGTTGATCAGGTCTGGACCAAGAATTGTAAAACAAAGAGGTCAAAGGATAACCAGGAAGTAGAAAGGATAAATTAAAAGATGGAAAATGAAGCTGAAGATGGTCTTCCCTCTTTACCTGGGTTTTTAAAAACATCTCTCCTCCCCTATCCACCCAGGATATTACTTGGTCCAATAAAATTGAAGTAATTTCAACCAATAAAAAGGCTAAATTCAATTGATACGCACGCATACGTCAATTGAACTAACCAACATTACTACAATCTTGCGGTTACTCTTGTTTGGAACAAACAAGATCTTTTGAGGTGATGGTCCAAGTCACCTAGCCCCAATTCATCTTATCTTATCCTGCTAAATGGTACCAGGTTCTCTAATTTTTGTTGTTTTCAACTCCTTTTAACTTCTACTTCTAACCGCTTACTCTGTTGCAGAAATCTGCAACCTTCTTCTCTGCAAACTAAAATCTTCTTAAAACTAAAATCATCTTGTATAAACCAAAAATCTAAATATATAAACTCTAAATATAAAACTTCTACTTCAAAGCAAATCACTCTATTATCAAGCAACTAACATTAATGCATCACCCTATAAATGTTAATATGTGTAACTATTTGAGTAACTACCTAGGCCTCAAACCTGAACCTATCAACTCAAGATCCTAGGCAACAATTTGCACAACAAGAACATGCAGAGAGGCGATCCTGGAGGCTGCCCCAAAACTTTGGAACCTCCCAGTACTTAATATGTACAAAATGAATTGGCGGGGCTCAATCCTGCCCCAGAAGCCACGCCCCCATCCCAAAGGATATGCCTCTCAGCCCAGAGCTTGTCAAACAGGGAAATGACTCCCCGCCCCCACAAGTAACCCAGCCACCAGACTAACCTGCCTCTCTACAAATGAATATAAAACAGGAGTTCTTGGGATTTAATCTGTGTGATGCCCAGTGCAGGGGCTGGGGCAAGAAAGTTACTAATGAAAGCCAAATAAACCCCATCCAGGGTTTTTCTGGCTTTTGTTTCCAACCCTGTAATGGTCAATATTGGCAACAGCTTCTTTAACATGTTGAAGTGCACACTCCTGCTGGGAACATTTCCAAGGGCTCAGCCCCCTCCCTCCCCCCTTGAATTTAATTTCTGGGGCTGAGCCCTGGCAACCCCCCTCACAAATTAAGCCCTGGAAATCCCTCCCTTTAGAGGTCCATCTGAGCCTGCTCATCTATGTAAGATCTTCAGTTTACTTGTCATCTGTTTACATTATCATCTATTTATATTATTATTATTAATTATATTATTGTCATCTGTTTACTGGGCTTGTCGTTTTCAACAGTGGGCAGTTTCAGAGAGGGGCTTTGTGCTTGTCAGTTTCACCAGAGGTAAGGATTGTCTTGCAGTCAAAGCTGACTTGTCAGTTTCAACAGCAGGGAGTTTTTGTCTTGCAGCTAAGAGTTCACCTGTTTATGCCGCTACCTGTTGGGCAGAATCCATAGGGTGGTGGCAGAAACATGGAACAACATGAACATTTGTTCATGGGATGAAAGTGCAGTATTACTATGGGGCTGATTTCCTCCATGCTTAACTGTAAAGTGTAGAGCCACCCACAATCTTGCCATGAGTGGGGTCCTGCAGAGTGGCAGCAGTAACAGAGTCTGGAAGAGGTGCCCGAGCTGAGCCTTGGAGCTGGGGCTGAGCCTGGGCAAGTCCAGGCACAAATTAAGCCATGTCCAAAACACAGGAAGCATTTGTTCTGCTTAAATGGCAATGACCAGGCCTCACTGCTACACCCATTTTGGAACTCCATACTTCCAGAAGGACATTGACAAACTGAAGAGGATTCAGAGGGCAGAAAAGAGGAGAGTGAAGGGTTTTCAATGCAAGGCCTATCAGGAAATGTTGGAAGAACTGGGCATGACCTGGTGAAGAAAGGAGCTGGGAAGACATGGTAACAATGGGTATTTTCAGACATTACGAGATCACGCTTAACTACGGTGAATTCCCCGTGGGGGAGCATGATCCCGTAACCTCTGGTCAGTGTTACGCCAGATGTTCACCCCCGTGAATCACGGGGGGGAATCAGTTTTATCACGCTTCCGTCCTTCCTCCCCAGAGGAGGAACGGGAGCATGGTAAATCTGATTCCCCCCCGTGATTCACGGAGTTGACCACCCGGTGTAACACTGACCAGGCGTGATGTTGACACGCTCAACCACGGAATTCCCCGTGGTTGAGCGTGTCAACGTCACGTCTGGCCACTGACCACAGCCCGGAATCGGCAGCCGTGCTCGCTGCCGATTCTGGGCTGTGGTCAATTTCCTGGGGGTGAGGCGAGCGCAGCAGCTGTATTGGCCACAGCGCCCACCTGTCTCCGGGAGGGCGGGCTGATGGGGGAGCATGGGGGGGCGGGGCCGTGCGGCCGCACGGCCCTGCCCCCTCCCCAGATTTCCCGCCGGGATCAGCCGGCACATCTATTGACGTGCCGGTATTAATCCCGGCGGGGAATCAATAGGGTGATTCCGTGATGGGGTGAATGCCGCCCTGTCACGTCTGAAATCACCCAATATTCAAATATGCAGACAGTAATCTCTTGTTCTCTGCGGCCACTGTGGGTAGATTAGAACAAAAAGTAAATGGCTGAAACTGAAGGAGGAAAGATTTAGGCTAAATGTCCAAGAGAAATTCGCTCAACACAAGACTAGCTAGGCAATGAAAGAAGTTACGAAGGGAAGTTGCAGAGTCTCCAGCTATGGATTTTTTTTTAAAAAGGTAGATAAACATCACCAAGGTAGGGTGATGGGGAAATGCAGGAAATATGGGGTCCTGCTTCAGAACAAGGGGGTGAGTGGGCAAAATGAATACCTTCCAGCCCCCAAATCCTATGATTCTATTGCTTTAGACCCAAAAAATCTATTTTAATAATTTTCTTGGACTATCTTTCCTAGGGGTTAATGGAAAACTGCAGGCGTTTAGGTCACAGAAATCGGTAAAGAGCAAGGTAGAGCTCCCAGAAGAGGAGTGGGTAGAGTTTGTGGCCAACTGGACACAGTAGGCTAGACTGCCACTGACTGGATATTGTTCCTAAGGCTAGACTCCTGCTGCCAGTCCTCGTACCAGACTTTCTTCATGTCATTCCCGAGCCTCAAAATTAGATTCTGCTTCAGAAAACAGAGCATTACAGAGACACCACAAAGTACCAATGCATTTCCCATGGGAGTTTAAAGTTTGGTTTCTACGGGATTTTTACAGGTGCAACTATGACATTCCCTTGTCATGGACATTAGCATTGATGTGACTATGGGAACATCTGCAGGAAATTAACATGGAAGAGGTATAGCTATTCATGGAAACTGGTGTGCCGTATTCACCCAGCTCTAGTTATAACTAACACAAAGCCATGGACTAACTCTTTAGTACATAGCAACATGGGCTAGGAAGAATAGTTCTAATCTATATTCATCAGGAATTAAGAAAGAAGGCAGCTCAGGGGACGATGGAGAGCAGAGCTGTGTGTTAATATTGCCAGCACTCTAAAATGTCATGGATTAGTTGGTGCAAAGGGTGTTTGCTTATGAATAATCTGTTTAATGAAATATAGTTACATAATCTATATGGAGTCCTTTCCCATCTGGAAGGCTGAGTCACATTAAAAAAAAACCAACTGTTCTGTATCTCTAATGGATTGGCTGAGAGACTCTCTCCTCTTTGGGGGCAGGATTATTTCACTCAATAAGCTTCTCGTGCCCTGTTTGCACAGCACAGCAGGCTGCAATTATGATTAATGGGCAGGAGACCTCTATGGATATGATCTAAAACTAGTGAGCATTGGAACAGGTCCTCCTCCAACATGATGAGAGTCAACATCTCTGCTGCTGGCTGCTGTAGCTCTCAGTTGGGACAGGAGATTATGGGCCATGAAAGAATCTCACCATGTCAGGGCAATCATGGGTTGATGACATGGAAGAGCTCTAACTGACACAAGACTTCAACCCCTCCCACCAGCTAATAAAGAGGATAGAGATGCTCAAAATGCACACTCCACCCCCAAGACTCTCCCCCCTGCAGTCTTTTCCTCAAGGGCAGTAGGAGCCTCCCTCAAGGCCTGTGGACAGGTGTCCACTCAGGGGTTCATTGCAATGGGAAACCATACAATACCTGCTATTGGACCAGCCTGACCACTCTCAGATTAGTCTGGCACTCAGGAGCTCCCACGTATGGGATGAAGTCTTCTGTGATGAGACACAGGACCAGGTCCTGTGTTATCTACTCAGGAGACAAAGGCACTGAACTAGGACATGAGATATGGATTCAGCTCCCAGCTCTGCTATAGACTTTGAGTTCATTCATACAACCCCTTTCACCCTTGCAAACTCACCACTCATCTCTTAAACTGCATTTGCTTTGCTCCCTAGCAATGCATTTACACAACTGCTGATTTCCTTGCATTTCACTGACCAACCCCATGCATCAGGTGGTGGAGAAAAAGAATCGTCCAGGAGCTCAGGAGGTAGCAAGGTTTTCACACAATACTGTGAAACTGTTTCAGAGCAGCAGGGAGCTACCAAGTCCTAAAGTGTAACCCATTCTCATCCTTAGGGGCAGGGCAGGATACAGGATTGAATAGATAAATAATAGTGCATTTTGCCTAGAGTAGGCAACTTGCCCCTCTGTTATCGTTCATGAGAACATAGCCTTACTGAGTGAGTAACCTTGGTACAGTCTCATAATCTCTCTCTGGGTGTCTTCACATGAAAAAGTCAGCCAAAGGGTCCATGACTGCCCCATGGCCCTGCCGTGGAGCACCCACACATCTGGAATGCATGAGGAACAAAACTGACGGGCAGCTCCCAGCATGGCTACTGTGGCCAGTGCACAGAGGTAGCAGCCACGCATTCCCCCTGCCCCAGAGCAGCCACAGAAACAGACACACAGGTAGCCATTAACCCTCCAACACTTACCCCACCCCACCCACCACCCCACGCCCTGCCCAGTAACAAGAAGCTGCAGCAGCCGTTAACTCATTCCTGTCCACGAGCCCAGGAGGTGGTGCAGACCCTACCAGTCAACTATGGAGGCGCATATCAGGTGGGACACCCACCAGCAACGCCCAGACACAGGAATCTGAACACACCACTCAGAACGTGGACAGCAGGGATCAATTTGCACACTTTATTGAATGCCAATAATGAAAAAAGAAAGGGAGCGTGGGGAAAAAAGCTCAAAGTTCAAGCAAGCACTCTGGCCAGGGCACATCATCTCCAGCAAGCAGCACAGTCCATGATCCATGGGCAGCAAGCAGCACACAGTTCTAGTTGGATCATGGCCATGGGGGCTTGGAGAACCCTTTCCCCTCCGCACATGTCTCCCTCTCAGGTACATGCTGCCCCTTGCCAGCAGCACCCCCAGCAGCAGAGCAGGGTAGGAACACATCCACATGCATCTGGGCCCCTCCACATCCAGGGCCACCCACACCCACCACAGCCGCCAGGAACTCACAGCCATGCAGGTCACTGAAGAAATCCAATGTAGCCAAATGGTCATGGAACTGCCCAGGGGTCCCTGGAAAGCCACACGCCCTCAGCAGGGCACGGATGAGAAATACTGGCAGGATAGGACTGGATCCCATCAGGAAGCACTTCATACGACTAGTAGCGCTATAGAAATTATAAGTAGTAGTAGTAGGCAGAGTCCCACTCCAGGCAGTGAAAACAGGTCAAGAAGGGCCAGTGTTTCGGTCACATCCCACTCTCTCACTGCCCATGGGGGGGTTCCACGTCAGCAAGCCCCAGACCGTGGAAGTTCAGCACAGTGGTCCAGTGTCTCAGTTCATAGGGCAAACACTGTATCCCATCATGCCCATGTGCTAACTCATAAGGGCAAAAGCGGCTTTTGGATCAAACATCCAGCCGCACCCCCATATATCAGCAAAGGCCAGGGCATCAAGCACATCTCATAGCCTCTTGGACCCCATCAGGCCAGGCCACCACCCACAGCATGCACAAGCAGGGCCGGCCCTAGGCATGTGCAACACGTGTGGTCACATATGGTCCCATGCCAGCCTCGGCCCCGCACCTGGGGATGGCAGCCCCGGCCCCAGATTGGATTCTCCCCCCGCCCCCACCCCCACCCCCCATGAGCAAGAATGTGGGAACCTAAGGGGTAAGTGGTGGGACCGATAAGGTGTGTATGCTTAATATGCAAATTATTTTAAATATGCAAATTAGGCTTCACACATGGCCCCGCATGGTTCCGTAAATCCTGGGGATGGCCTTGTACACAAGTAAACAACTCAGCCATCAGTTCGGGGCCCTTTGTGTACACAAGAAGGTGCAAAAGATGCAAAGAGCAATTGGGGAAGGTGGGAGACAGATACTCATGCTGTTTAATTTCCAAAGATAAGGGCAGAACACGGCTGCCTTCAGCCCATGAACACTGCAGCCCCCACAATACAAGCCTCACTCAGTGAGCTTCACAAGGCACTAGGAATGCCAGTACCTGCCCATTCTGATACAGTGTGGCCTTTCCTCTTGGCCCTGGCAACAAATGTCCTGTTTGACGTCTGGCTCAGACAGCTGTGGACGTTTGTGGCATGCGTAGGATATGGGCAGGAATGTAGGTGGTGAACAGACCCTTGGCATCCAAAGGCCATTCCAAGCCAATCGTTAGGCACGCAGCCTGTCATGGGATGACAGCAGCCAATCAGCACCCAGAAGTTGGTGCCAGTTCCATGCAGGAACGGAAGCAGTTCAAAGCACTGGCGCAGAATGTCAACAGATCCCACAGATGCTACCAGCAGAGCCATGGAACCTGGAAACACTAGTACCCTGCACCGTCTCCTAACCACCACTGAGGTGATCTTCTGAGCCACCCAGCAGATGCAATATGTCTGTTGTCAGTATCTATCTGAGGCAATCACCAGGCACTAGCTTACTATACTCCAAACTGCCTGCAGGCTGGGGGCCAGAAGCACACGTAATAGGCATAGGGCATGGTGCTGGAGATGGGCCTTCCTCATGGGACAACAGGCCATGACACAATAAAAAGCCTGTCAGGACACAGGGGCAATCGATGGGACCCACAGTCCAATCATCTGTCTGGTGCACAGCAAAGGTGACTACCTCAGCTTTAAGGGCTAAAGCACGGTTCTGGCTGCTTGAGGGGCGGTGTGTGTGTGTGTTTATACATGTTAGAAGGTTTTGAGGCTGGATAGATTCGGGAGGGACAGCTAGTGGTGTGTTGGTTGAGTCCTGGGCAGGGGGAGGTTATTGTGTTGGGGGTGTGTGTGTTCTGGTGGAGTTTTAATTGGGTTGGAGGGAGGTTATTAATTTTGAGGTGGTGAGTTGGGTGGGTGGGTTAGTTGGGATGTCCTGCCCCCCCCCAGTGAGAGTGGGGGAGGAGGTGGGATTGGGTTAGGGTGGAGGGGATCTGTCCCCCCCTATGAGAGGGTAGGTTCAACCCCTATACAAAGGCCTTGTGTGTCCTTCTGTGAGGGGGGGGCTGGAGGGACTACCCGGTGAGAGTGGGTAGCGGGTGGAGGGGGTGGGAGAAGAGGAGGGAGGGTGGGGGTCCCCTCCGCCAGGGAGGAGGAGTGGCCTAGGGTTGGGGGCCGATGCTGAGCAGACTGGGGGGGGGGGCGTGAAACAGTCATTGGGGTCATGACGGGGTGGGGGAGATATGGTCCCAACAGGGATGTTTGTAGATATGTGAGGGTAACAGGGTGTTTAGTGCCTGTTCCCCAAGCTGTTGCCCAGGCAGATGGGGAGGTGGATGGGGATCAGAGGCCCCTTGGGCAATGACTCCTTCTGCTGAATGCAAGGTTGGTGGCTAATAAATCATCAACAATCCATAATTTAATTCTGGACCAGGCTGCCGACCTTGTATGTCTTATGGAGACCTGGCTGGACATGGAATCTGGACCTATTTTGGCGGACCTTGTTCTGGCTGGGTACTCTGTGCAACATCAGCCAAGGCTTGAGGGACGGGGGTGGGGGGTGTAATTGTTGTTTTTAGGGAGTCATGGACTGTGAGGAGGTATCCAGTGCAATTAATACCAGGGATCGAGGCCCTTCACCTGGTGATCGATTTGGTGGGGGACAGATTAGGGCTGTTGCTGGTTTACCATGGACCTTCCTGTCTGGCAGCGTCCCTCTCTGCTCTAGCTGAACTGGTGTCAGAGGTGGTGTTGTGCTCCCTGAAGACCTTGATCCTGGGGGACTTCAATATTCACATCGATGCTGGTCTTGCGGGGGCGGAGTGTGAATTCATGGCTGCCATGGCAACCATGGACCTCTCCCAAATGGTCATCGGCCCGACACATGGTGCGGGACATACTCTCGACCTGGTGTTTTACACTGGCCTTGAGGCGGGGGATCCATTGGTGGGGGAAGTATCAACAATGCCCTTGTCATGGACAAATCATTACCTCCTCCAGGCCAGGCTCCCGGCACATCTGCCCCCAGAGAGGTGCAGAGCCTATTGGATCGACTCGCCCCTGGAGACTGATGGAACCAAATTGGTTCTGGACTGCTCTGGGGAATTGCTCTCTGATCTCAACAGTCGTTTGGTCGAGGACCTTGTTCTAGCTTGGAACACCTTGCTGGAGGAGGCCGCCAACCGGATGGCTCTGAGGCATCAACTCCCCCAGCTCCAGCACCTCAGGTTACCTTGGTTCACTGAGGGGCTGCGGTGCCTGAAGCAGGAAGGGTGGGGGTTAGAGCGATGATGGCACCATTCTCGGGGTGAAGCTGACAGGTTATGGCATAGAGCTGGTTTATGGTCCTATGCCGTGGCCGTGAGGGCAGCAAAGAAGGAATTCTTTGCTGCCCTCATAGCAGCCGCAAAGTCTCATCCAGCGGAGCTGTTCTGGGTGGTGAGGGGGCTGGTCAGTCCAGCCTCCCTCCACCTGGGCATGGATTCTTCCAGGGCCCACTGTGACATGTTTGTCAACTACTTTGCAGATAAGTTCACTTGGATTCACCATGTCTTCAGTGCTGTAGTTTCAGCAGAAGGAGGAGAGTCAGAGGGTGCGGAAACCCTGTCTAGTCTGATTTCATGGGATCTGTTTCAGGAGGTGCCACCAGTGGGGGCTGTGGATGTTCTGGGGTGGTTAGGGCCACCTGTTGTGAACTGGATCCGTGCCCATCCTGGCTGGTTAAGGCCAGCTATGAGTTGTTAGGGCCGTTGCTGACGGGGGTGATCAACACCTACCTTCGAGAGGGTAGAGTGCCGGAAAGTTTGGAGGATGTGGTGGTTCGGCCTCTGCTTAATGTTGATTCACTTGCCAGCTATCAGCCAGTCTCTAACCTTCCATTTTTAGGGAAGGTTATTGAACGGGTGGTGGCTCAGCAGCTCCAGGAGCATCTAGATGGCCTCAGCTTCCTATATCCCTCCCAGTCTGGCTTTTGCCCAGGGTATGGTACTGAGACTACGCTTGTAGCCTTGATCAACAACCTCCACTGGTAGATGGACCAGGGACATTCGACCTTACTGGTTCTATTGGATTGCTTGGCTGCTTTTGACACAGTTGATCATAGGCTGTTGGTGACTCACTTGCGAGACCAGGCAGGATTGGGTGGGATGGTTCTACAATGGTTATGTTCCTACCTAGCTGGTAGTGTCAGGGCGCATGCGGCGGGGGGAACTCGGCAGCGGCGACCCCGCTGCCTGTCAGCTGTTCCAGCCGGGGGACGTCCTGGGAGTGTCAATAGCGCCGCTGTGGGGGGCGGAGCTACCCTGCACTCCCTGAATGCTCCTAGCCCCGCCCCACAGCCAGCTGAGAGCGGCGTCCAGCTCGGCGGTGGATTGGGGCCCTGCCCTGAGCTCACCTGTCACAATTAGGGTCAAACCTATAAAGGAGATCGGCGGAGGCAGTAGCCCCGCCGGTAATCATTTATGAGAGACTGGCCCCATGCTCCTGAGATCCTTCCGTGTAGAACCTTGACCTTGTCTATCTGATTCCTGTTGAAAGAGTGAACGTGAGTGTTTGGTCCTTGTGTCCCCTTCCCCCTGTACATGTGAATTGGGTAAGTGAGTTGTCTTGTCCTTGTTATTGTCCTTTCTGTACCAGTGGCAGTGGGATTGTGTGGTGTGGGTTACCGGCTCCCTTTTCCCCTAGTCCTCAACTCCGTGCCTATATATTACCTGACAAGTCATCCGTGTAGTGAGACTGTCCTGCCCCCTCACTTCCCTTCCCCCTTCCTTGGACCCTATTGACCCCTTTTTCCCCCTGCCCGGGTTCTTACCCTCCCTTTCCCCCTTCCTACACTATTCAGTTCACGGTGACCTGGGCCCTGTATATACCCCCGAGAGTCTGTTCCCCCTTCCCTGCGTGTTTACTTCCTCTCGCTTGGGGGCAATTGGCTACCTCTCTGGGAGTCCCGATGATGAAAAGGGTTGCCTTGTAAAGGAGGAAAGCCCACCTACCACTCTGAGGGACATTATAGTCCTCGATAGAAATCCCCTCCTGAGAGGTGGCTGCCCTGGTGGTCTTCTTTCCTTGTCCTTCTCTCTATTTCCGTATCCTTCCCCCAACCCCCATGACAGGTAGGACCCAATAGGTGGTGCTGGGGGATAAGTCTTATTCCCCCCGTGACCTCTCGTATGGTGTCCCGCAAGGTTCTATTCTGTCCCCGCTCTTGTTCAACGTGTAAATGTAGCCATTAGGTGAGGTCGTGACACGGTTCAGAGTGAGTTGTCATCAATATGCTGATGATACTCAGCTGTACCTCTCATTTTCATTAGACCCAGGCCCAGCAGTCTCTGTGCTTTCCCAGTGTTTGACGGCTGTGGGGGACTGGATGAGGCAGAGCCGACTGAAGCTGAATCCTGACAAATCCTGTGACTACCCCCATCATTGGTGGGGTTTGTCCCCTGCTGGTCTCCCAGGTGTGGAGTCTAGGGGTGCTCCTGGATTCCTGGCTCTGCTTGGATATCCAGGTGGAGAAGGTAGTGAAGGGGGCTTTCCGCCAGTTATATTTGGTTCGACATCATCGGCCTTATGTCTCGGGCTCCAACCTGGCCACCATCAGTCATGCTTTTGTCCGGAGGCTGCAGCTGGTGCAGAATGTGGTGGCCTGGCTCCTTACAGGGTCAGGCCGCCAGGATCACATTACACTAGTGCTTCGTTTTCTGCACTGGCTGCCTATTTTCTTCTGGGTCTGATTCAAGGTGTTGGTTCTCACCTTTAAAGCCCTACACGGCCTTGGCCCGATCTATGTGCAGGACCGCTGCACTCCCCGGGTTCTCGATCAACCCCTGCAGTCCTCTGGGGGCACCTTCTTGGAGGTCCCCCAAGTAAATCGGGTGACCACTATGGAGAGGATGCTCTCGGTGGCTGCATTTCGGTTATGGAACTCCCTCCCGGAGGAGGCTCACCTGGCCCCAGACCTGCTGACTTTTCATCGGGCTTGTAAAACCCAGCTGTTCCGCCAGGCATTTGGTGGAGGGGACGGGTGAGAGAGGGAGGAGAGAGGCGGGTTAGGGTGGGTGGGTTTTTGTTTTATGTTTATATTTGTATGGCTGCCCCCTAAAGTGGTTTTATATTTGTATTTTACATGTTTTATATTTTTGTTTTCAATTGTAAGCTGTCCTGAGCTGCTTTGCAGAAGGGGGCGGGGTATACAATTGTATAATAAATAAATAAATACTTTCCTGTAGTCCTGCAGGCATGGTGGACCACTGTGGGAGGTTCCTGGATGTGTATGCTGTGTTGTCCGGGAGGAGCCATGATGCCTGAATCTTCTGATAGTTCCACTTCTACGCCAGAATGTACATCTGGGACTTTGACCTTGACACCATCACTAACATCGAGGGAATGCCCCTGAGGCCTGTCTTCCTGGGGAACTCAGCCTACCCTCTCATGCTATGGCTGATAAAGCCATAACCCATGCCCCACACCTTAGAGCAACACTTTTTCAAAAGGTCACTCAGTGCCACCTGCTGCATGGTCAAGAGATCCTCAAGCAGCACTGCAGATTACTCTCGAGCTGTAGCGAGTTCAGGCTACAGAAAGCTAGAGAATGTTCCCCTGACCATTGCCACCTGTGTTGTCAAGAATATCTGTGGCACCGATAGGACTGTCTTGAATAATCCCCCACCCCTGCCAGGTCTGAGAAGCCAGTGCCTCTATTTCTACAGCATCAGGGTTGAACTGAGCGGTATCAGCGTAGAACCAAGATGGCCGGTGCTGCCATATCACAGACATCTCTGCTACCCAGGACCAGCCCAGATGCCCTCAACATCACCATCACTGATGCCTGTACGTATTGTAAATAAAATATGCATTGTTGTACATACTCCGATGTGTCCGTGTCTCCCTCTGGCCAATTCATGCCCCCACACCACCCGGACAGCATAGCCTTCCTCCCTGGGGCCTGAACCCCCAGTCCCGGCCATTCCCTTTTCCGTATCACTACCGAGCCCCTGAGTGACGTATCATAGTGCCATACCATCCCCCACACACCCCTCACCAAAACCTCCCGCCTGTCCCATTATTTTATTTATTTATTTATTTATTTATTTAGATTTATTATCCCACCCTTCCCTTAAAAAGGCTCAGGCCGGCTTACATAATAAAACATAAAACACATATAAAAGATAAACATAAAAAACCAAGCATATCCCCCAAACCTCCAACCCACCCCTTTCCCCTCACAATACCCTCACAATACCACATTCTCCATTTCCCCCCATCCCTCCTCCCTCACAGCCCTCTCCCATAAAACCAGTTTACCGCCCCCTTTTCCCTCCCCTCCCCTTACCCAACTCCTTCTCTAAATGCCTGGCAGAACATCCAAGTCATACACTGTCACCGGAAGGCAGGCAAATCTGGGCAGAGGAGAATTTCTACTGGGAGCAACTTCCACAGCAAAGGAGCAGCCACCGAGAACGTCCTCCTCATAGTAGCCACCTTTCTACAATATGGCACCTCCGGGAGGGTGCACTCAGCTGACTGAAGAAGTCGGCTCAGAACCCGGGGAATTAGGTGATCCCTCAGGTAGGTGGGACCCAGACCATTTAGGGCTTTATAGGTAAAAAACAGCACCTTGAATCAGGTCCGGAAGACTATAGGCAGCCATGCAAAATGCGAAGAACCGGTGTAATGTGTTCATATCGGCCCGCCCCTGTCAAGAGACAGGCTGCTGCATTCTGCACTAGCTGCAGTCTCTGGACCATTACCATGGGCAGCTCCACGTAGAAGGCATCACAGTCGTCTAATCTTGAGGTGATAAAGGCATGGATGATGGTGGCAAGATCAGAATTTGAAAAATAAGGCCAGAGCCTCCTTATCAGATATACTTGGTGAAAGGCGCCCCGGCGACAGCCACCACCTGACTATCCAGGCGCAGCTGCGGATCCAGGAGCACCCCCAGGCTCTGAACCTGAGTGACCAGAGGGGGGGGGAGGGGAGCAAACCCAATCTAACATGGGGGACGTTCCCACCCCCAGGTCAATGACCCTGCCTCCGTCTTGTCAGGATTCAGCCTCAGGCGACTCGTGCTCATCCAGTCCCCCACAGCTGCCAGACATTGAGAGAGCCCCGAGACTGCCAGTCTGACGAAAACAAGAGGTAGAGTTGAGGTCATCAGCATATTGATGATACCGCATCCCAAACCCCCGCACGACCTCTCCCAGAGGCTGCATATATATGTTGAACAAGAGGGCGGACAAAATAGAACCCTGCAGTACCCATTATATGCACAGAGACCATGAGAGAGGTCATGGTCCAATGCAGTTTTATATTTTGTGTACAGGTTCTTTAAGGGCTCTGGTGGGAGCAGAGGTGGGGAGCCAACCAGGACACAAATGTCCGTGATGCTTTGGGTTTGGGATTGACAACCCTCTATGGTACTATTGGACCTGTCTGCTAGCATGGCTGGCTGCAGCTGTTCAAACAGGCAGAGGCTATGTGGCCACCCGTTGCTGCAGAACTATTTGGCTTGACCCACACGGCTCACTCTGCCATTCCTGGCATGGTGCCATGAGTGGCTGAGAGTGGGTGTTCCATGGCTTGCAGAAATGCATATCCACCTGCACCACCTTCAGATGGGTGGATGGCTACAGGCTGAATGGGTGCACTTGCGGGGGTAATGTCTCAACTGAAGACACCCTCTGTTTCAGTTCCCCCATAGGAAATCTGGGGAGAATTATATACCCCTTCCCTCCAGAGCCTTGTGAGGGTATAGCTCACTACTGATTTTGAAGTACTCAGACACCATCTTCAGGGGGATCAGACCAGCGCCTAGTCAGGGAGCCAGTAATTGTACATCAAGGTGCCTGTGGCAAAGTCTGATCCATCCCCCATTGTGTCTAGTGTAGAGTTAATGCTTAGTAGTCTGTGTTAAAATGTAATAAAAACTAGATTGGGGGTGCAAATTACACTAACTTTCAGGACAATTCTCCACCATTAAAGTGAATGGAGGTTTTGCTGTTTATTCTGCCCTGAACCCCCTTTAAAAATAGAAAACAAACTCTGTTGTTAGCAGGGATTTTATTTTCCATGAACCTAAGGTTAACTTTTAATTAATTGCCAAATCACTTTAAAAACCAGGTGCTCTAAAGGGGGAGATTTTCAATAGCAAAAATTGTGGTTTAGGCACCTAGCTGGCCTTTGTGCCTTTAAAAGTGTTGTGGGATTGAAATATCAGCAAGAAAAAAGCATGTTACAGGCCACAGGGGATTTATTAAAATCCTTTTAAGTTAAAAAAAGAGAGAGTAATTATTATATTACATAACTGCCTGCGAGACACTAGTATAATATGCTTGCAAAGCAGGTATTAACAAACAATAGAGCATGTTGCAGAATATCATTAAAGGATGTTAGTATCCTCAGGAGAGAGTGATGTGGTCATTCTGTTCATGTGAATGGGACAGTACAATCTCAATACAACAATGAAATCCTATTTTCACTAAAGAAAATCAGCTTGCAGGGCATAAATGGGACCTAGTTGGGAGGTAGATCTAGCATTGCCCTCCACACCTGTGAATTTTACCCTTCACTCAGAATTCATAGCCTCTCTCTTCTCAGAGGAACACACCCAGCATTGCAGGACAAGGGTACTGGGGAGACAATAAGGCAGCAAACGTTAAATAGTTAACGTTGTTAGTGTAAGTGGAAGGGGCTGTAAGGCTGTGGCTGGAGAGCAGCACAGTCTCAACAGGACATAGGTCAGACTGGGCAGGCAGTTATCACCTGCATCAGCAGAGGCATGGTCTAGACAGAGGATAAAAACAGATGTGCATGCGACCGGCCTGGCCTGGGAAACCGCAGCCGACATGACTTGGGTCAAGTCGGGGCACCAGACACATGTGCCTGCGACTGAAGAGCATCCATGACTGGGAGCACAACAAATATAGGGCGGGCAACCTTGCCAGCACTCTACTACCCATGCCCCGTCCCCACCATGATGGACAGTCATGGTGGCAAATGGCGGTTTCCATGGTGTCTGGCTGTGGCAGCCCCTGATCTGGGACAGGTATGGTGGGGCTGCACAGACGTGCTAGCGTGTGTTGGCCTGCGTGGGTGGCCCTTAGCCCGGGCTGTGACCTCGGAGATTTTCTGAGGACGCAGCCTGGGCTAGCTGCCTACCTGTCCCAGGACAGAAGCAGGACAACATCTGGCAGTGTCACAACAGATGTGCTGGTGGCTCCTACGCCATAGCAGGCTCCTACGCCATAGTAGGCCACTGACACCTCTGCCTTTACCCAAAGTGTAGGTCAATCCGGGCAGGTAGCACAGACAGTAGCAAGCCAAGGACTGAGGTCAGGCAAAGGCAGGGAGGAGACGGGAAGCAGAAGGTGGGTAGGAACACATGGAGGCAGAAGAGTGAGATATGAGTACAGGGTAGGGTTACAATACCTAAAAGAGGACACATGAAAAATACATGGTGCAGGGCTGCATTGGTTCCAGTGCAGCCTGGCAACATGTATTTTTCATAAGCATCCTCTTTTAAAGGGGAGGTATGGTAACAGGGAGGCTATCCCCGGGGAGGAGGGGGGTTGTTGGTAAACCACCGAGTGCTTGTGGTGTTCTGCTTATATGGGAGAAGAGGAGGAAGTGCTGGGTACATCCTGTTCCACTCCATGGCTCCTGGAGCTGGCTCTGGTTGGCTGTGGCCATCTCTGTGGTAAAGGGACAGGTGCTACCTGCAGGCCGGTTCTGTCCTAGTTGGAGGATGCCTCCTCTGATGCGACAGGCACGGGCTGGTGCTGCTATAGGGCTTGTGGCTACAGGTGATAGGGGGTGGTGCATGGATGTCTTGGTGCTGTTTCTTGTCTGTCTGGCTGTGGATGCAACACAGCAAAAAACTCTGATTTTGGAGAGTATATTAAAATCTGCAGGTGGTCCCTAAATTCTCAGAATGTATGGATTTTCTGCATCAGTAGTTTTTCCATTATCCAGGCTCATACTCTGCACGCCATGCCAGATTAGTAATACAAGCATGAGAGCTATCCACTCTGATACCAGACTTAGAGCCTCACATGACAAACAGACAAAGGGCTTGTTACAGAATTCAAAAGGCTTATGAGGGATCCCAGCTCCATTTACAATTAGATGATTCTTATTATTATTAACAAACATTTATATAGCACCAGCAGTGTACCTGGCACTTTAATAAATTTGAGTTGGGAGGGACCCATCTTATACTTGACTTCAGTTGTACTCTTCTCTGCTAAGCAAGGCAGATAGGGCATTGCACAGAGAAAGAGGGTGATTTCAGACGTTACGGGCGGGCGGTTCACCACAGTGGATCCCCAGTGGGGGTGAACAAAACAACCACGGCCCAGGGTGAATAAAAGCCCCAAACAGACGTGACGGGACCGGGACCACGACCGGGAATCAGGCCGACACATCACAGACCGGGGCAGCGCAACAGACGTGACGCCGATCCCCAGCCGTGGTCAAAACTCCCAGAAGACACTGGGCAGGGGCGGGACATACACATGGCCGCCGGAGGGCAAACGAAGCCAAAAGGCACGAAAGGCAACGCCCACACAAGTGAAACGGGAAGGGAGGGGGGAAGAGGGAGAAGAGGCTGACAGGTACCACACACAGCACACACACAGACAGCGGACCCACAGTGGAACACACAGCAGGACCACAAGCCCGGGCACACACACACACACACGCGCACACACACGTGCACACACACAAGGGAAAGGTCGGGAAGGGGGGCAGGGGCGTCCGGACAAAAACGCAAGGAACAACGGGAGCAGGGGGGTGGGG
>QEPC01008677.1:895263-916688 GCA_003113815.1 Sphenodon punctatus | reverse complement strand
CCAGATTCACAAAACTAACTGGAAGCAAATTTAAAACAAACAAAAGAAGGTAATTTTCAGTCAACACACAATTAACTTGTAGAGCTTGTTGTGAGAGGATGTTATTAATGCCAGTAGCATAGCTGGGTTTATGGGACCAAATAAAGGGACCCATCAGGCTGGAGGTTCCCCATCCCTGGCTTAGACTGATCAAAGTCCCTTACCAGAACTAATGTAATAAAACCAGGCAAAATAAATATATAAAACTTGAATCAAAGTGCAACTTGACCTTGACTGAAATGGAAGGGGAGAGGGATGCAACTAGATTCAAGTGTTAGATGAAATCAGTACTCAAACAGGATTTGCAGATACAAAAGCTCCTGTTCACTTAAGTTCTAATAACACTCGGTGGATTTTACTGTCAGGTCAGGTCTTTCATTTGTGGGCATTAGCAGCACACCAGCTAGTCCTACCCTCGTTCCCCCCTTCACAGTAGTTTTCTAGCAAGGCTAGTGACTGCGAGGGAATTCTAGGGGACCTTGAAAAGCCAGCTGTCTGAGAAACAGAAACTTGTCTCAATCTTAACTCTCTAGCCAAGCTGGGAAGCGCAGCTGAGTCTGAGCCGTCTCAGGGAGCGGGGATCCTAGTGACTCAGCACTGTGGTGAGCAAAGAGACCCCTTCACAAGACTTGCAAGCGACGGCTGCAGCCTCAGCAGCTCCACGCTGCTGTGCTGCGATCATCCAGCATCAAACTACGGTGGCCTGGCCAGGAGGAGGGGGGAACTTTCCCCAGCCACCAGCCCAACTTGAGGGAAAGCTGCAAGCCGAGCTTGCGCCCTGAGAGCGCACAGGCAGCAGGGATCAGACTAGTGCTCATGGGACCCGCTGACCGAGCAAGCTCTGCCTCCCCAGGCAGCTCAGCCAAGGGCTGCCTTCCTCCGGCTCACCACTTCCTGCTTCCCCCGCCCCGCAGCGCCCGGCTGCTCTTCCAGTAGCTGCACCGAGTGACTCACCGGTGGGTCAAGGTGCAGAGATGGGTCCCCCTGCCTGGGAGCGTAGCGGGAACCAGCGCAACAGAGGCTAGCTGAAACCGGGGACTGACTGAGGCAGGGAGGAAGCGCATGCGTGCTACCTCCCTTCTCAGCCCCCCCCCCAAGTCAAGCTATCTCTCCAGGGTGGTCAGCGCGACCACCCTGGTGAGATCTTCCATTGCGCCCATTGAGCGCAATGGAAGGCTGTAGCCCCTCCCTCCACAGCACGTCCCATACGTGCTGTGGACGGAGGAGTTCAGCCGCCCAAATCGCTTTTTCCATAGGAAAACGCTTTGGGCGGCTGACCAGCTGAGCCCTTTTTGTCCCTTCGGGGACCCACTCCCAGTGTGGGTGGGTCCCCGAAGGGAGAACAACACAGTGACAGCTACAGCAGCCTCTGCAGCAGCTCAGAGGCTGCTGTAGCTGTCATAAGCGGCAGCGGGGGGGGGGTTTTTTAAGAAAAAGTTTTGGTGCCAGTGGCCTTTGGGAGGGCACCGCCCCGAATTCCCAGCAGGGGGAACCGCCGCTGTGCCTCACTAATCTGTTGGAAGTCTTTGAGGGTGTAAATAAGCATGTGGACAAGGGAGACCCAGTCGATATAGTGTACCTGGATTTCCAGAAAGCATTTGATAAGGTCCCTCATGAGAGACTCTTGAGAAAATTAAAAAGTCATGGGATAGGAGATAGTGTCTTACTATGGTTCAGAAACTGGTTGAAAGATAGAAAGCAAAGGGTTGGACTAAATGGTCAGTTTTCACAATGGAGAGATGTAAAAAGTGGTGTGCCTCAGGGATCTGTATTGGGACCGGTGCTGTTTAATGTATTCATTAATGATTTGGAAAAGGGTGTTAAGAGTGAGGTGATCAAATTTGCAGACGACACCAAGTTATTCAAGGTAGTTAAAACACGAGCAGACTGTGAGGAACTGCAACAGGATCTTACGACACTGGGTGCCTGGGCATCTAAATGGCAAATGAGATTTAATGTGGACAAGTGCAAAGTGATGCACGTAGGGAAAAATAATCCAAACTATGCGTACACAATGCTGGGTACTAAGCTAGGAGTTACCACTCAGGAAAAGGATCTGGGGGTGGTTGTGGACAATACAATGAAATCCACAGCGCAGTGCGCAGCAGCAGTCAAAAAAGCAAACAGAATGTTAGGAATTATTCGGAAGGGGATAGAGAATAAAACTGAGGATGTCATAATGCCTCTATACAAATCAATGGTGCGACCGCACCTCGAATATTGTGTGCAGTTCTGGTCGCCCCATCTCAAAAAAGACATAGCTGAACTAGAAAAGGTACAGAGAAGGGCAACAAAAATGATCAAGGGCATGGAAGGGCTCCCGTATGAGGAGAGGCTTGGTAGGTTGGGGCTCTTCAGTTTGGAGAAGAGACGACTGAGAGGAGATATGATAGAGGTCTATAAAATCATGAGTGGGGTGGAACTAATAAACAAGGAGCAGTTATTTACCCTCTCAGCTAGTACTAGAACTAGGGGGCACTCCATGAAACTCATGGGTGGCAAGTTTAAAACAAATAAAAGAAAATATTTTTTCACTCAGCGTATAATTGGGTTGTGGAATCTACTGCCAGAGGCTGTGGTAAGGGAAAGCACTATAGCTGAGTTTAAAAGAGGTTTGGACAAGTTTCTGGAAGATAGGTCCATTAGCAGCTGTTAGCCAGACAGGATCAGGGAACATGACAGGAGCTGGGGGGAAACAACAGGGAATGGATCCCCGAATGGGGCCTGTTGGGTGCTTCTCCCAAGCCACCGTGATTGACCACTGTTGGAGACAGGATGCTGGGCTAGATGGACCATTGGTCTGACCCAGTACTTATGTTCTTAACATTGGTGGGACACTGTTTGGGGTTAATTCTGCGTTTGCAAAGACAGACGAACGTAGAGAGAAAGAGTCTGTACAGGGAAACTCTACGGCTGGAAAGGTACAAGAAGGTTCACCCGTTGTAGGCTGAAATCAGTTCTAGAGAGAAAGCTGATCCAGTGAGAACTGCAAGCCAGGGAAACGGAGTCATGACTTGTGCTATAGTGCTATAGTGGGGTAGGAAGACTGCAGTCTCATGACAAGCACCATCCAGCTCTCTATAGCTTTCATCAGTTCCTTTCTTCTCTTTGACTGCTCTTCACTGCGTAAATCCTTGGAGGCTGTTATGAAAGTCTCTTTCCCCTGTTCTTTATTTATTGGTGGACTCCAAAAATCCATATCCTTGCACTGGCCACTTCTGCTAGCACATTACCATTTTCCATATCAAGGATAGCTTGACAAAACAAAGTTTAATCTAATTACACTTTGAAAGTAATCCTATTGATACTGGTTCTATCTTATTCTAGGCCAGATTTCACTCTTTGTTCTCAAAAAGACCACAAATATCTTTCTCTACTTATTAGTTCTTTTTTGGAACTCTTCCATTACTTTCAAAATACAGTCAAGGCTCACAATGTTCTGTCCTTCATACCAGTATAACATTTCATTTTGGCTGGAGTAAGTGATCTCTAGATTTTATGGGCCTGATGCTAAGCTTCCTTTACCCCACTTTGCTTTGGTAATGTAAAGGTATCTTAAAATAGGTACAAAATTAATCTTTGTCCACTTTGAAGTCTTTTTACACCAGGCTGGAGTTGTGTGAAGTGGCCCAAAGATGAGGCCCTAGAAACTAAATTCAAGGAACATTTAGGTTACAACGTGAATCACTCAAAAGTCAGCAAATGGTTGAGTAAATAATTACCCTTGTGTATACAATCACTACTTCTATGCCTATAAGTTGGAGGAAAAAAGGTTCAGTGTGCAATAGCCCTGACCAAAGATAACAGCATTGCTGAATACGCTTGACCAAACCCAAACTACAACATAATACAATTTTAACAAATAAAAAAGGGTGGCTGCTTCCAATTTATTTTTTCCAATAATAGAAGAAAATTTAGGCTAACTCAAAAAGACAGTGCAAATACCTAGTATACTTCAGTAACAAGTGAATAACTTGCTGTGTCAAATATATATGACAGAACTAAATGGATGGTAAGTTATGTTCCTATCATATGAGCTACTTAATTTCAAATAAATGTGACACTCGTTTTACATGTAAAATGCAAATTGACAGGTTTTTGTAACTTTCATACTGCAGGTCCACGAGAGAGGGGTCAGAAGGTAGCAGCAAAAATAATAACCAGTAGGAAGTATAGATTACACAGGCCATGCCTATGCTAACATACACTTTTTACTGACTCATAGGGTATTTTCAGTCATGATGGCGGAGAAGCCGTCACACCTTGGGGTGAGCCCCCTCACCCTGGGTAGGGGTCTGCCCGGTCGCTGAACAAATGTTTTGGCGGTCAGGGTGAGGGAGAGGACATGTGGACATGGGTCCACACGGCCCCGCCCCCATGCTCCTCAGCATGGCCCCACCTCCTCCCTGATAGACAGGTGCAACAGCCTATGAGGCTGCTGCGCCTGCTGAGAACTGCTCCAGCCATGGCCGGGGTTAAGTGGAGCGTGTAATCAGACCTGATTCCCCACTTGGTCCAGGGGAATGCCTACCCAGGACTGTGGCAGGGCTTAATACGGGGTGTATGCTGGTCAGGAGCCCAGTGCACATCGTGTGTTAGCCCCGCCACGGTCCAGGGTTACTTCTGCTCCCGCCCGTGGTAAACATCTGGCGGGGTGGGAGCAGATGTGACACCCTGCCCGTGGCCACGCCGGGGTAAGCATGGCCATGGGTGGGGGTGTCACGTCTGAAAATACCCATAGTATGTAACATAAATGAATCTACACTGGTGTGAGTCAAATTCCTCCAGGGTGAAGGGGCAAGTAGACATGCTCAGTGGCTGTCGCACTTGGTGTGTAGGATGGAATCCCCTCCACCACTCCCAGCAGCAGGGGATGCAACTGCACCACCTGTCCTCATTAGAGCTACCCTAGTCTGCCCCACTAATGGAACTCCCTTCCCCTGCAGGTTTGTCAAAGCTCAAGCATTTTCCAGAGACAAAGACAGACATTTCTATTTGGCCAACCACATTTGGCAGGGTGGGACAGGGGTTAGGGGAAGATTTTTTTAAAAAATGTATTTAATTTTTATACACTGTTCCCCAGCTTTTGGGAAAGGGAGGGATGCAAATTTAAATAAATTTATGTTCCTACTCCCTTCAACCCTGTCTCTGCCCTTCAACCTCAGCAGCAGAGTGATGATTAGTCCGACTTTCAGCTCTGCTCACAGACAAGGATCATTCAGTCACAGAGAGTGTATCAGAATCCCGCCGAGAGTTTTTGTCAACTTTCTCCCAAGTCCAGTCTGTTCCAGGTGCAGACTGTGCACGTTCAGAGGGCACGGATGTACACCCTGAAGCCAAACTGCCCAGATTCATCTTCCAGGGAGTAACTTACACCATCTTACACATTGCCTTTGAACTGAGCCTCATCATGGTTATGATAATGCTACACTGAAAGACTTGCCAGTGTTGAATTCCTTGTTATTTATTTATGGTGGGTTTTTTGTTTTTTTTACTAAGAATGGTGTAGGATTAGTTAAATTAGAAAAATGGCTGCACCTGTTAAAATGCATTTCTCATTTATACTAAGATTCCCCCAACTGCAGCAGACAGACTTTCCTGAATTAACTACTTACATTTCATAAGTAATTTAATACAGAAATTAAACAACAATAGTGTCCTTGCCTACTTTTCAGAAATCCCATTCAGCTGTGCCATTTGTACCGTAAGAGAGTATAAGCCAACTCAGGTTTCCCATTTAATAACAGTTCTCTGACCTATATTAGGTTGGAGACAAAATAGTTCAGGTGACATCTTTTAGGGACCAACCTAAACTACTTTGGGTGTTTTTAAACGAGATGAGGTGAGGGTGGGATCTGTGATCGGCACTTGGGGCAGATGCATGGGTGCTGTGCATGGGGGAGCGCTTCAAATTAGCAGCCCCATGCATAGCCGTCTCATCCACGCAACATAAACCTCATCCCCACACAAAGCACTCCAGATTTTCCCAGAGTGCCCCATGGGTGGACTGGGAGAGTGGTACATTGGTCATGGGGCTGCGTACCCCTACACACCGTATTCAAACAATACATCCCCCACGTCGACAGTGAATGTCCATGCGTGGGGGGGTCTCGTGTAAAAACATCCTTTGTCTCCATCTCCCATAACAACCACTTCTCTCTCTCTCTCTCTCAATTAGTAGACTCAATTAAGGTTTGATCTAGCACCCAATTAACTCAATATACAAATTCCAATTGATGCTGATCAGAATGGATCAGACCTTTGGTACAAAGATGGCTACATCAAAGGCCATCAGCAAAAGTCCCCTTCTAGTAGAAAGGTTTGAAGCCTCAGCCACCCAGGTGGCTCAGTGGCAATGGACAATAGATCGGATATCAAAGGTCAGCGTGAAGATGCTGGATTCAGATAGGGAGAAAATCCAGCGTTAAGTTAATCTCTTCACAAAAAAGTTTTAATATGGTTATGTACCAAGATATTGGCATATCTGCTTCATCCAGAGTTGGCAAGAGAGCACTCTGTGCTCAGTTAAGTTTACTAATTGTTGCTACCCTCCTGCTCAAATAAACAGATACATGTGACTTTTTTTCTATGCATATTTTTGTCTTCTATTTCAGCTTTGGGTGAATACCATTTCCAGATATTCAGCCAAGCATTACAATTAGAGATTTGGTATGTCCCTAATTTAAACTTAATCACGTGTTTTAGCACACCCAGGGATAGTTACAACAGGACAACTGCTGAACCATGCTAGCAGGGATGAACAGATGCCTATCCTGATCCTTCCCTAACTTTCATGTATCTGGAAAAAGAACCACCATCTTAGGGTGATTTCAGACATGCCGGCTTCCCATGTTGCCACGGTCTGGGATCCGTTTTGGATCCTGGACAGCAATAAGGCCAGCCGTCCTTTAGACATGTCAGTCTGATTCCGCTCGGGGATCGGGGAGGGGGTGGGGCTGTGTGGCATACGGCCTCAAAGCCACGCCCCCCCCCCCCCCCGACCGCTGAGGGGCACAGCTACCATGGCCCAAGCCCTGGACTCTTTGCCAGTGATCACAGAAGGAAAGTAGTGGGTGCAGCAGCCAATCCGGCCACTGCGCCCGATCCCAGATCGTGGCCGGGACCACGCTCCGGACTCAGCAGAGGTAACAGATGTTACTCTCTGCCATTTCCGGACCGTGGTCCAGTTAACCACTATTCTGGAGGAGAGGCCGGCCTCCCCTCCGGAATGGTGGTTATTCAGATTCCCACCGGAGGTTCACTGGGGTGAACATCTGGCGGGAAACTCTTCAGACGTTATGGGCCCTCCTCCACCACAGGGGATTGACTGTGGTAAAAGGGAGGCCCGTAANCCGGCCGCCTTCCTGGAGACGGGCGGATGCTACTGCGTCCGATCCTGGATCATGGCCAGGACCGGGATCCATGGCTCCGGACTCGGCGGTGATAACAGACGTTACTCTCTGCCATTTCCGGACCGTGGTCCAGCTAACCACCATTCCAGAGGTGAGGCCAGCCTCCCCTCCGGAATGGTGGTTATTCGGATTCCCGCCAGAGGTTCACTAGGGTGAACCTCTGTTGGGAACCCCTTCAGACGTTATGGGCCCTCCTCCACCACAGGGGATTGACTGTGGTAAAAGGGAGGCATTTCAGAGTTATCACGTTTTAGTGGCTTCTCACCTAGTGGGAATTAGGCTTGAACCTGATGTTTGAGGTTTAATTCCTTAGCAATAGAGGGAACATCTCCTGGCTAGACATGTATCTGCCAAGCTATTAGAATACATATAGTTCTTGAGCTATGTGTACTGAATAAATATTAAGCGTTCTCCACGTTATGTATTTTATTGATATTGGACACTTTTATACATCAGCTAACACACACACATTTTGGGTAGCTATTTAAAAGATAAGTAAAAACAATCACTTATCCACAACCTTACTTTGTACATCAGGTGTGAGGATGGGTTTGGAAAAGCACCTGAAGTGACTTTGGAGCCAAAGTCTCACTGACTTTAAGAATGCGTCACTAGGAGGTTGATTCTCCAAGACAAAAATGGAGCACAGGGACCCAATTTCCAATGAAAGTGGAGACCTCTGCTCTTAAGTATCTAAGGCACGTAGGAACATCATTTCCATTTCACAAGACACTTTAAAAATGTTCTGTAGCAACCTCATGTGGTTTAAATTTCTCAACATTTTCTGGGGTTCCCTTTCCTCTGCCACCCCCAAGGTAAAGAAGGGGCAGTCACACCAAGTGTTGAAACGAGTATGGCGTTACACAGAGGATTCCCTCAAAATTCTAACAGGTTTAAAAACCAAAACAAAAGGAAGTGCTTCCCCCAAAGAATTAACAATTAACCTTTGGAACTCATTCCCCTTGGATGTTATGAAGGCCCATTGTACAGCTGGATTTAAAAAAAGGATTGGATATGTTCCTAGAGGATAGGTCCATAAATACTATTAGCCAAGCAGAACCAGTGCAACAGTTTTTGCCACCCTAGCAAATGATATCTTGCCACCTTCCCTGCCTGCTCCGCAGGGGGAGCCCGGGCTGGCAGTCTCCCCTCCCTGTCCCCCCTCCCCAAGCCGCCCTTGCACAGGCATCAAGGGCCTGGTGGCAGACCTGGCACAAGCTGGAAATGGACCAGAACTGACCAGCCACAGGGAGTTTGGGGCGGAGGGTAAGAAAACAAAGGGTGGCATGGGTGTTAGAGAGGCCAGCAGGACTGTGACATCCTTTGGGGAATCCATCACTCCATCACCCTGAGGGACAAGCCATGATGGGAAGGGAGGGGACAGAACCATCTTGGGAGGCAAAGGGGAGCCAAATCACCTTCAGGGATAAGCAACGCTGCCCCACCCTGAGAGAAGCGCCACCTCCGTAAGAGTGAGGCCTGAGCCACCTAAGGGGGCTGGGAAGGAAAGTTGTGTAGTGAACAAAACCATTTGTACATGGGATTGTGGTTTTACTCGGCTCTGGCCCCACATATTACTACTGTCCCTTGTGCTGCACCTTGTGGATCAAGTAGAAACTGCCGTGGTGGTGGTTGCAGGCAGGTGCCCAGTGCCGGAAGCGTACCTCGCTCAGGGTGGCTAGGGATTGGGGGTGGGGGGGTTCCTAGGTGGCCACTTGTGTGCCATATGGTTACACCAGCCCTGGAGCCAAGGTGGTCAGAGGATGAAATGTCTAATTAGTAGGAGCTGGAAGCAAAATGACAGGAATGAACCCCCACCCCATATGGCTTGTTTGTGCACTTCTCTGAAGAATCCAATGCTAGCCACTGCCAGACAGACCATAACGTGTGAGAGACCGTTCTGATCCGGTATGATGCTTCTTGTGCAGTGGGTACCATTGCTAGATACTTCATGTGAAGAATACGTTATTTTATGTGAAAACCTGCTTCCCTTCTTTATGCAGCAGACTTGCTAAGTTCTGTAACAGGAGCCTAGTTTGTTTTAAGCTACAACCAAAGTCTGTCTGCAGTATTCAATGTTTGAGTGGAATTTTTAGCCATCACCATCCAACTCTGAAAAAAACCCTTCCCCAAATACCAAGACGTAGTTAACATTTTAAACTTGAAGCAACAGGGCATGGGGCAAATATTGCCTCACTCATTTTTCTTGCACTGGAGATTATATCCCTTTTCTAGATCACTGGTCTCATCTCTGTAAATGGCTAACTCTTTAGGGTCCGGTTCTCTCTCAGAAGTGGGCAAACTGCCAAATGTGGCTCTTTGACCCCACTGTGGTAAATGGACGTGGTTCTCAGGATTAGGAAACTTTGCCCACCAAGTCTATCCAAGTCGAGATGGTCCTGACCATGAACCATTCAGTCAATGGGAGCTCTGTCAGGTTAATAATGATTAGCATTCTGTTATCCTGAATTGCTTTTATTAAAAAATATAAATGCTTTTACCAAGTTAGTGCTTAAATTACTTTTTAAAAAGTTATGTAGACACGTGTGAAACCTAGCCCTACTAATCTGCAGCAAGACTCTGGGCGTTTTCAGATGATACGTTACCTTGCATGGCCACCCAGAAGCCACGGAGCCAACTGCCCATTTGAAGGCGGAGCGGCCAGATGCATGCTCCCGTGAGCCTTGCAGCACCCGCTCAAGGCCACGTACGGAACACTGCCAGGAAATCCGGTGTGCTCCATGTGGGACAAGCCAAATAGCTCCATGGCAACAGGCGGCTATAGAGCCCCTGCTCGTATAAACAGTAGCAGCCAGCCACGCCAGCAGACAGGTCTGCTGCTCAGAGGCACTGTGGGCAGGGGAAGCTGCTGTCGCAAGTCAAGACCTGGCTGGGAGCGCTGGAGAGCCCGGGTTCCCAGCGCTTGTGCTGGGGACAGGTCAATGGTGAAGGTCAGCCTGGTGTGTTCCTGCCACGCCCATGGCAGGGTGAGTGCGTGTGGGCTGTTCCTGTGGCAGGCATGCTGGGAGTCCTGCCCCACACACTCCACCTGCATGGATGCTCCACACAGATCCCTCCCACAGCACCTTGATCCTTTAAAAACACCCTTCAACTACTCAGCCCTATTTTTAGAACTGAGTTAGGCACTTAGGTACTTGGCTTACATAGATACTTTCAAAAAATTTAATTGCATACATTTAATAATTTACTGATTATAATGTAGGCAAAAATGCAAGGAAAAGAGTCCTCTGGATTCCTGTTGTTACTACTCTCCCACTGGCCCCAAAACACAAGTGAAATATTTGTAGCTTTCATTTAAAATTGGATAGCTCAATCCTTCCTACAGTAGCAACTGCCCTGAAATAACTCTGCCAAGCATTCAAGAAATCCCAAGAAAACATGTTATAATACTATACATTTTTATGGTATCACGTTTGTCTTCAAAAATAAGTTGCGGACTAAGGTTTGACACATTTTTTTTTACCAGATTTCTAAGTTTGGGAAAAAAAATGTTTAAACTCATTACAGACCCCGTCATAACCTTCAAATCACAACCAAAATGCACTACAATATTCTTTTATTTAGTTTACAGAAGAACCTATCAGTACAGGTTGCAGAAAGAAAAGGTTTAGTGCTATTTACAATTTGTTTTAAAACTCTGCTCTATACAAATTTAATTCTGATCAGTATGAACAATATTTTTGTAGACCTACTGCATATAAAGCATTTTGTCAAAGCAATAACAATGAATAAAATAACCTGATTACATTTAAATGTAGTTGACCATTCAAAAAACAATTACACAGAACATTTGTAAGGGCTGTAGACATTTAGGTACAGAACACAATGTCAACCTGCGACTCATTTTCTTTTAAAGGCTAAAGCTATTTATATGGAATATTGTTCTATTATACTACACGCCAATCTATATTTAAGTTCTATAGTTAAGTATTTTATAAGATTTTTATTAAATATATTCTACACATATTTGTAATTTCAACCAGGAAGAATTTCTCCCCAGAGGAAAAATATAAAATCTTTCATATTTTTACAGGTTTAGATGAAACTAGCTCATGCTTTAGTGCTGTGCAAATTTCTTTAGCATATCAATCTTTAAATTATTGGTATGAAATAAAAGAATGGCATCCTTTTTAATTATGTATGCCTTTTAAAAATCAGCTTCTGATTTTAATACAATTGCAAGCACTAATACCAAATGCAGATTACATAAAGAAACCAAACTAGTACTATGGCAAAGAATTTCTCTTTTTAAATTTTAATTATTCCTTTTAAGTCTCTGATGAGTAAGCATGACACTGAACACTAAGGTACAGATGAGTAAGAATTACTGAAAAACATCAATTGTTGATATTCAAATACATAAAATTGATTAGTAAATGAGGTCTTCTAATATTTATGCACAATAATAAAAGCCTATGAACTACAGGAAATTCCCCCTCCCATATTAAGGCTAGGAAATGCACTCTCTGCACTTGTTTGTGCTGTCTGAACAAGCACTCAGCTAATGTACAAGAGAAGAGTACATCTTGTAATGAAAAAAAATAAAATAATTTTCAACAGCCCTCGACAGAGTGCTTTTAGATTACAGGCACATCGTTTTTATTTTGTTATTTGTTGCAGAGAAAATATAATCAGTCAGTTTAGTCAGTATTCTGTGCCAATTCGTCCACCAAGGTTAACTTAGGTATAAACAACTTAGCAGATTTTTTCTTTTGAGTTGGGCGTTAATGAGCTTTTCAGAATGACTGATATTTTCCAGTGTTGAATTACAGACTGCAGCTTAATTTTAGGTGTCCCAAATATTGTTAGAGGTTCTGGCAGTGATCCACAAACCACTTACTCCGGACCGGAACCGCCTCACTGAAGCCCTCCGGAGGCTGTCAAATGGGGCCATTCCTGAGTAAATGGTTTGTGGTTACGGCCTCAGGTGATGAGGAAGATACTGTCAACCATTTTTAGTGCAAATTGCATCTAGAATGCTTGATTGGTTAGTTCAGGTTAATGAAGATACTTTGTGGCAGCAAAAGCGATTCTTGCTGTGGAAGAGAACACATTAACTTTTTTCTGGAGACTGAATGCATTCAAGAACTGATGTGTTGTAAGATTACTCAACAAACTAAGAAGCAGAAATAAAAAAAATACAATAAAAATGTTCATCTCTCTCTCTCTCCTTTTTAAAAAAAAGAGAATAATGCGAGAGTGTTCATGGGGTATTTCAGTTCAATAAATTTACAGACAGGCTCTTCCTAAGGGCGTCTGAAGCAATGTTGGTCTCTTCTATTCCAGCGGCATGAAAGACGAAAACTATAATACATCACACTTAGCAGATACAGCAGAGCTTTACAGGATCACACAGCAATTGCTCTCTCCAGTTTTTTCACGGTTCCTTTGACCTGAGGACCAATGAAAAGAAGGTTTGTTTGCAAGCCAATTTCAAAAATGTCAGTTTAATGTATGTATATAGACAGGTAGAAGGGTGAAAAAGAATATTTTTAAATAGTAAAGCACACTATGCAAAGCTTAGGGTTGTACGATATTTAAGATCTGGAAACATTAAAAGTATCAGATGCATAAGTAAGAAATGTCCTTTTTTATTTTAGCAGGTCCTAAAACACTTAGTTTCTTGCTTGACAGGAACTATTCATAATCCATTAAGACTTTTCTCCCTTCAAACCTTCCAAGAAAAACCATGACACATTTTTAATCTGTGCCCATGCAGTAAGGTTACTGTATAACTTACCTTGAGAGTTTTGTTCCGGCAATGTCTCTCTAGCCACCAAATGCATCACTGTTGTCTTGCCAAAAGGAAGTTTTAATGCTGTGTGAAGAAGAGAGGAGGGATTTATTCATACATCAACTCTTTCAATCACTATTTAATAAAATAATTGACAAAAGCATTTAAATTGGATTAGTGCCTTTTTCAGAGCCTCATGCTGGAAAATTCTAACTGGATTTGCCAAAAGCAAAAAAGGTACTTGATAAGAAAAATCACTCTGCTTGCAAGCCCCTGATCTTTGTGTAAATGAAATAGGATCTCTCACATTTGTCATAGTTGGGGATTATAAAGTTGTAAAACCTCATCTTTTATAATAAGGGACAAAATTAGCTTTAGCGGGACAAAGAATGAATCACTTAGACTAGTGGGTAACTTTTGCCTGCATGAGCCTATTTTGGAGATGGAAATATAACCCCGTGGCCTCAGAAAGCAACGAATGCAAGTTATACTAAGTGCGGCCATTTTCCAGACTCTCATGAGAATGGCAGCGAGAAGCCCAATTCTTGCGAGGTTCTGGCTCCTGAAAATCTCATCGAGAAGTCAATTCTCGATGAGATTTTCAAGAAGATCGAGGGCTAGTTTCAGCTAGGGCTGTAGCGGAATATCGCAGCGGTAGCTATTTCCGGCGGAAACAGTGTTTCCGCAATTAGTGGAACGGCATGGCAGAGGCTTTCATTCCGCGGTTCCGCTTATTTAATTCCGCAACTTAGTGGAATTGTGGAAACATGCCATTTTTGCGATTTCCGCAATTATTCCGCAATATTTCCGCAATTCCGCAATTTGCAGAATTCCGGCGGAATTAGCGGAATATCCGCAGAAAAGTCGCGGTGTGGCGCGGGCAGTTCCGAAATGGCGGAACGGAATCGCGGCGCGGTAAAAGCTGCTGCCGCATCAGCCCTAGTTTCAGCTCTGGTTATAAGCTGGTAACTGGAGTTTTCCACTTCAGGTATATGTGATCCCCGCAACGCACTTGTACTCAATTTTTTCTGTACGCACAGAAAATGGCATATTATGAAAATAGATAAAATTCTACATTGTGTTTGGAGTGACTATGACCCCACAACCCTGGGTGTATAGTGTTTTTATTTTCCTCTTCATTCCAATGAGGGTCCATTGTACCCCATTCTAGTATTCACTGAAATGTTTTTTAAAATTACAAGGGGGGGGGGCATGAGCCAGTGAAACACAACTGACCACATTATCCTTGAGGAATATATGGAATATGAAGTGGTACAGGTTTGCTAAAAAAGTTTAATGATTTTTTTTGTACAACTTCCAAGGTACTGTGCGACACCATTTGCATTTGAGGGCTAGCACAATCTTTAGATTTCAACACTGAAGCTGAATACATATTTTAAGGAACACTTTAAAAAGTCTACCCTTTAAAACCCTTCAGGCTCCTAGGAGATTTAAATTTAGAAGCTAAGTTTTTTTAGAATCTGAAGTAAAATAGTCTTTTTTATTTTAATTCCCCTATCCCATCCTTAGCTTCCCCACCACCACCATTATAAATAACTACAAAAACTACTGAAAAGTGAACTGCCTCCCCCTCATAATTAGAAAAATCATCAGCCCAAGAGAACATTAATCAAAGAAATTTCTTGAGGATAGACGCACCAACTCAATTTCCATACAGGAAATCCAGATATTTCCCTTATAACATTCCTGCCCTGTAACTTGAAATGCAGAAACCCTAATGAACACCTTTTATTACAGCTTTTATCACCCCCTGCGCACAGCTTAGCATGGGTTTCCCCACCATGAATTTGCCTCACCCTCCCATCCCATCACATGGGTAAGCAGCCAAACACAACGGGCGAGTACAATTCCTATATGGAGGTGTTCCAAGGCAGCTGATTCTTTGATCATGTTGAAAAGAGACAGTCTTTGCATGTTTACAGCCTCCTTGTAGAAACCACCCTTCCAGCAGGCACAGAGGAAGAGGGAATACAGGGGAAGTTCACCTGAGTAGTCTTTTTTCTTCCCTTCCACTCGGTTTATCATGTACCCAAATCAGAAACAACACTCATCCTAGGGACTTGCTAGCCAAAAACAGAACCGCTAGCGTAGCTGGACTAAAGGAATGGATTTAATTTTGGGAATCTGATTATTTTTGTAATGTGTAATTCATCATCGTAAGGAGAGGGAAACAGAAACACGTTTGTTACTCGAGCTTCTTTGAAATACTTAGCTTTTTCTCTGAAAAGCACAAATGGATATGCATAAACTATAGTTCAAGATACTTTATTGAATATTAGAGCCTCTTTATTGTATATTAGAGTCTGGAAGGAAAAAGCATTTTGAATATTTGGTTCAGTCTTTGGCCCTTTTTACATGACTGGCTCACACAGATTCGCTGCGTGGGCATGCTCGGGTGCTGCCTGTGTGACACTGCCGTGGGTGAGTGGGGATGTGTGCGTGCTCCCGCAGAACACACACCTCCACCCATCGCCTACCCAGTGCGTGGAGGTGGGGGTAATGCCGCCCGCGCCCCGGTGCGTGCACCCATCCCCCTGGCCCCCGCGGCCCGTTTAAAAGGGGCCTTGGATTGAAAGGATAACTCTACAAAACCATCATATCGTCAAGTCAGCTAAACTAATGTCAAGGGATTCTTTTCTTTATCTGAACTCCTAGGAAGTAATTTCAGAAAGATCAAACATTACAATCTAATCACATTAGGGAGGGTTCTTCTGCATAATATCAAACCATTCATGAGGAGAGAAGACCAGTTTAAACTGTGATTAATCTAAATAATTATACTCCTGAGTTCACTAATCAAGCAAATGTATAAACATGTTTTTACGTAAGTATTAATTAATATATTAGCTCCCAAATCCTCATCAGTGATTTAAACATTTCTTTATGTGAAGGCCCATGCTGAGACAGAAAACACCGAACAGATGTCTAGTCTCTAACACACTTAAAACATAATTAAAAAAAATAAAAAATCTTTTCCCATTCCTCCTAATTTAAAGTCTTTACTCTGTTCATTTCCAGTCTACCATACTTCAGTTTACTGTCCCACCATGATTATTGGGGAACAGAAACAAGACTATATAGCTAAGGTTGCATCCAGATTTTCAGTTAAAATTAGAAAGATTACTATATAAAATTGTGAATCATGCAAGGTATTATGAAATTGAAAATCTGGAAGCAGCTTGAATCATCTTACCAAAGCTGAACGCAATGTGATACCAACTGATTTTACTGCCAAAGTGACCTTTGTGGGGAAGAAAAACCCAAGTCCAAACAATATTCTCCAATCACTGGAGAGAATGACATACGTTATTGGTGTGTAAAATTCCAAGTGTTATTTACTAAAAAGTAACACATGATCCTCTGTAACGCTTGGATAAGACACTAGAAGAATGCACAATTTTATGTCACAAAATTGAATACTGTACTTTAAAATATTTTCCTTTTTTAAAATCATGAGATCATCTATTTTCTTTTTTTTAATATCATGAGATTCTCTATGTTGCTTTAGTTAAGGCTGCATCAACATGTCTGCTCAGGAATTTACAACTCATGTGTATAATTTTGCTCCAGGTGAAAATTAACTACATTTTTATTACTACCCAACTAAATCAATGTTTCAAAACGATGTCTAAAAATAGAACACAAATATCTTTGTAAAATCTATTATCATGCAAACTCCCTAAGGTAGAGTTGTGATGATTAAATTGCAATGCATCAATGACCAGCAATCTGAACTAAAATGCCTTAATACCAAGTACATATTTAAAAGCCATGGAATTGGCTTAATGTAGCAATCAAAGCAAGGGAGCTATTCTCTGGCAATAGAATTGGTTAAACAAACATCTACTTTTGTTTTTGTAAGTATTGTGAACTCAATCCACATTGATCTCAATGAAGAGCCCATGAGCAACACCTACAGTTGAATGGCAAAAGGAAATCTTCCCTAGGCATCCTTGCCTGCAGATTGGTAATCTAAGGCAAGGCACCATTGGAGAGAACGTCCTCAGGAACAGAGAATGATCTGCCCTATCTTTCTAGAGCTAGCCTCTCTAAGGCCATTTTTACACGGATGGGGTTGGGGAGGGGTGTGGTTTGGCACGGCAGGCGTAGGTGTTACACGGACACCCACCCACCTACACCTACCCACGCCCACGGAGCATCCTCCATTCTGTTGTAGGGCTCCGTGGGTGGAGGTGGGTGTGCGGTGAGAACATGCACGCACAAACACCCGCCACGCACACCCACTCCTCCACCCACCGGCGGCCGTATACATGGACTGCCCCCCCCCCCCCAAACACCGAGTGGCAGGGTCGGTGGGGGGTGTCCGTGTAAAAACGGCCTAAGATGGAAAAGGAAGCACACTAGAAGCATTTATCATCTATATCTATCCCTCACACTATTTTTTTCCAAAACTTTTGTATTGAGTTTGTCTCATAACTGCAGAGTTTCTAAATCACTATCACAGTAACTATTAAAGGAAACCAATAAGAAAGGGATAAATTCACAGCAAGTGTACCTTCACTGACTTCAATAGGGCTAACCAAGGATAATTGTTATATTCTCCCGCGAAAGGGCATTACATCAGCTGCCAAAAGCATTCAAAGAAACTATCTCTACATATCAGATTAGACCTGTAATCTCATTTGCAAAATTTAGGAATTAGCTAAGTTGCATTTTGTTTAGGCACCAATTTTGCTTTTAAAGTCATTTGGCAACAACCACCTACAAGAGAAAGGTTGGTTAATTATAATGGTCTTTACTACATGCCATGATATATAGATGGTATAATATTGTATTATGCCCATACACCATATATTACTGTACTTAATGTTGTAGAAAGGCCACAAGGGGGCACAATTGACCTGCATTTCCTTACTGTACAAAATGAAGTCATTTACTTTCCTCCTCAAACAACTATGCAATTGTATCTTTGGGACTGAACTGGACAGCAAGGTTTCTCCTCATTCTAATTCTCAGTCTCTCTCCATTAAGTTAAAATCCATAGTATTATTTATGCCAATTACCATAATCTTTATCTAGCATTTTCAATATACTAAGATTTCTGAAAAGGTTTAAGATATAAAAAGCGCAGCATGAAAAGTAGAATAAAATGATTCTCTCTCTAATTAAAAAGATGGTGACTAAGGACAGCATTCCTAATTCTGATCAGTCTGTGAGCAAGGCGATACGTACCACAGCCTCATACCTAGCTTGTACAGGAGGGGAACTATCAAGGGGACACACAGTATGCCATTCCAAGCAGCACTGAAGCTGTGTAGAAAACCAAGCTGTGACCTTGAGTTTTACTAAAAAAAGGAATTACAGCTTTATTTTTTAAAAAGGAAAAACGAAATAAATCTGTTTTCTCTTGGAGAAAGAATACCTCCATTTCCACAATACAAGTCATTTAAGTACCTCCTAATGTCACATTGCCATGAAGAAACCGTCCTTGATAGATAAGCCGCAGAATGCCTGGACTGCTGACTTGCTCTTCTTCCCAGTCTGAAAAAGAAATGAGAGGATTGGTCACGTTCATTCTCATGTGTCTCATCTTTACACCCAGTCAACTGGAGGAAGCTGCACTCCCACATTGGCACTTGACTACCCAACTCAGTTAGTCTATCTGTACAATGAGCATAAGTACTAATGTATCTCCACAGATGGGTTGCAAACACAGATTTACTTATTTATTTATTAAATACACAATGGGAAAAGGCCTCCTATTTCCAGTCCACTCATTTGCTTCAGTTTTCTTTGACATTTCAAGAGGTTTACCACCTGCTCCAATATTCAACCAGCTGAGCTGAGTATTACTCCAGCACGGATACGCCACATTTATAGTAGGCTCAGATCTGTCCCCTCATTGTAATGGACTAAAAATCTGAGGGCTGATGTGTCCTGCCTGCAGCTGCTTATTAGTGCTGAAAGACTAGCTGTAGCCTGTTTGATGGCCAGAGGGGCTGGGGTGAGTGAGTGGAACATAACATACCCTGAAATTCAAGAAAAAGCAGGTTACAAGCCTCATGGAACAGGCATCTATTTCTCACAGTGCTTATGGGGGTACCGGAAATAACCAATGTTAATACACGCTAACAGTTCATGCTGAAAGCATTTTCTAAGATTAGTTTTATTTTAATAAAGACTCCCAATTTTTCAAGGTGTGTAGAACAATTTGCATTGTGCTTTAAGGATAAATATTGCAAAATGTTCAATTTGAATCTGCTGCCTGGGAATATAATGCCTTCCACCAACTATCCAATATAAATGCAGTTTACTTCTTCGTTTTACCTATTGCTGTGTTTAGAGAAGCTTTCTTTATGTCACCTACAGAGGAGGAACAGCTCCTTTGCTCCAGAAGCCCTGCCCCCAAGGTTCTTCATCCGAAACCCAGACAAAGAGAGAGAGAGACTAGTCCCCTCTCCTAGCCCTGCCCTATGCCTCCCTGTTCCTGCCAGGCTCGAATGCTACAGCAACCAAGTGGTTCCAGCCGTCCCCTTCCTATTCTTCCCTGATTCTGTCGTCATTGCTCCTGTCACTCTCCCTTCCAGCGGGAGGGGCAGAGACACAAACCACCTTATGCCAACAAGAAAGCAGCCCCCAAAAGGGAGGGGGAGGGAACTCAAGCTTGCACTGGTGGGGGTGGGGTCTTGGGGTGTGTTTACGTCTGGCTGCTGTCCCCAACGTTTATACACCAAACATGACTGCTCAAGGAGAAATCAAGGTTGGTCCCAAATACAGGTAATAGAGACAAAGTAGTCTTTTATTGGATCATCTACAGAATATTCAACCAATGTCCAGAGATTAAAAAAATAATCACATACCCACAAACGAAGAGACATTTTGGAACAGAGACAGGAAAGTGTTTTTTAAAAAGTCAGAAAGTGAGTTATAAGAAGCTAAGCAGGAAGAAGTGAAGTAAAAGAGGAAAGTCTAAATCTCACTTTTGGAAGTGCACATGTTTTGAGGTAGATAAGTCACCCTGGTGTCTGGAGAGTCATCGGAAACAAAACTGATTAGCAAGTGGTTAGAAGTGGCAATATTTACTAGAGATCCATCTTTATTTATAAACTGGATGGAGTTAAATGGAAACTTGCTGTAAAGAAAACAAGTCTGTTCAAATATAGTTTTAATGTATGGCAACCAGAATGCCTCAACTTAATATAAAGAAACATTTCCATTAATTTTAAGAAACACTGAAGTAATAAGCCCATCTCAGGCTTTAATCAATGAGCTAAAGGATGTTTTTAATATAGGTTGAATCAGGAATAACATTTTCAGTTTAGGTCAATTTTTTTCCTTCCCCAAAGTTTAACAATGTCAGACTGCACTAATGCCACAATCCTGCCAACATTTATGCAGGTTTAGTTTTATTTGCAAAGTAGTTTCATCAACTTCAGTGGAAGGTGATCAAAAAGTTCACTCTGGATCCCTCTGAATCCTCTAATTACTGTCTTGTCTTGCTCCTCCCTTTTGCTTCCAAGCTCCTTGAACGGGTTGTCTACTCTCGTTGCCTCGACCTCCTCTCTGCCAACTCCTCCCTTGATCCCCTCCAATCTGGCTTCCGCCCCCTTTCACTTCACTGAAACTGCTTGTTAAGATCACCAACGATCTTCTTGTGGCTAAATCCAACTGCCTTTATTCTGGTCCTCCTTGATCTCTCTGCTGCCTTTGACACTGTTGGCCAATCGCTCCTGCTTGATTCACTTCACTCCCTTGGATTCCGGGACTCTGTCCTCGACTGGTTTTCCTCCTACCTCTCTGACTACTCCTTCAATGAGCTTCCCCCTCCCTCCCCCCTTCCTACCCTTCTCGGTCAGGGTTCCCCAAGGCTCTGTCCTTGGCCCGCTCCTCTTCTCTATCTACACCCAATCCCTAGCAAACCCATTGCCTCCCATGGCTTCCAATACCACCTATACACTGACGACACTCAACTCTCTCTCTCCATTCCTTCCCTCTCCCCCTCTCTTCAAGCTCGTCTCACCAACTGTCTCTCCGATATCTCCGCCTGGCTGTTTCAACGCCAACTCAAACTGAACATGGTGAAAACTGAACTCCTGATCTTCCCTTCCAGTCCTTCCTCTCCCTCTTCCCTGTCAATTGCCATTGATGGAGTCTCCATCCTCCCTGTCCCCCAAGCTTGCAGCTTGAGCTTCATCTTCAACTCGCACCTTACCTTCAAACCCTACATTGACTCTGTG
>QEPC01008677.1:843365-887503 GCA_003113815.1 Sphenodon punctatus | reverse complement strand
GGGGGGGTTTGTTCGCCCTCCCATGGTCTCGCAGGTACGGAGTCTGGGTGTGCTCCTCGATTCACGGCTCAGTCTGGAATTTCAGGTTGTGGCCGTGGCGGGGAGTACGTTTCGGCAGTTACATCTTGTCTGGTGGCTTTGGCCGTATCTCTCAGACTCCGACCTCGTCACTGTCATCCATGCCTTCATCACCTCGAGGCTGGTTTACTGCAACGCGCTCTACGTGGGGCTGCCCGAGAAGCTGGTCCGGAAGCTGCAGCTGGTGCAGAATGCCATGGCCCGTCTCCTTACTGGGGCGGGCCGCAGGGAGCACATGCCACCTGTGCTCCAGGCTCTGCACTGGCTGCCTATAAAGCACTGGGCTAGGTTCATGGTGCTGGTTTTGACCTTCAAAGCCCTTCACGGCCTGGGCACTGCTTATCTGCGGCATCGTCTCACCACCCATGTGCCTGTGTGACCCCCGAGATTGTCTGTGGAGGCCTTTTTGGAGGTTCCCCGGGCGAGACAGGTGGCCACTGATGTGAGATCTTTTTTGGTGGCTGCCCCTGTGCTGTGGAATTTGCTCCCGGAGGAGGCTCAGTTGGCCCCCACCCTCCTGTTGTTCCGACATTTGTGTAAGACCTGGCTGTTCCGCCAGGCTTTTGGCGAGGGGGTGGGGGGTAAGATTTAGGCAGGAGGGTGAGTTTTTATTATTTATTTTAAAATTTGTTGATTTATTTTTAAATGTTTTATTGTTAATTTTTGTGTGTGTGCGTTGTTCGCCGCCCCGAGCTGCCTTTGGGCAGGAGGGGCAGGATATAAGTTTTAAATAAATTATATATATATATATATATATATATATATATATATATATATATATATATATAAAACATAAAAACACTGCGACTTTGGGTAAGTCAGTTTGGTTGCAATCCTGAGAAGTCTTACACAGGTATTTAACTTTCCTTTTGCATATTATATAGAAACACAGGAGTGAAGCTAAGCATGCACATAAGACTTGGCAAGATCAGGGTTCTACTTTGTTTCAGTTCTGTAAGAGACGAAGAAAGTGGTTCAAATATCTTTTATTGGACCAAGTATTGTGATGAAAATATGCAAGCTTTGGGGCCACACAGCCCTTTGTGTAGTGCTTCAGGACAGGTCTACATCTCGCAGTCCTGTTCGTAATTAAGATAGAGAGAGGTACTGGCACTATATAAATGCTTGCTAATAAAATGTCTCTAAATGAATGCATAAATAAGCATATCTGCACACAGGAATGCATGCCTATAACAGGTATGCAAAATTATGCAGATAAATTGTTAATAAATTCTAGCATATGGCCTAAAATATTTTAAGAAAAGTTCTGCAAGTCCTAGTAACAAAAGGGATTGAAATATACTAGATTTGAAAAATTGGTTATCAGTCATGCTCTCTGAAATGACTCTGAATGTATACCTTTGCAAGATTCTGTAGTCATTTGCAGCTTCAACGTAAAGCATGCCGATCTAAACATATTACAAAACACAGGGCCGATCGAAGAATTTGTGGAGACCAGGGCAAAAACGAAACATGAGGCCCCCATGGTCCCACTCTCCATAGACTCACCCCCTAAACCCTTTCCTGCAGGGCCTTGATCCCCCACCCTAGTAGGTGAGAGCCCTGCAGGAAGCAGCCACTGTGGGGCTGAGACTTTCAGGGAGGGGAGGACCCACAAAAATAGCCCATCCCAGGCCCTAAGAAGCACTGGTTCAACGGCCACCAAGACTCGCCACCCTGCAGGGTCCTCTGTGATGGCAGCCCCTATTGGCTCTGCTGGCCAGCCCTGATTGGGGGGAGGGAGGGGAAGGTTGAACATACTGGGGGGGGGGGGAAACCAATAATAAAAATAAAAATTTGGATAACTGATGCAGTTTCTTAATTTTTTGTACAGCTTGTTTTCGTGTGTACATCTAGGTCAATTCAGTCACAATCAATTAATTGCTCTTCTAAAAGAGAAAGTTATATAGATGATCAGATTATTCCTATATTCTCATATGATGGAAAGGGTTAACATACTAATTTCAGAGCTGCTTCAATTTTAAGAATTCCAGTTTCTGCTTCTGACAATTAACTTGACAGTACACAAAATGGGAAAAAATAGGGGGAAATATTACAATTTTACAAACAAATCAAGATACTGTACACTGCCCCAGTTTTAAACAACTATTAGATAAAGCACTGTGTGTTCCTTATGCACATTCTCCTAAACCAAAGAGTAAATCACATTTACAACTATGAGCAGGCTGCTTGGTACATGTTGTATATTCTGATACTACATTAAATTTCAGGGTTTTTTCTAGGCTGTGTGGAATGGATTTTCTCCTTATTACAATGTACAATTTTATTCATTCTTTCCCCTGCATACAATATACTAATCACAGTCTTAATTGTTGCTTTATCAGTCTGAATAGTCAAGTTGATGAAATGCCACTAATTACGTGTGCTGACACACAAGATGAAAGATTCACAAAATCTACATTTCTGACCCTATGTCACATAGTGCCTTTCATGCCCTTTAAAGAAAAGCAGGGTGGGATTTCAAACTACAGTGCAACATAACTAGGAACAGACTTAAAAAAGCAAAGGGTGTTAACAAACGAGAAGTTAGCCTACTCCAGATGGGTGGTCTACCTGTCCATTTATTAAGTGTTCACCTGCACCAGTTACATGGCCACCACCCAAGCCCCCGCTCACGGTGGGGTCCCAGAGCATGTGGAGTCCGCCATGCAGGCTAATGCAATCTAATGTGCGCCCAGGTGTCCACGTGCCTCCAATTAGGATGTGTGCAGCCTCCACGCATACAATTCCGCCAGCACCACAGAGCTGCAGGCAAAATGCCTGGTGTGTTTGAAGGAGTGACCACTTCCAGCCCCCCTCTCAACTCTCACTCTCAGTAGTGCGCACATAACATCTACCTTAAAAGCCCACTGTGCCATTTTCAAACATGTTCTCCCACCTCTTCTTGGTTGGCAGTATGTGCCCGACGCGTGCTGTTTTCCCAGCCACTGTATTCTCAGGAACGACTTGTGGAAGACTGCCAGCCCTTGGTCAAGGAGCCATCCAAGGTTCTGGTCAAGAGTAGTGCTGAAACTCTGTCTCAAAGTTTTCTCAGTTATTGTCAAAAATCATAGTTCTCGACTCATTTTAAGCAAGAAATGATAAATCAAGAAAAATGCCCATTTTCAACATTTCTCAGTCGAGAAAATTTTCTCAAGATACCGTTTACTGTTAACCTCAATTTACTGTTTACGGTGTACTCCTTACTGTGTGCTGCGTTCATCCCAGTCAGATGCGTGAGCAAAGTGGCATTTTGTGCATGCACATGACCAGGATGAATGCAGTATACGGTAAGTGGTACATGGTAAATCTGTATATGGTAAATGGTAAATTGCGGTAAAAGATAAACAGTAAATGATATTTAGAGAAAAAAAATTCTCAAGCAAGTTCTTGGTCTGTTATCAAGATTGTACCGAGATCTTGGTGACAATTCTCAGATTGTGCAATATTTGCATGAGAAAAAAAATTGCTTCTAGTTTCAGCCCTAGTCAAGAGCATGGAGTTCCTGGATGCCACCTTTGTAGAGGAGGAAGCGGAGGCAGAGGAGAACAGTATGTTAATGCACCAGGGAGGGAAGGGTGTTTACATTTACAACAAGCTGTATAATAAAGGCTTCCATTTATTGTTATCAAATTTTGTTTTTAGTTGTTTACAGTGTTGACAGTGGCCAGGAGAATGCAGGGGAGCAGTAGGAAAACTGCCAGGAAACAGCTCAACAGGATGGGAACGGCAGGCACAGGAAGTGGATGCGAAGGCAGACCAGTGGGGCTTGGGGGAGGGGAGTGGGAAGGCACCATGACATGACGGTGGGCTGGTGGAAGCCAGAATGGCATCTGGGGGGAGGGGAGGAAATGGTATGAATAGCAGTGGTTGATTTCTGTATGTTCTTCACTTCTCTACAGTAATTGTGGGAGAAGAACTATGTGGTGCTGGGATCCCGCTGCAGCAACTGCACCAGCAGTCACATAAGCCAGGTATTCATTCCTGCTTCCCTTTGGGCAGATGGAGGACTGAAAATTGGGTGGGTGGGGCCTGAAACACCAGGGTGGGAAAGTGGGTAGGGTGGTCTGAACTAATGGCTGTTACCTTGCTACAGATCTGCCAGTGCAACGGGCATGGACGGAATCCCCTGCCACAAGTACCCAGCAGAACTAGGACCTGCAGGTTCATAACCGGCGGTGCAGGGAAGATTTGGCAAGGAAGCTGTTTGTGGAGACCATGTGGCAGGCAGATGAGAGCCACAAAGCCATTAACAGCATGGCCAGGGAGCACAGCATATTTAGAGTTTTAGTACTGTTTTATATTGTTGTTTATATTGTTGTTTATTTTTATATTGTATTTACATATTTTATTATTACTGTTTTGTGACATTGTGAGTCACCCTGAGTTGCTTTTGGTGAGAGGGGCGGGGTAGACATTAAAACATAAATAAATAATCTACTAAACTAGTAACTCGATCAAAAAAGGAAATAAGATTAGTTTGGCTTGACTTGTTCTTGACAAACCCATGCTGGCTCCTATTAATCACAGCATTGTTTTCCAAATGCTTACAGATTAACTGCTTTATAATCTGCTCTAGAATTTGTCCAGGTATTGATTGATGTAAGGCTGTCTGGTTTGTAGTTTCCCAGATCCTCCTTTCCCCCACTTCTGAAGATAGGGACATTTGCCCGTCTCCAGTCTTCCGGCACCTCATCTGTTCTCCAAGAGTTCTTAAAGGTTATAGACAGAGGTTCTGAGATTACATCTGTACGTTCCTTCGGTACCCTAGGATGTAATTCATCTGGCTCCGAGGACTTGAACTCATTTACATCTCTTCACAACCTCGCTCCCCGCTACCTCTCTGCACTTACCGCCCTCCATACTCCAGCCCGTGCACTTCGCTCCTCCTCTGTCCCTTCTCACCCCCTTCCACGCCTTCCCTGCTCCCCTAAGCGCCTTCGTCCCTTCTCACTTGCTGCCCCCCATGCCTGGAACTCCCTCCCTGTCCACATCCGCCTTGCCCCCTCCCTTCATACCTTCAAATCTCTCCTTAAAACTCACCTCTTTCGCTCTGCTCTGTCTGACTCTTTATCCTGCTGAGCCACTATTCCTATACCTACGATCTGTTTACCCTTATCCTTGCAACATGGACCTGCCTGCTGTCATTCTCATCGTAACCAAGCCAAGTACGTGCACTTGAGACCTCGCATCTTCATGAATGTTAGACCCCTTGTCTCTCCCTCTGTTCCCCTTCCTAAGTCTCTCCCCCAGCTCCTGTCTCTCAGATTGTATGCCCTAGGGGCAGGGACCGTGTCTATTTTATTACTTTGTAAAGTGCCAAGTACACTGCTGGCGCTATATAAATGTTTGTTAATAATAATAATAATAATAATAATAATAATTTAAATTAGCTAGGTGTTCTCTTACCATCTATGTAACTATCCTGAGCTGCAATTCCTTCCCTTCATCATTAGTGCTATTCTTTCCAGGCTGGATGTAGTTTCCCTTGTGGGAGAAGACTGAGGCAGAAAAAGAGTTGAGCAATTCCACCTTCTCTCTGTTACCTGTTAATATTTTGCCATCTTCATCAAGCAGCGGACCTACTGCTTCTTTGTTTTCTCTTGCCTCGAACATAGATCTTTCAATCTATGTTCAGTTGATCAGAAGGTGGCATTAACACGACTACGGGACCTGGCAAGGGTGTGCGAGACTGCTCAAGTGGTTTTGTTGGTTTCTGCCAGGGAGGTCCCAACGGTTTGTGATGGAGATTGATTATCGTCCCCTCAGGACCTCTCCTGTGGTGCCCCACACAGGGTTCCATCTCATCTCCCCTCTTGATTTTATTGTATTTAATGTTTGGAAGCCGCCCCGAGCTGCATGGCAGGAGGGGCGGGGTAGAAATTTATAAAATAAATAAATAAATAAATTGTTCAATGTGTATCTGAGGCCATTGGGCAAAATTATTCAGAGCTTTGGAGTGAAGTGCAATAGATCTCCAGCGCTGCTTTAATAGCCTGAACGCTCTCTTCATAACAGGGCAAGTGGCACTGGGATGCTGGTTACGGTATCTTTGCTCTGGGGTGGAGGCAACGTTGTATGCCTTCATTAGCCAGGGCTTCAGGCAACATCCCAGAGAAAAGACCTCATGAGCACTCCCTCAATGCATGTTTCAGTGGAGGGTCCAAAGTCCCCGATGTACATGCATCCAAAAAAGGGGGACTGACAGAAGGTGCAGGCTTTGTGGTTCTTCCTCGACTATCTGACCACATCCACAAACTGGTCACAGTAGTCCACTAAGGGCGATGGCCATTTTGCATATGTGCAATGCATTTTTAAAAAAAATATATAATTTCTCACCAAGAACTTTTTACCCCAATGGAGAACGTGAAGGGCTTAATCAGTTTTGCTGAACCATTCATTATTATTATTATTATTATTTTACACATTATACACTTTTAATTTTCCAAAATAAAAATCCTCATTTGTGTTCCTACATAAAGATGTATCCAGTTATCCAAATTCTTAATGCAGCAACTCATCATTACTACTGTACTGCGGCTCTCTGAGGGAGGGAAGAGTTCAAAATATAAACGGAGACTATAGCAATATGTATGAAGAAACAGCACAAACGTTTTTTCCCCTGTTTATCCATAGGAAAAAAACCCAACTCTGATATCTGGTACATTTTAGATTCAGACTACAGCTATTCGACTGTTACCAAGTTTTAAAAAGAAAAGTCAAGGTTAGGGGTGAAAAGGAAATAAGGTAAAGATGGAAAATAGTCATTAAAAATAGGTGACCAATGGACCAGAGCTCAAATGCCACCAACTTTTTAGGGTCAAAAGCAGACAAGAGAGGAAAATATGTATTTTCTTCTTTAACTTCTAATGTGAGTACATTAAAAAACCATTTATCTAGATCTCTCTAATCCAGAGCCTTCCTTACTGCACACATCCCTGCAACTCTCTCCCACACTATTTTGCTATTACAGCAGGAGACTCAAGAGAATACCCTGTTATAGATGTTGGATAGTCTAGATAAGGGGGCTTCTACTGTACGGAGACTGACTAGATCATTAGCAACTAAAGGACACACAGCTACTCACCCATTGGCCAGTTGTCATACACATGCTTTGCGATGTCTGCTGCAGAATCATTTGGCGAAAACAAAAACTCTTTCGTTTTTCCACTCACCAAGATAAGGCGCAAATTTATCTGTATATATAAAAAAAAATCATTAGAAAGGTTTACCAAAGTTAATACCTTTTATTAAGCAGAATATTTGTAGCTGACTCGAAAATCACAATGTTTTGACATTCAATTCGAACATTTTTTAACTGAAAAGAATTCTAAATATTTAGTCAACTGTATCTTGAATACCTCTGAATGTTCCAATAAAGGGTAGTTTTTTTGGTTGTCATTAAAGTAAGCAAAAGATTGGGGATTTTATACAGAGCTGCTGTAAATAGAAATGCAAAGTACTCAGTACTGGTAAAATAAAAACTAAAATATTAAATGGCAGACAGGGTAAAACAATCTTTTACAAAATTCTACAGAAACCCAATGTTTCATTTCCCCTTCTCATTTAGCCTAATTTTTACAGCTTCCAATTTTCAGACTTCATGATGAGGATTTATGTGCGTCTGGAAATTGGACTCCACTTGTGACAGGAATCCATTCGTTGACCAATGGAATAAGTAACTGGAAAATTATATCAAAGTTATCCTGGTTTCAGATAGGTAAGAGAAGTGTTTAAAAGCGCGAAACATCTGAAGCACAATTTCAGCAATACACACCTTTGGATTTAGCTATTAAAACAACTACTGCAGCACTGTATGTTTTATAAACTTAGGCTGCAACCCCAAAAATCACTTAATCCAGCGCAGTCCTATTGAATGTACATTCAGTTATAGGATATCAAAGGATGAAGGCCCCTGATGTCTTTACTAATGGACAGTTAAAATAAATCTCAACAGGGCTAGCCTTAGACTTTGTGCGGCACACAGCAGGCCTTGTAGGAAGTGTCTGCCCCAGGAACCTCTAGAGTGGCAACAGTCCTGCCAGCATTCTGGAAGTGCTCCTGGGGTCCCACAGCCACCGTTCCTGCTCTGGAAGCTCCTAGCACACTGCAGCTGCCACCAGGAGCCTCCAGGTCATGGAGCCAGGTCTGTAGGCTCTTGTTGACCTCGCCTAAAGGCCAGATCTGCAACTCAACTAAGTTGTTCAAGTCCCACATAAAGCAAAAGGTCTGCTTGGTACATTTTGTAATTCTTTTGAGAGTGGGTACTCTTTGGCATACATAACTCTCCAAAGGCTTGCCATGTCTCATCATGTTCCTGTGGCTTCCCTGGCCGGAGCAGGGAGTGATGTGCGGCCACTTGGCCACATCACTGCAATCCCAGTGTTGCCCCATCTCCCCACCATGATAGACAGCCATGACTGAGTGCCATGGCAACCCTCCACACTGGGAGGAGCCGAGCCCAGGAACAGACGTTCCCACCTGGTTCCACCCGCTTTGGCCTAGCTGGGCGGCTGCTGGGCCCCAACTATGGGCCTGCTTTGATCCAGGCCCAGTCACCACCTCGGGTGGGGTTTGTTCCAGGCCCACATATGGCAGGCCCGGAACCAACATAAAGACATGATGCTGGACTAGTCGGGCCAAAGCGGGCCTAAACAGGCCAGTGTCATGTCTGTTAACACCCAATGACTTAGGTTAGTGTAACAAAGTGAAGCTTGCTGTACTGTTCATGAATAGAAGCTTGCATACAAATTGTCTATACTGCTCGCTTTCATAGCAAGTGATATATTTCTCTTGGGCTTTTCATTGTTCTCGGAAACTTCCCTGATGCACTGGAAATGCAGTAAAATAGATTGGTAAAAAGAGATTAATACACAAATGGAGTGGTTATTTCTTTTTCTTCTTCTTCCCATGACCTTTTAGACTATCAACGACAAATGCACGCTTCTTTCTCTCTCTCAAAGGAAAGCTAGGCATCCTTTACTATTTTTGTAGTACTTGGCAGAGTCCATTATTGTTCATATTGACCTGAATACAGGAAAAGCCGGTGTATGCATAAAGCTGCAAGCAGCAGAAGTATTTAGAAATTGTTTAAAAAGGAGACTTTTAAAAAAAAAAAAAAAAAGTTAACAAACCAGAAAAGAGAACAGCCTCAAGAATCCTAGCGAAAAACAAAGAAGATTTTCAAGCAAAACGTTTACAGAGTGAGAGATTCTACCAACTGTGCAGAGATTGGCAAATTGTGGGTTCTGTAGAAATTCTGTGGTGAAAAGAAAATCCTCCAGACAAAGTGTTCTTCCAGCTTCAGCAGCTTCCAATAACATCTTTAACAGCTGCTGCATCTCTCATGCATTTAACTGGGCCACTTAGAAAGAAGCACCAGTTTGAGAGATACCCCTTACATTTAGAAAGGCAGAAACGTAAGTATCCACCAATGAAGATTAGGTTTGTTTTCCCCAGTGAGAGCACATACGCACAAATCAAGCAGTGGAAGATTTTACTTGTGTCACTACTGAATTACCACACAATCGAGGGTCAAGAAAGGATCCTTCAATGTAATAATTGTACTCTTGGATGGTGAACAGGTGTCACCCTACATTATTGAGAGCTAAAACAAATAGCGAACACTAGACTGTGTCTATGTATAGTTTCTGTGTAGATCGCAGAGCACATTCCCCATTTAGCACAGCGTTTAGGGCACATTTTCTTGCTCTTATGAGGATTTTTAGGTTTACATAAGTACCTTACAGTAAAAGATAACAGCAGGGACCCACATTCACTGCGTTTCCCCCCACTGCGGCCTGTATGGCTGTAATTCATAGTGGCCTGGTAGTGGAGTCATGGCTGCATCCCCCTCTTTGTCCTGTTTTAGATACTATTACACCAGTGTATGGAAACAGCTGCTCCTGATAAGGGGTTAAATTTTATTTATTTTTTAATAGCACAGTATATTTAGTGTTCATGTTTGCTAGAAATAAAATCTCTAAATATTTGCTTGGAGGAATCTTGCTGTTCAGTCTGGTGTCTGACTTTTGGAAGATCTGGTTTTAAAAGCCCTCTGAGGCACAGGGAAGCATTAATGGCATGCAACTGCTATGTTGCTTACTCTGCAAAACTACCTAAGGAGGTCTTTTTAGTGTACTAATGCAAATTTCAACAAGTTCGCTGAGTAAACGAATGTATTTCTTTTGTGAAGTTAGATCATAAATTATATTAGTGCTCATGGGAATGGGGTTATGCAATTGTTCATGGAAGCTAAATGTATTCCTCATAACTTGAAAGACTAGAATGAAATTTGAGTATGTATTCCTAGGTGACTACATTTAAGAATAAGAAATCTCTTAAAGAAGGTCTTGTCCTTCTTATGCCTTTTGTGCTTTTCATGATTGTGGCTGACTTATTCCTCCATTAGGGAACAAAACAATGATCCTTTTGTTTTTTTATGGAAACAACAATGAGTTCCATCTTCTTGCTGGGGGAAAGTGGATTCAAAAAATTTGCCATAAATCATAAAACTCAAGCTTCTGCATCACAACAACTACTTTGATACTACTAGTGAAAGGAGCCAACAATATGAGGTGTCAATTACAGCATATGTCCATTCTTCCCAGTTCCACAACTAGGAAAATTATTATTATTATTCTATTAATACACTAGGAAATCATGTTAAAACCTCAAACATTTCACTGTTAAGCATACAGAAATCAACATCATTATAATTACTATTCCTATAAGAACTATTTTTCAGGTACATACTGCTCACAAACCCCACACCACATGCTAAAAATTTCCATTTGTATTATCTAATGCAATTCATAATAGTAAAATGCACAAAGGGATTTGGGAGCAGTTGTTGCACGATGACAGCTGAAATTTGGGCTGTGTGTATACAGCAGAAATTTCATCCATACATACTATGAAAATTTAAGATGATGAAACCCTACAGTACTTTCAGCTGGATTGGCTAGAGATCAAGGAACAACTCTCAGGATATAAAGTGCTTCAGGAAGTCACTTGAGATGCAACCTGTCCAACAACTACTGAATAAGTTTATCCTGCCATGGGTAGAGTCTCATCCAATAAAAGAGAGCATTAAACCAGCTACAAGAACTGAAGACACACATTTGAATTATAAATTCAAATTTTTAAAAGAAAAACAAATTTGAACAGGACTTCAACAGCACACAACTTGGGGAATTCACAGCTAGGATAGTTTTGTTTCTAGGGCAAGGTAACATAATATAGCTGATTATCACCATCTTTTCCTATCCTCCCCACCCCCACTGCCAAGTTGGGCAGTTTTTAAATGGGCGGGTCGGTGCGCAGCAGGTGGAGTGCTGCTGCATGGGGGGAGGATGCAGACGGACACACACACATCTACACCCACCTCTATGCACAGAGCAACCCATCTGCTCACCAGTTGCTCCGTGAGTGGGGGATGGGTGGAGGTGGGTGGGTTGCAAGAGCACATGCCCACATACCTCCACATTCAAACAAAACGCTCCCACATGTGATGCATGGGAGTGTCCGTTTTAAAATGGCCTTTGTGGATGAAGGCTTTCCTAAAAATTATATATAGCAAATTGAAATACTGAGGTAAGAACTATGAAAAAAGAGAGGCGATAATAGAGAACTTCCATTTGGAAAAAAAAGTAATCACTTTACTTGCAGTAGGCACAAAGATTATAAAGAGGACATTTCTTTAATTTTACAGAACATTCCATATTAAAATCTGATTTGGTCATCAAAGACCAGTTCCTAAATCTTCTAATGACTGCTTCCTTTAATTCTGCCCTCTTATGACACAAAACCTAGAATGATGGCTATCTGTAAAACAAACATGTATTATTTCTGGTTTAATATTTTTATTAAAGTTTTAATTTTAACCCTGGTTTAATAAAAATACTGCATTCATTGCAAAAACAAAGTTACAGTTCTTTATCCAATAGCCGAATATGAGCCAATACAAGATTTTTAGAAATAACTAGTGATTTGGGGGTACCTCATTTGAACCAAAGATGGCTCAAGGTGTTAAGAGCACAGGTGCTTATAAAACTGGTGGGGAAAAAATCAGAACTCATTAAAAAAATAATAATTAAAAGTATCTCAGATTGGGCAATCAAAAACTGAGGAAAAGTTATTTACCTGTGAAAACTTTGTTGCTTATGTTTTTTGGGCTTGATCCTGCTAAAATAAAGAATTGGGGCCTTTATACCACAAGTTAAATAGGCAAAATCTTTCATTCAAATGTGATTTAACAGCATGTTAAAAACCTTAAAGGGAAAATAATAATGTTTTTATAGCACACACACCCCATTCAAATTTGTCACTCAGAGTGCTTTAGAACACACAGTAAAATACAAGAAAAGCCTAAAATCTATTTCACACCCAGTTAAAACAATTTAAAATGGGAAGAGTAAGGGGGAACGAAAAAAATACATTTAAGGGAAACCAGTAGTGGATCATCTAAAAGCACCTAAAGAATTTAAAAAGTCCCATGTGCTTTTTAAAGGCAAAATGGGTAGAACCAAGACGTACATCTGGGGGGAACGAGTTCTACACCGACTACCACAACGAAAGTGTGATCACCCACTGGCGTGAGGGTGAGATCCCCAAACAGCAGGTGGCTACTGTTTAGAGACAGGCATAGGATGGGGTTCCAGGAGCAGGTCTCAATATAGCCAGGGCCTAAACTGTTCAGGGATCTGAACCAGCTGTGCAATCTTAAATTCAGTCTGACGCTCTGTTGTATTTAATATGTGCACTTTTAAAGTTTGATTCACACAGCCATCTTTTATGCTAAGCATCACATCATGGTTATAGACGGGATACGGCAGCAGAGAGAATAAGCAACTTCCCATAGCAACAAAAGGTTTTTCACTCAGCAAACCTTAGTCTTCAGTCTTGTGCTCAGATCCCACTTCTCCGATTAGTGAGCTTTTAAGATGCCATGGATCATATTCAACTTCCTCTCTATGAAACATGATTACAACTGGGGCACAGATAAAAACTGACTTGGATTCTCAGGTTAATATATATTATTTTCAAGTCCATCAATGCTGCAAGAGTCACTTATCCTGTAGTTGCAGAGACACTACACAACTGCAAGTTAAATTTGGGAGCAATCTTATTTTACACAGCACATATGCCATGCCACAGTGAAAAGGTTAGGAATGACTTTTTTTGAATATCCAAAGAGATGCAAGCTACTTAACAGGAGAATTAGCATATGTTCCTCACCACAACAACATACAAACTTACAAAAGGTAGCCGGGGGGGGGGGGGGGGGGGGATGATTAATAAATAGGAGGGGGAATGATTTGCAGGTAAGTGGAGTAAACAAAACTGAACTGTGAACAGTCAAATGCCTACCAACGCTTGTGACATCCTTGAAAAGCAGGTTTTTCAGCTGTTATAATGCCACAGATTCCTTAGAGTCTCAATTTATGACTCAACTTAAGATTCTGGAACAGAAGAATGCTTTACAGTGTTGTGAATATCAGGAAATGAATGATTTAAGTCAGGGCTGTCTGACTGGCAGCCAGAGGGTTGGGTCAGAGCTGCAGTAGGTTCCCGTCCAGTAAGTGGCTTGAAAATTATATAACAACTGTCCTGCATTCGCTGATGACTGACTTGTTACATGCCCTTTGTTTTCAGAATTGAGCCTTAATCATGTCTGATGCATCCATGTATTGTGTAGCATAAGAAAGGCCCCATATTTTGACTTGGGGTACTTACATAAAAATTAATATCAACACCTTGGTTAATCACTTAGCAGGAAAGGGATTGCTTACATTAGAGCTGTCCTCCCTTGCCTCCCTCGCACCCCCGCCCTCACTCCCTTGTCTCCCCCACAGCCAAAGCGCCCCCTGCTCTCACTCCCTTGCCTCCCCCACATCCAAAGCACCCCCTCTGCCCTCGCATCCGCCCCAAAGNTAAATAAATAAATGGGCGGGGGATTAAAAACACACACACCCCGCCCTCCCTCCCCAGTGCTCCGAAACCCCCAGGCACAATTCTCCGAGTCTCGCTTAGGGAAAGATAGGAGAAGAGGCGGCGAGCTGCGCTCCTCTTCAAAGCAGTCCTGCCCCTCTCCATAGGCTAACATGGGTTTTTCACAACCCCATAACTTTAAAACTAATAAGATTTACAAATAAAACCCCAAAGGCACCCCCTGGCAGCCTCCTTAGTTTTCTAAAAGGCTAATTCCTCCTCCCTACCAACACTCAACCCCTCTACTAAATGAAAAACCAGGCTTGAAAGTGCAGGTTTCAAACTGCGATATCTCCGCTTTTATCCAACTGATTCAATTGAAAGTTTCACAGCATGAACCGTTTACCCCAGTGATACTCCACAACAAATTTCACAATCCTAAATTTGATCATGCTGATTTTAGAACAAACAGAATGTTGATTTATAATGTAGTGTGCAACACACCTTAACTATTAAGAGTGCTCCCGCGCCCTAATAATGACTTGACAATCCCATGTCTAAACTGAGTCCATTACTCTTAGTAACCAAAAAAGTTGTGAATGTGGGTTCCCAGATCTGGCTTTTAAAAGGTATTGCACAAGATCCCTTTTAGGACAAGAACAGAGATCAGAAATAAAATAGCCACTCTGGAAGAAGCAAGAACACACTGGAGAATACAGAGCTTTTTTCCAGGAATACAGGCTGGGTTTGCATGCCTGCAGCATTACGGCTTCCATTGATTGATATCTAATTATGCGCTTTCCCCTCTTCCCCCCCCCCCCCCCTTTACTGTGTTCACAGGTGACCAGGAGAGCACTGGGGAACAGCAGGATACTCCCCAGGACACAGCAGCGACAGGAAGTGGGGGGAGGGAGAGAGGTACAATGGCAGGATGGGGGTGGGGGAAGAGGGAGAGGCTGAAGCTGGGAGACGAGATTTTTGGGATGCTTCCTCAGCTCTAGTCTCCTCCCCAGCTCTTTGTGAATAGTGTGGGGAGCCCTGCATCTTGTGCGTCTCTCCAGATGTGTGGGGCCCTGCAGGCAGCCCAGATATTTGGGCTCCAGAAAATATCCTTGCACCAGCCCTGCTGCCCGTACATCACTGAGTGAGAAACCTGTGGTGACAAAATGCAAAGACTGATTGCTTTTGCTTTGAATTTTTACTTTTGCCTTCAATTTTGCCTGCATACTTTATTGAGCACAATTCACTATTGGTGCTCAATAAAGTATGCAATTTGCTCCATAAACTCAGCATTGTGTGCATAGCAAAAGGTTACTTCCAGCCGTCAACTGCTGCTGAAAACATGTGCCTGGGTGCTGACTGCATTGTCTAACAGCCATTAGTCAAATCAATCAATAGGTTATTAGTTTCAACCATAGGTCACAACCAAACTTTTACAGAATTAAATATAAAATAAAATATAAAATAGAATCAATCCTCTCGGAGAATAACCAGACATGGTTAGTTTCTTTCTGCAGGGAATATACCTGCGGATAGTCAGCCAAAACAATCCAACCAAAATCAGACAGAAAAATGGCAAAGTTAATAGTTAACTAAATACAGCCAGGAAAAAACTTTACTCCTCCATAGAGTGCAGGGGTGGCCATATTTAGCTGAAAGTCATTAGTACTAAATAGCCCGCCATTAATAAGACGCTGCTGGGGCTATATTTTCAGTTCATTAACAGCCCAGGGAACATGCACCATCTTGTCTTTTGTATCACAAGTTGTCTTTACAATTGTATGCTAGCTGCCAGTAAAAGGGGTTTGTACTGTCATTTTCAACTAATTATGGGCCACGCTAGTGGCTCCATTAGTTAAGGCGGAGCTAACGTTCTTCATTGAGAGTTCCATTGATTTCAATGGGAGTTTTCGAGGCAATTTCCTCTGGCTTGCAACCGCGTTGACAGGGTTTTCTCTTTGATCTTCTTAGTAAGAGAGAATCTGGTTGCATACAGAAGGCAGGAAATGGTCAGGGTATGTGCTTCTCTTTTCACATTGTGAAATGGAGTAGTGGAAGATGTTTATTTTATGTTTTATTTATGTGTGTGTAGCTCCCCCCACCCTTGGGGACTAGCAAGTGCTTAGCCTGCACTTGCAGTGAGACCGCCACTAGGGGGCAGAAGAGAACAACTGAGTGAGTTGCAGGGGGGAGGGAAAAGAAAGGGAGACAAGATGGCTGCCTGAGGAGAGGGTGAGAAGGCCTGGCAGAAGTAACAGGTGTGCTAAATCAGCAGCACAAAGCAGAGATGCGATCAGAGGCTGCCTGAAGGGGAGCAAAGCCAGAGAGAGAGGAGGGGATTTGGAGATGCCAAGGAACCCGGGGCAGTCAGAAGAGACCTGAGCCCTCACCGAAGCTACCAGTGACGGAAGTGTGAAGGCTCCAGCGAGCTGCCAGCTTACTGACAAAAACCCACAGAGAGGATACTCGGTCAGCAGCCCGGCTGACACGGGACCAGAGGGAAGGACAGAAGTCTGGGGATTCAAAACCCCCAGGTACCGGAGGGATAGTGTGGGAGGTCGGCTGGCAGGGCGGCCAGCGGGGCCTTCATCCAGGCAGTTCATTCCAGCTTCAACCAGGCCATTGGAGGGAAAGCCCACCGGCCCGAGGGGTCTCCTTATCCCATGACCCTATTACTGTTACCCTGGCAGGAAGCTCCTAGAGGCCTCAGCCTGCGCAGTAACTGGCCCAGCCCAGCACTCTAGGGGAGAGGGAGTGCGGGGTCCCCAGAGAATCTGTTGGGGGAACAGGGGATCTTGAAGCATTTTTAGTCTGCCTTGTGAGGCTTATTTTCTGTTTAGAATAAACCTGTTGTTTAACTTGTTAGCCTGTCATGTGTGCGTGCTTCAATGGGGGGGTTCTCTGAGCTACTCCTAGGCATTCCCGCCACAGGGCCCTGGGCCATGCAGGGGGGGAGTAACCTGCCCCTTTCCTCATCGGGATCCCCATAGTCCTGTATGTATCCCGGGTGGAGGCACTGCAGTTTTGTGCCAAATCAGGAGAGCAAGTCCATGAATCCAGGCGCTCTATTCCTTGGACCCCTCCCCCGGAGACATAGAAACAAGGGAGTAGCCAAGGGGGCGCTACATGTGTGTGCTTTTATGGGACTTAGCTCATGCATGTGCAAAAGGGGTGGCACAAATCTGCCCCCTGCTGGCTACTCGCGCTGCCTGTGTGTATTTTTTCCAGAGAGGGGAGAGGAGCTGAGCGGGGAAGCGGAGCGCTGTGTAACTGACATGACAGTGACTAGGCTAGTCAGTGTCATGTCACTTACACAGCTCCCTGCTTCCCCGGCTCTTGGGTCCTGGAGAGGGGAGAGGAGTGGAGCCAAGAGCTGGGAAGCGGAGCACTGTGTAACTGACATGACATTGACTAGTCTAGCACAGTCTGCAGGGCTTAGAGGAGCAGCAGCAGGTGTGCGGACAGCAGCGACCGCCTTCAGTGCCTCCCAGCCGGCAGTTTGTACCCAGGACGAGCTCAGCCAGCAGGAGCCGGCGGCTGACACTACCCATGGGTGTCCAAGCCCTCCCCCCCGCAACCTGGAGGCACCGAAGGGAAATCGCGAGTGAGTGACTGGAGTGGGGGCCCTGCAGCTTCCTTGTGGAGGGAGCGAGGGGTATCAATACGGGGCAGGGGTAGGTCCATGGCTGGGTCTTGCAACGGCAGGAAAACCTCCACTCACTCAGTCCCTAAAGCCAGCTCAAACTGGGACTGAATGGAGCAGCGAGGGGAGCAGCTTCCCTAAGAGGCACCGGCTGACTCAATCAGCAGAGCGGGGGGGGGGGGCGCACCACTCTGCGCGCGCCCCTGCCCCCGTTGGGAGCCATGGGTTGCGGGAAGGCTGTGGGGGCTCCTCCTCACGCTGGTGCTGCTGCTCTGAGTCTCTGCCTCGCTTGCAGTGCGAGCCCCACCTGCTATCAGTCACTCCCTCCTGCCCTCCTTGGCCGTCTCAGGGAGTCCTTCCTCCCTTCTCCTTAGAGGGAGGCTGATCCCCACGAGGCTCTAAGTGGGAGGGGGCCGCCCACTGGGACTGTCTGTGGAGGCCAGGGCCCTCTCCCCCTGCCAGCGCCATGGGGTCATGATCAGCCAGGGGAGGAGGCGATCGGGTGGCAGCAGGTCTCTCTCTCACTAGGCTGCACCTTCCCCTCTAATGCTAATCCCCCGCCCGTCATGTATACATCTACTATAATTTGTTCCCATCTATATACTATCAGAAATCACTGTCACGTGTTTGCATTGTGTTTTTAAAAACCCCAAAGAAATTAGAGAAACAAAAAAACCTACGGTTTTACAAACTTAGTTAAGACAGATTCATACCAAGAAAACTTTAACAAACCTAGAAAGCGTGTGTTCAGGCTCTCGCCTTAACTTCCACACCATGTAAGCCGTAAAGATGTTGTACGGCTTCGCATACTGTGCTCGCTTACAACTTAGGCTCCATGCACCCACACTTTGCCTTGGTCTTTCAGCTCCAATTCTCTTCCTTTGCAGGTTCGGGGCAACACTGAAGTTAGGACGGCATGCTCCTCCCTGTCCAGCATTACATCATTACTCTACTTACAATGTGGCAAGAATTTCTCTTTCATTTACATTCCAGATCTCCATTCTGTGGCACTAGATCACATACATCTCCCCACTGCACAGGTGACTAACAGCATGTAAATATGCCACCATCAAACAACTACATTGACTAGTTATGTCCTTATATTTAAATTCCTTTTATTTGGGATCATCCCCACGTACTCTAACCCACTACTTATTTGCCCCTCACTCACTGTGACCCACTAACCACCACTTCACTCTTAGAAAATAGAAAAGTTTTGACTTCAGCTTCCACCCCCCACCCCACCCCCAGTCTAATCTACTAGCTTCCAACCCCATAACATGCAACCCAGAGGTCTGGACTACCCAATAAACTTCACTCACCTCCCCCAAAATTGCAAGACTCCTGACCACTATAATGACGATAATCTCTAATAGAGAATGCGACAGAGTGTGTGAGATGACAACCCCTCCCCCCCAAAAAAGAGAAAACACCACCCAGGAGAGGAGGTGTAAAGCACAATGAGGCAATAGAGACTAGAACAACAAGGACGCAGCTATGGTGCTTAATAGCATGATGGTAGTGTTCCCCATGGTCTCCTATCACTCCTGCCAATCATTTACATCACCGAAAATCTCGACATTCTACCAATTTCTTATGGCATTCCTCCTATTATTCCACCAAGTTCCTTCCTGCTGTACTTCATCCTTATATCCTCCTCCCTGTCATTCCACCATCTCTCCCAGCTGCCTTTGTTATTCCACATCTTCCCCCACACACTCCCCAAGATGCATCTCCATTGTATTATTTCAGAAACAGTTAATGAGATATAATTTAATTCCAAACTAGCATTAATGTTTCCTCCATTTTTTCCATTGGCCTTTCCATGCATTTAATGTCAACGTGTATCCTGCTCAGCTTTAGTGTTGCCCCCAACCTGCAAAGGAAGAGGATTGGAGCTGAAAGACCAAGGCAAAGTGTGGGTGCATGGAGCCTAAGTTGTAAGCGAGCACAGTATGCGAAGCCATACAACATCTTTCCTGCTTACATGGTGTGGAAGTTAAGGCGGGAGCCTTAACACACAATTTCTAGGTTTGTTAAAGTTTGCTTGGCATGAATCTGCCTTAACTAAGTTTGTAAAACCATAGGTTTTTTGTTTCTCTAATAAGAGATATAATAAACTCAGCCTTCTGTTCATAGCAAAAACTTACTTCCAGCTACCAAGTGCTGTGGTTGGGCAGGAGCGGGTGCTGGAACATCTCCTGGAGTGATGTTTTGGAGAAAAACAGCTGGGGAGGCTTTTTCCCATGATTTGTCATGGCTATGAGTCATGGCAGGGTACAGGATACTGGGAAGAAGGGGACTGGTGGGCGGAGCACAGCAGGGAAGAACACCTACCCATGCATTAGGTTTGCCTGGCTAAACCTGTGCATAGGGGCTACCTGAATGCACAATAAATTACACAGAGGGGGCTGCCTGTTTATTAGATTGGACACGCTAAACATGTGAGTGGGGCTGAGTGGGGGTTGTGTGGACTGAACACAGACTCCAGTGGGCTATCGTCTCGTTTGAAAACACCCCAAGAGGGAATCTTTGCATGGATGAGGAAACCTTGTTGCAAATTATCTAAAGCATGTGGAGAAAGGTGGGTGGAAAATAATAAAATACAAATTAAAAAGATACAGATTTCTTTGGGTAGAAAAAAAAAATTCTTCAAGTTAAATATAAATTTAACTTGAAACAGCACAGTGGCATAACTAGCTGCTTCTACAGAAACAAGGCCTAATCTCTTGAACTTGGAACTCGAATTCATAGTGATTATTCACTTATTCTCTTATTTGTGCTTAAATGTCACAAGAGCAAAGGTAATATTTTATCAGATAACCCTAGGGCTTGTCGGAGAATAGCATGTTGTCCTCTGACTGAAGACTAAGAAACAACAAGCACTAATGAAGTAATGTTGAAGAGAAATGACCAATAGTAAAGTACAATGGGTTCAGTTACAGTCTGCAAGAAAAGCCTTGCCTAATCCAAACAGTAAACTTTTTAGACTGCAAAATAGCAGTATAAAACAAGCAGAATAAAATCAAAATAAGCAGTATAAAATCTAGCCCTGCATCGCATTACTGATTTTAACAAGAGAAGGGGAAAATAACGATAGAATCCCTGTGCCCACGATCAGGGACTCCCGTGATCTCCCTCGTTAGTTTTGCTAACGGCAGTTTCCCCCCAACCCCGTAACGTTGGCAAGTAGCCCTAGTTAGGCTCTTCAGAATTACTGTAGTCAAAGTAATAGATAGCAACAATCTTTTGATTGATAGTATTCTTCATTCCACTACTGCAATACTGTACTACAAATGAATTCTTAGATGTTTTTCGTTTTGTTTTTCAAATTGTTTTATAAACCAGCAAACATAGAGAATTTTCTATTCTTAAAAACATGTGCAAACACTATTAAGACCAAACTATATAATCAGTTTGATGGAAGCATTATAAACATTAATAGGTTTTAAAGACAAAGACCATAAAGGTCATCTAGTCTACCACCTATACAAAGCAAGTAATTGGATTTCTCTAAGTTACTTCTAGATGACGTCCACTAAGGCCGTGCCGGCACTACCATGTAAGCTCCAGCCAGTTTCAATGATGCCAGTTTAACTTCAGCTAAGTTGTCAAAGTGATGTGTTCAAGCCAGTGTCACTAGTGCAAGTTAAACACTGGGTTCTACTCCTTTCTGGATTTTTATTAGCTGTGATAGTATCAAAGAAGCAATGGCGGTATCCTAATTTCTTACAGGACTATATTTTCAGGGAGCAAAGAGATTTTTAAAAGTGTGGGATGTATTTATTATTTATTTATACATATATTCATTCATTCATTCATTCATTCAATCAATCCATTTCTACCCCACCCTTCCCACAAAGGCTCAGGGTGGCTCACAAATATATAAAAATATAAAACCATAAAAACCATAAACATATAAGACTGTATAAAAACAGTTTAAAACCCCTAAACACCACCCACCAACCTTCTCCCTTACCCCTGCACCCAATCCCACCCCGCCAAACGCCTGGCCAAAATCAACGTAATCAGAAGATTTACAAATCTCACACAGCACAAAGTGTATGCTAACAACCGATAAATTAGGGAAAGCAGAAAAACAGTGGGCCATGGCAAGATGGCAAAGTTGAGTTTAGGAGCAACCTACGCTCATGAGGTAGCAGATTTGACATAAGAATGGGCTGGATATGAAGAAAGTAGCAACCTTGGATATTTATAAACAGGACAACAGCTCGCTGGAGTCCGTGTTCAGTCCATGCAGCTCCCAATCACGTTTTAGCATGTAGAGTTAATGGGCAGACGGCTGCACGTATCTCATGTGCTGGCGGCAGCCACCAATACTCAGCACTTTCCCTCTCCCTGACCCTGATGGAAAGGGTGGGAGGGGGGGGAAGAGACACTGTGGCTTAATGGGTCCAGTAGGGAGAGGGGGTGCTCTACTCCTAGCCCCCTCCCTCACTGTGTGCCCATCACCATAACACTCGGGTTTTGCTGCCACCACCAGAGCCACCAGACTCCATTTTGGAAAAATACTGAGCGGAATGAGGGAGGGGCAAACCTCATCCCGCCCTTGCTCCCCTTGGTTTCTTTCTCAGTCAGAGAAGTGTGGGCACAGATCCTCTCGAGAAGATCATTCCTGCACCCTCTGCCTTACTCTCATATCTTACAGCCGCCTTCAGTTGAGAGAGCAGGATCACTCTCTCCTTTAGCATCCACCTCTCAGCTGATTCTGCACGTGTATAGTGGCCAGCAAGATAAGGAAATAGCAGCACCAAGGACCCCAGCTGAGATTTACTATTTGTTTTACAACAGCAACTAACAAGTGATTCTTTTAAAGGAACACGAGTAATGAGGTATTTGAAAAGCATGACGACAAGCTTTCAGACATCCATTTCACATTATTACTCAAGTACTCAGAATTTCAACACACAACTTTTGAGACTAGAAGAGAAACAATCCAGAAAAATAAAGCTATCTAATTTTAAAGGAGACCTTATCACTCTTAAAGGCTTATAGTAAAAACAAAAACAGGGTGGCACCTCTGGTTCTGACTAAACCTAGCTCATGAAAGTTTGTTCCTCAGTAAGTACAAAATAACTACCCTTAAGTATTGAACAAGCACTACAATAAATCCTGAATGCAGGAAGCGGAACCACTTTTTGGAAGTACCATGCGTTTTTAATCCAATAAATTATGGAGGGCTGTACAACTTCGTTATGCTATGCTAGGGATCAGATGGACCAGCCCATGGGCCAAATCTGGCCCATTTCTTGTTTTTATTTGGCCCCTTTCCAATTCCTGGATCCAGACCCTATCATTAAATGCTGAAAGAGTGAGCTCGGGGGAAGGAAGGGAGATGGATCCATGATCTGGAGCCTCCTGTTCCCCGCCCTCCATCTAAACATACTGTAAGCACCCTCACCCCCATCTCCTATCCATCCCAAGGAGCTTGTACCAATGGCTCGTAGGAGGCAAAAGGTTCCCTGCCTCTGTGCTAAGTCATCCTAGCATGTGGAATAAGAGTACACGCTACACAAGAGGGAAATGGTAGAAAGCCTGTATTTTTAGATGTGGAACATTTCAGCTGCTGTCACAGTATTACAAAGGCTGCTTCAGCTGTACTCAGCAAAAGATGTCCAAGCAATTTAGAATGACAGCCTTAAGAACTAGTCACTACCAAGAAGGCACAGAATTTGACCGAAAGACACAAATAAAAATACTGTTGACTGAGAATTCTAATTATATACTCTCACCTACTGGCATCCTTAGGATAGCTAGGAAACAGATCTGCTAGTAGTTCCCTAGAAAACATTTGTAGAACTCTGTCACAGACATGGCAGAGTTATGTTTACAACACTAACAGCTATTTCTTCCAAAAACTAAAAAAAGTGTACAGTCACAAGATGCTACAATGAATGTAAGAAACAGCTGCTCTATACAGAGAGAGGGAAAGTAGTCCATATAGTAAAAGCTATTATATTCTTTCCAATATGTTTGTCAGACAAATTATTGTACAAAAGCTGAAAGGAGGATCTGGTGTTTAAAAAGAAAAGGCATTTGTTATACCAACTAGCTATCAAGAAAACTATTGTCCCAAGCTACCCAAGGCGTCAGCAGCTTTTCAGCTGAATACAGTCAATTTGCATCAACCTGCGACAAGTGATGCTGTCACTTCGTGGTGCCACAGACAGCTATGGCATCATCTGCTTTTAATATTCACATTCTCATTTATAAATTAGAATTCTTGGAACACTAATGAGTCCTCATGTAAACACAACTGTATCTCATTGATTTAACAGGCAAGGCTGTTTAGCTGTAAACAAACAGCCTATCCAGTTATATAGGATGAGTGTTCCAAATACTGAACAGCTGCAGAGTTTCACAAATCAAGGAGTTAAGTAAATGGATAAATAAATGCATCCAATGTCAGAGACTGTTTCGCTTAATCCCCCAATGATATAACAAAGTTCCTTCTTTCAATTGTTGTCTGTTGAGCAGTTACTTAGAAAAGATGCGATTACCACAGAGCTTTAACTTTCCTTAACCTGCCAAGGTGCCAGGTCTTCCAAAAAGGCACTTCAATTCTGGTTTGCACGGGGGAACTTCAGTCACCAGTCAAAATTTCAACTGCATTCTATTTGAAATCTTGGACTTCATTGGAGAATTTATGAGCAAAGTAGTGATGGTGCAGCTCAGTTTGAAAGAGTAGACAAAGAGTCTGGTAGCAACAACAAGAGAGAAATTGAAGACAGTTAAAAGTTAGGCCTATTGACAGGAACCTTCTCTTCCCCTGAGAAGATCAAGATGTTCCCCATACCACCAGTGTTCCTGAAAGTGATTTAAAAAAATATAAAGTGAAACAGATACAGCCCAAAAACTACCCAACCCTCTCGCAATTAATGAAGATGAGAGGAGACAGCACTTATAATAATCAAATGTTAAGCCAAATTCAATGGCCATCCAAAACCTTTGGCAATAGGTCACTGACTTTTTATTACTTAGGAAATATTTGCTGAATGTATTATGTGATCACTTGTGTGTTGCTTTAATTTGACCTCTTCTGAACACTTCCTTCCCCATATTCCCATCAACAGTAAATGCAATCAACATACGCACGGAAGAACTTTGAAAAATAGAAGTGGAGTATGGGTGTCTATCACAGTGTGTGCCTGGTTTCATTTATGTGCAAGATGTAAGGTGCCACTATTCCATTTTGAATTGGAACAACATATAATTGGTATTTTAAAAGACACACCATCCACACACATCACTCTAATACAGTAGTAACATTCTATATCATCACAGGAAAACTGAAGATAGGTGCTTGGCTTTAATGATTCAGCATTATTTTTAAAGTTTAATTTGATATGGTTTTCTGGCAGGTGGCCACACATCATGGAATTTACTGATTGCACATGTTTTGCCATACACTGATTCTCAAAAATGTGACAGCATAACTACAAGAAGACCCTCTTCCCCATAGTCACGGCAATAAGTAGCAATCAAAATTGCTGAACAAATGTATAGCGATGCGCATGGGTAATCTGTACTGCACTTTCAGCTTGGCAAGATAATATGACATGCACAGAGGCATTGGTATTCAAGGCCCCATATATCCTGCAAAAATATTTTCTAAATTCTGCAGACAGAATAAATTATACAAATTAACTAAATCATGCAAATTAGCTTTTGGTATTGATAAGAAGCGTTTCTAAATATTGGGGGTAGATTTTCCAAGGCAAAAATCATATTGGATGAGGGAACAGGGGAAGTGGGTTCAGAGGCAAGAGATTTGCTGATGGTTGGAGAGTTGATTCAGGGGAAATGGATTAAGCTACTCAGCTTTACCAGCTTCCTTCAGAACCTCAAGCTTCCTGCTCCGGCAGCATCTGCCCACTCTTTGTGCCTGGCTGTCTTCTGCTGGCTAGAAGTGTCCACTGGTTCCTGCTGTCTGCCAGTTCTGCATTTGTCTAAGTGCAGGCACTTTTTGTGGTATCACACCCCCCCTGTGAAAAGCTAAATTCCACAGAAATGTCTGCAATTACAGACATGCAGATCTCACAGGCCTCGTCGATCATAGGCCTGATCCAAAGCCTGTGCACTGTGCAAAAGCATGAACATGCAATGTGTGTGCAACCTGCATGCATCTCCTGTATCAAAAATTTCAGATCCAGCGTCAAAAACCCACCCATAGCTCTTAAATCAGACTCACTGACTCAATTGGGATAATAACCTTTAGAAAAATCAGTCTACATTTTCCATTTACATATACAGCTACAAGATATAAGAGAGATGTTCCTGTACCTCTACAGACGATTGGCATGGCTGGTGTGAGGATTCTAACTATGAGAAATACATGAGTTGTAATTATTTAGCTACAGGATCAGCTCTATACTTAAGGCAAGTCGCACTTTCTGGTAAAATCATAAGTAGTCTACTCAATATAAAATCTAGATGAGTCACTATCATTTCAAAATCTTGAAGGGAGGAGTGCTTGGGAGCAGGGTATAAACTTTACAAATCTCAGAGAAATTGAGTTAAAAACAGCCAAGTTATACAAGTTTGGCAGAACTGTTTCTTCTGGTTTTTGAGATTGGAGCTCTGGACACACAGAAGTGTGTTTAAAGTTATTTGTTAGGAGGTGTAGAGGGCTCAGAAAATTCAAGTGTGCATTCTCTGAATTTGGATTTTTAAAATTAGTCTTGGATTTTTAAAGATATTATATTCTGAAGTTCCCATGTTATTCTATGGAGAGAGAGTTATGTTTCAGACCTCATGGGAATTGTACAGGTTGCATGTGAGCAAGAGAAACCACAGCCTGAAACACAACATGAGCAAGAATACCTCTCAAGTGTCCCCGATTTCACATCTCTTGTGTTCTCTATCCCACAGTCCTGGAAAACTGCTGGTAAGTCTTACATTAGAAAGGAAGGGATGACGGTGAACAACTTGCAAGCCATCAATGGGAACAATGAGTTGGAGTCCCATAAGAACAGTCATACTGGGTCAGACCCATGGTCCATTGAGTGCAGCATCCTGCCTCTGACAGCAGCCAGCAGCCAGGTACAGTAGCTCGAGAGAAGTGCATGTACAGGTCATAGAGGTATACCCATCTCCTACTAACCACTCCCAGCTATTGGTAGCCAGGGGTTTAAATCCCAACTTGTTAGCATTTATGGCTCTTTCCTCCAAGAATTTATCTAGTTTCTGTTTGAAGCTAGTTATGGTACTGGCTTTCACTGCCTTGTCCGGCAAGGAGTTCCACAACTGTTTTGTCCACCAAGTACTTCCTTTTGTTTATTTTAAATCTGCTGCCATTTAACTTCAGAGAGTGTCCCCTTGTTCTCTTATTGTGAGGAACAGCAAACAGTCCCCCATTTACCACTCATGATTTTATAAACTTCCATCATATCCCCTCTTAATCATCTCTTCTCCAGACTGAACAGCCAGGCCCTAACCTGTTGAGCCTCTTTTCATATGGAAGTTGATCCATCCATGCTCATTTACGACTTAGGCTCCATGCAACCACATGTTGCCTTTCAGCCCCAATTCTCTTCCTCTGCAGGTTAGGGGCAACTCTGAAGCCAGGGTCAACGGGAGCCCGCTTTCACTATATGCTTTCATTTGGATTGAGGCAGATAGCCGAGTACTAGGGGGTACAAGGTTGATGGACATGGGATGTGTACAGGGAGACAAGACTGGGGGCAGCTGGCTAATGGGGGAGGGAAGTGTCTGTATGGGGATGGGGCAGCCAGGTGCTGAGAGAAGTGAATATGGGGGGACAAGCCAGAGAGATGGGTGATGTGCATTTAACCAACAAAGCTGGGGGTGGACAGGGGTGGGGAGCTGTGTTTGTAAGGGGTGGGAGTACCCAGGTGATGGGGGTATATATGAGGGGGAAGGCTGAGAGATGGGTTCTTCCAGCAGCACGGCTTCATAGCTTTCATGAGCCCTAGGTAACTTGATTCCTTGTAAGGGCTGTACCAGAGGGAAAAAGCAGATGGCAATCAATCTTTAATCAGGAGCCACGGTCCAGAGACAGCCATTTTAAATCCCTTTCCAATACAGTATAATACTCCAATGGATGATATACTGGGACAAGTATTTGTCTTCCTTTAAGCACCTTTTCACTTCAAATTCTGTCTCTCCACCCTTACTTCTGCTATCTCCCTTGCTAGACAACACTACTATGCCTCCCGCATTGAGTCCTGTTCTCGGGACCCTCGCCGCCTGTTCTCTACCTTTGACTCCCTCCTCAAGCCTCCCTGTCCTCCCCCTCCTTCTTCCCTTTCTGCTCAGGATCTTGCCTCCTTCTTCACCTCCAAGATAGACAAGATCCGCCTCGACATCGCTTCCCACTCCTCTCTTCCCACTCCCACCCCTCTCCCTCCTCCCCCTCCTTCTCTCATGTCCTCCTTCTCCCCTGCCTCCCTTAAGGAAATCTCCTCTCTGCTCTCCTCCTCCAACCCTTCCACTTGCCCCCTTGATCCCATTCCTTCCCGCCTCCTCACCTCCATTACTCCCACTGTCGCCCCTTCCTTCCTGCACATCATCAACCTCTCCCTCTCTACTGGCTCTTTCCCTTCTGCCTTCAAACATGCCACAGTCTCTCCTATTCTCAAAAAGTCCACTCTTGACCCCTCTGACCCTTCTAGCTATCGTCCTGTCTCACTCCTTCCTTTTGCTTCCAAGCTGCTTGAACGTGTTGTCTACTCCCGCTGCCTTGACTTCCTATCCTCCAACTCCTCCCTTGACCCCCTCCAATCTGGCTTCCGCCCCCTTCATTCTACTGAAACTGCTCTCGCTAAGATCACCAACGATCTTCTGGTGGCTAAATCTAAACGTCTCTATTCCATTCTTGTCCTCCTTGATCTCTCTGCTGCCTTCGATACTGTTGACCACTCACTCTTGCTGGATTCCCTTCACTCCCTTGGCTTTTGTGGCTCTGTCCATAACTGGTTCTCCTCCTACCTCTCTGACCGCTCCTTTAATGTGTCTCTCTCCAACTCCGCCTCCTCCTCCTTCCCCCTCTCAGTTGGTGTTCCTCAAGGCTCTGTTCTTGGCCCTCTCCTCTTCTCGATCTATACCTCATCCTTAGGCAAACTCATTGCCTCCCATGGCTTCCAATACCACCTCTATGCTGATGACACTCAACTCTATCTCTCTACTCCCTCTCTCTCTCCCTCTGTTCAAGCTCGTCTCATCAACTGTCTCTCTGACATCTCTACCTGGATGTCTCAACGTCAACTCAAACTCAACATGGCTAAAACTGAACTCCTTATCTTCCCCCCTCATCCTTCCTCTCCTTCCTCACTGTCAATAACTATTGATGGAGTCACCATCCTGCCTGTCCCCCAAGCCCGTAGCCTAGGCTTCATCTTTGACTCAGCCCTTTCTTTTAAACCCTACATTGACTCTGTTGCTAAATCCTGTCGCTTCTCCCTCCATAACATTGCTAAGATTCGCCCTTTTCTCTCTGTCTCGTCTGCCAAAACTCTTGTTCATGCTCTGGTCATCTCTCGCCTCGATTACTGTAACCTCCTTCTCACTGGCCTTCCCCGGTCTCACCTTTCTCCCCTCATCTCTGTCCAAAACTCTGCTGCCAGGGTCATCTACCTCGCCAGTCGCTTCGACCATGTGCAGCCCCTCCTCTCTTCGCTTCACTGGCTTCCCCTTCCTGAACGAATCCTGCACAAGCTCCTAGTCTTCACCTATAAAGCTCTTCACAACCTTGCTCCCCCCTACCTCTCTGCACTTATCGCCCTCCATACTCCAGCCCGTGCACTTCGCTCCTCCTCTGTCCCTTCTCTCACCCTTCCACGCCTTCCCTGCTCCCCTAAGCGCCTTCGTCCCTTCTCACTTGCTGCCCCCCATGCCTGGAACTCCCTCCCTGTCCACATCCGCCTTGCCCCCTCCCTTCATACCTTCAAATCTCTCCTTAAAACTCACCTCTTTCGCTCTGCTCTGTCTGACTCTTTATCCTGCTGAGCCACTATTCCTATACCTACGATCGGTTTACCCTTATCCTTGCAACATGGACCTGCCTGCTGTCATTCTCATCGTAACCAAGCCAAGTACGTGCACTTGAGACCTCGCATCTTCATGAATGTTAGACCCCTTGTCTCTCCCTCTGTTCCCCTTCCTATGTCTCTCCCCAGCTCCTGTCTCTCAGATTGTAAGCCCTAGGGGCAGGGACCATGTCTATTTTATTACTTTGTAAAGTGCCAGGTACACTGCTGGCGCTATATAAATGTTTGTTAATAATAATAATAATAATAACCTTTGTAGTAAGCAGATGCACTTGAGCTGCTTGCTGCCTGCCATAAAATGGAGAAATTGTGGTTACAGTGGAGACAAGGATCAAGTCCATAATATTGGGGCAAGAAGGAGTTTGCTGTCCCCAGTGTCAGCATTGCCACTAACCTGCAGAGTATTGGGGCTGAAAGACCAAGACTGACTGTGGGTGCATGAAGCCTAAGTTTCACAGCCTAGGTGCAGCCAACGAGAACGCCCTCTCCATCATTGCCCTCCGAGATACCTGGGGGACTTCGAGATGGGCACTCCCAACCAACTGCAAGGGTCGATCCAGAGTCTGGGGAGTGAGGCGGTCCCGCAGGTAGGTAGAGCCTAGGCCATACAGGGCTTTATAGGTAAGCACCAACACCTTCAGTCAAGCCCAGAAGACTATAAGTAGCCAGTGCGGAGAATGGAGCACTGGTGCAATGTGCTCACGGCGACCTGTCCCAGTAAGGAGGTGGGCTGCCACATTCTGCACCAGCTGCAGTCTCCGAACTGTCACCAACGGTAGCCCCACGTAGAGTGCGTTACAGCAGTCTAGTCTAGAGGTGATGAAGGCAAGGATGATAGTGGCCAGGTCAGAGTATAAGACATACGGCTGAAGCTACTGCAGCAGATGTAACTGGCGGATAGTGCTCTTCACCACAGCCCCCACCTGAACATCTAGGCAGAGCTGGGAATCAAGGAGCACTCCAGACTCCGAACCTGAGGGACCATTGGGGGGCGAACCCCATCAATGATGGGGGATGCCATTCCCACTGCCCTAGTCACCAGCATCACCTCCGTCTTGTCAGGATTCAGCTTCAGTTGGCTTGCCCTCATCCAGTCCCCCACAGACGCCAGACACCGAGTAAGCACCAAGACTGCCGGGTCTGGGTCAGATGAAAAAGAGAGGTAGAGTTGTGTCTCATCAGCATATTGATGACACCTAACACCAAACCTGCTCTTATTAAGCTATAAGACACACATTAGAAGCGTGGTATAGTGAATAATCACAAACTGCCAAACACTTCAGCAGTAGAATTTAAAGATATGTTTATAACTTCTTCATACTCAGCAGGTGACAGAATACATCATTACAACTGCCTTCTTCATAAGCAACCGAGTCCCTGAAAAACTGGAAGTACAAGAAATACTTAGCTGCTAAAGCAAACTGGTTTTGCAAGTTTTCATGAGCAGATACAGAGTTTACATAATTTTGTTTTACCTGAAGATGACCTTTCATACTGTAATAGCAATTTTTCCAGGCAGAAAAATTACTTTCACCTAGGTTTATCCAAAGAATCTTAGAGCTGGAAAGTACCTCTGGGATCATCTATTGAACTCGCTGCCTGGATGCAGGATAACTACAACATCCACAACAGATAGCTGTCCAGCCTTCTGTTGAAAGTCTCCAGCGAATGGAAAACGTCCCTAGGCAACTTGTTCCATTGCTGCACAGCCCTGGCTGTTGAGAATTTTCTCCAGATATTTAACGGAAACCTACCTTCCTGTAATTTGAGCTTGTTATTTCTAGTCCTGCCCTCTGCAGAACAGTTCCTTAGTATCTTCTTTGTGGCAGCCCTTTAGATATTTGAAATCTGCTATGTCTCCCCTTAACTGTCATTTCGTTAGGCACATAACTCAGTTTCTTCAACCTTTCATCTTAAAACTTGCTTTCCAGACCCTTTCTCTGAATCCGCTCCAATTGTTCAATGCCCTTCCCAAACTGGACACAGTACTCCAGGTGAGGTCTGACTAGTGCCAAATAGAGTGGAATTATTACTTCCACTTACTTAGAAACAATGCTTCAGTTTATGCTGTCTAAAACTGCATTCGCCTTTTTTGCAGTTACATCACATTGCTGACTTACGTTCCGTTTCTGATCAGTCACAATCCCAAGATTCTTTTTACATGCGCTGCTGCCAAGCCAGGTAGCCCCCATCTTATACTTGTGCATTTATGTTTTCTCCTCTAAATGCAAAATCTTACATTTATCTAGGCTGAATTTCATTTTGTTAATTCAGCCCTGATTCCCAACCAAATTCTAATTCTCTTTCAAGGTGTTGCTCTCAGTTTTGTGTCTTCTGAAAAGTTGATAAGTATTTATCTTACTATTATTTCTCAAAAACGTATGACAAGGTCTTGCTTTTCTTCTCAAGTAACCCTCCTACTGCCTGAGCCTGCAGTGACAGAGTGATGATTGGACTAGACAGTACATTTGCACAGCAACCAATATTCCCAATATTAGCACTTTACTCAAGGATCAAAGAGACAGAATAACTGCACTAAAGGAGACCATCCAAACACGTACTTCAGCGATGCGTGGAGTGACAGGGGAAGCCTCCTCTTTGACAAACATTGAAAGTTCCATGGCCAGAGCAGAGTGTTCTGCCAGGGGATGGTGCTGGGAAAGCCAAATACTAGAAGCTGCCTTCAAGGGAAAGGCTTTGAAATCTTTCATCAGAGGAAGATGAGGGAGCATATTCTATATAGTTAGGCCCCATTCTCTTCACCGACCCTCACATTTTCCCCAAAAAACACATTCAGCTTTTAAAAACGAATCCCATTCCCTATTAAAATGGCAGTACTGGCAATAAGTACAGCTTCTTCCAGATCTAAACTCAATGTATTTTGGCCCATTCCAGTATCTCCCTCAGAGGCAGCATTAAAAAGTTTAATTAGGTCTTGATGCAAGTACTGAACCAGCTGATCATCTTCACCTCCTCCCCAAATGCGTCAGTAAAGTCATCAGGGGGCTATTTACACTGAGAAGGAAGAAACTATTATTGTGATTACCTGCTGCAATCTCTCTCACAAACCACAGCAACTACACTTGTAATGTCTCTGGAATGATGTAGCACACAAGACTTGTAAAGCTACAGTAAATCACGTGAACTGCAAACATCCAAGGATTTTACAGAATGGAGGAGATACCAATGTATTTGCAATCAGTCAGTTATTTAAAAAGAAAATGAGTTGGCCATTTATATATTTACCAATCAAAAAACCCTCCAGTTTAAGAAATCAGTTAAGGCTCAAGTAATAATTCCATACCCAGACTTTTTTTTTTTTTGGGGGGGGGGGCACCGTATTTCCAAACAAAGCCTTTTACAGAAACAATCATAACCCCAAAAAACATGGAAATTGAAGTTTAAGGCTCAAAACACAACCCCTTTCCCCATCCCATTGCCAACAAAATTTCCAAGCAAAGCTTGTAACAGAAACAATCATAACCCAAAAAGCATAGAAATTGAAGTTTAAGGCTTAGTTTTTTAGTTTAGTTTATTTACGGCCGAAGGCCAAAAAGTACAAATAAAACACAGTTTAAAATCATACAATAATACAATAGTACAATTTACATAACCACTGTACTCATACCAAAGGAGTCGATAAGAGTCCATTGCCCCAGTCAATAAGGGCTCTTGGATCACTAGTTCCCAAGACCGAGTTCCTTCCTGCGCTTCTCTAGCCACACTAGAAAACTACCCAGGGCAAACCGGGCTCGCCCTGACTCTTGCTGCAGAAGCTGGATGGTCAACCATCTTGGAGGCCAACCCTGGAGGCGGAAGACCAAGGATAACAACAATATTGTCCTATCAGCCTCGTAGAAGAGACAGCTCCACAGGATATGATCGATATACTCAGCTTTTTTCTGGGGACAAGAACAAAGCCTCTCCGGATAGGGGATTCCCTTCTCTAGGATTTCTGCCTTTTTCAGTTGATTGAGATGTAACTTGGTTATTAATCTTTGGGCCTTGATCATTTTGTCCCCGGGCTGCCGTAACTTATCAGAGGCCATCCAAAGTTCTCCCAGTCCAGCAGAGACTAACTTTCCCCTTATTCCTTCCATTCAATTAAAGGAAAAGTTTGACTGACTCCAGTAGTCTAATAGACACTGCTTGCATAAGCGGCTCAGGGTAAGACCTCTCAGCTTTAACCAGCAATTTTAACTGCCTCATGCTGGCTTCAACTTTGACATTAGTGGTTCCAGTTTTAATTCAAGCGAGCACATTTGGGGTGCACCTGGCAACAATCAACAGGTTTTTAAGGAAAGTTGCTTGTACATGCTCTGCATAGATATTCTGTCATCTGCACCCCAAATTTCTGTCCCAAATAAAGCTGTAGACAATAGCTTTTAATTTACCAACCTTTAGGGGCTCCGCCCACGGTCTCCTAGAAAATCTATTATAAAAGACAAAAATCCCACTGCTTGCCTGGCGAAACTTCAAAGCCATCATTTTAGCATGGGATATCCAAGACAGAGTACTGGTAAAGGCCACCCTAAGGTAGGTGAACTTACTCGCTATTTCCATGGGTTCGTTATCAATGAACCACCTATGGAATCTCTTTTCGCCAAAAGCCACCATCTTTGATTTGCCTGTATTAATTTCAAGCTTGTTCCTCTTATAGTAGTCACTGAATGTGTCCAGTGGTCTCTGTAACCCTACCCTTGAATATGCTAACAATACTGTATCATCGGCATATAGAAAGCAGGAGACTCCTTGGCCTAAAAGCATCGGGGCATGAAATTTCTCACTCGTCAGCACAGGTTTCAGATCGTTCAGAAAAAGGTTAAAAAGAACTGGGGCTAAGGGGCAACCCTGTCTCACCCCTCTTCCCACCACAAATGATTTTGACAGCTCCCTAGAAACTCCAACCCTCACCAGTGCGGAAAGCTGATGATGATAATTTATAATAAGACAAAGCAGACCCTCCTCCATTCCCCAGTCCTTAAGTTTCTTCCAGAGGAGTCCTCTCTCAACTGTGTTAAAGGCTCCCCTGAGCCATGATACATGCTGCACAGATCAGTTTCCTTGGGGTGAGATGTTACAAATAAACCCTCAAATTCCTAAGGCCGCAGAGGGCTACTCTTCTTATCATAGTGAAACTGTGACCTTCTACAAAATTACACTTGGCAAAAGCAAGATTTTAGACAATAGTTGTAAATATTTTTGCTGCTGTCTTTTGCATCAACTCCCCTGCACTTTTAACCTCCTCCGTTATAGTGGGTCTCTATGAGCCTGCTTAAAAAATCATAAAACTGTTTTGGCAAGCCTGAACCGCTCCTCCCCCCCCCATGTATTCCTCAAGAAGTGCGAGGTCAACTGTCCTGTGTTGTTTCATGTTCCTCCCCCGTCCCCATTTTTTTTTTTTAAATGGAGGTTTTTATCATTTCATCATCAGGGGTACTTTCTACCCCCAATGGAAGTCAATGGGAAAATGAAAGCACTATTCACTCTTTGCACTCGGGGTCATGTTGACCCCTTGCACATATATTCTTAAAACCTTTACCTTCTGTAATGGGGTCAAACTGACTCCAGCAAGCACAAAAACATTAAAAAAAAATTAATTAGTAGCTCGTCAAGTCTGAGCTTTTAAGACATTGTCACTGGCACCTCTGGACATAACATACTAAAATTTCAGCCTAATACCTCTTACCATTTGTCTCCTATAAACAAAAAAGTGGCATTTTTCAAACAGACCCCAGGTTTCCATTGAGTTTGCCTATTGGCATCAAATTGACCCCAAGCCAATGCATTTCAATTGGGGTCAAATTGACCCCAGCTTAAAATAAACCAAAATAAACAGTTTTCAAAGACCATTCAGATAGCACGGGGACATGGAACTCAAGGCCACGTCAGACTGGCAGCAGCAATGAAAATTAACCCCTTCACTGCCATTATTTTGTGCCTTTGTATCGTGGCTGGAATAAACCATGAAAATATGCTAAGTATTGGGTCTACAACTTTGAGCTTGCAGCACGCTGTCACTGGTACCTCTGGCCATAACATACTCAAATTTCAGCCAGATATCTCTTATCGTTTGTCTCCAATGGCCAAAAAAGTGCCAGGGTGCAAACGCGCACAAGGTGTCAATGGAGTTTTCCTATTTGGTTTTACACAAACCTTATCTGTCATTTCTCAGCTGTTCAGGTAATGTTAGGTTTCATTTCTTCAGGCTAATTTTAAGTTTCCCTTCTGGGGTAAGTTTGTGGAGACAAGATGTCTGGGAATGTTAGATTTAATTTCTTCAGCCAAGTATTATGGGGTCAGTTTGTGGAGATAAGAACCTTAGGCAAACAAAGAAATGCAAACAAACCCTGAAGCATCCTAGGCAACAACAAAAGCAAATAGCAGGCTATAAAGGTGCTAAGTGTACTTAACTGTGCTTAGTAAAGTTTGACTATAAGGCACAGCCAGTAATTTGCATGAGAGAATTTGCCTTTGGGGCGAATTTAGGGAATTAAAAACAACCCCCATAAAACAGAGTCTTTCGCGTGCGTGCGTGCGTGCGCACGCACTCCCATAGCTTTGTTTGAAGGTTTTGGGCCACAGACTATAGTTGGGGGATAAATAGACCCCACCTATAATGGGTTTTTCCCATTGGGGTCATATTAACCCCAAGACACGGCGAGTGCAATTTTTTTAAAGTCAGAAGGTAAGGGAATACATGTGTCTTTTAAAGAAATGAAACTTAACCCAGCACCTGCTCTCCTAATTAAAACCCTCAATGAGGGTGAAGGAAAAAATGTAGCACTTAGTTTGAGTTCACAAAGGTCATTGGTGGTGTGTTTAGGAAAATATCACCATAAACTGCTTTGGGGGATTACATTGACCCCCGGTGAAAAGTCAACTTGCCAACTTCTATTGTTCCTTATCTTTACGCAGCAGTTAAGACCTATTTAGAGTGAACTCTTGACACTTTTTATCACAGCCATTATCAGCTTTGTGTTGAAAAATTACCTATTCATTCTGCATCGGGGGTGTTGATGACCCCTGCATTTACTGTGAGGTTTGGAGCTCACTTGAAAACAATGAAGCCCTGTATTTTTCATAAATGTCCTCTAAAATTGGCATATCTGGCCATCCTACTGTGAACTCAAGACTTTTGAGCTGGCTCCTCCTCTCCTTTTCTGGATTGGAGGGGAGGGGGTCAACATTACCCCCTGTACCGTTTTTGTTAGTTGTGCTGCTGCTTTACATGAGGGGTCATGGTGACCCCGGGGGAAATTTCGTATTTATTTTTTTCAGTTATACTAATAAACTCTCACATTCATTATTTTTCAGCTATTTATTAATGGGGGTCCATCTGACCCCTGATAAGTTATTAGTCAGTCAGTTTCTCAGACAAAGGAGAGTTAAAAAACGTTTTCATTCCTTCTGAAACTTCTTAAAGAATGTGAGAGGCAACGTAAATCCCCAAAAGTATAAAATGCCCGACCCGGAAGGGCTATAAGAATGCTGTCTCTTATACACATCTAGATGTGTATAAGAGACAGGATTCAGACCGACTTTGACGCTGGGTTGATGGCAGTAGGGGAAGAGCGCGGGAGGGCGGAGGGCCCGTCTGGTCCATCTTTGTGGGATGAGTTTCAGGAAGTGATGCCGACCGATGTGGTGGATGTCCTGGGGTCTGTGAGGGCCACGTGTTGTCAACTGGATCCGTTCCCGTCCTGGTTAATAAAAGCTTCCGGGGAGACGTTGGGGACGGTGCTGGCGAGGGTAGTGAATGCGTCCCTTCGGCAGGGGAGGCTGTCGCCTTGCCTAAAAGAGGCTGTGGTGCGCCCCCTGCTGAAGAAACCATCATTGGACGTAGACACGCTCGCCAGCTAGACAGGGGGGGGGGAGGTTTTTTGGAAGTGATAATTAATTTTATATAGTGGGATAAGAACAGTTGGGTTGGGACGGGCGTTTTGTAGTGTGTGATGTAGCTATAATAAGTTCCCCTGCGTGGGAAATTGTAATTTTGTTATTTTTATATTGTAATATTGATTATTGTTGCCCCTGTGAGGGTTTTTGTGTATTTACATTGTGAGCCGCCTTGAGTCAGCTGTAATGTCGAGAAAGTGTGGGATATAAATTAAATTGTGACGTGATGATGTGATTATTATGAAGGTTTTGTCCAAGTTAGAAAGGAATTTTCATTGTCTCTCATTTTTGTTAAGGAGTTGTAGAAGGAAAGAAAAAGCTTTTTAAAAGCACAAAGGAGTTGATGCAATAGACATAAGCAATAGAAACTGTGTAGTGTGTGTGTGTGATTGAGTGACTGTGGGCAGTGACAGTGACAGTGTGTGATTTGAGGAGTGACAGTGTGTGATTGAGTGACAGTGAGGGAAGTGTGTGTTGGAGTCTGCTTTGTGGGACAATTAATTGTAACGGGTGGCCTTACAGGTCACCACCATGGGTGGTAGCAGTATTGCTGGGATGGCAGTACACTGCTCTGCTGAGTGAAAAATGGAGTAGGCAGTTCAATTTCTTTGTTTGAATTCCAGTTAGGCCTTCTCGCAGCACTATTTTCTAGGGTCCCATGAATGCCCAGGCCTTGGGGTGCTCACCCTGCTTATTGCACCAACTGGAACCTCACTTCCCTTTCTCCAACACTGTTCGTCGCCTACCCGCCCCCCCGACTTCCTCCTGTCTCTTATACACATCTAGATGTGTATAAGAGACAGCTCATACACCCTTTGGGGCTGGTTGAAGGGAATGGCTTTTTGGCTGTTGGCATAGGCGAGGGGTTGCAAGCTGGGTACCTGCTACCTTGGCCCATTGATTGGGAACCACTGGTCAAGGGAAATAACAAGAGAGATCTTAAGCCTCCTGTTGGAAGGTGCTCATGGATATTATTTAGCAAATAAGGAAAACACTCTTTAAAAGCCTTAAAGCTACTTCAGATCAATCCTTGACTGTCTCCTTGTTTTGTTTGGCGGTGAAATAGACACACTTGGGTGACAGTGGACTGCCGTCTTCCCTACAACCTCCCATATATGGCAAATTTCTGGTAAAAGTTTCCCGGACTCTTTTGGGGTATTCGAGATTAATCTGTGATCAGCTTTTGAATACCCAGATTGCTCTGCAAATGTCTCTGTTGAATCTCTTAAGACAACTGCTAGAATACTTCGGTGGACCAGTAGAGCAGCTAATACCAATGTGAGAAGCTCGCACAGACAGTATCTTTGGCTCTGCAGTTGGATTCGCTCATCCTTCAAATACCCTTTTTGAGAACACGTTTCCAGCAGATTAAATCAGCTTGGAAAAGTAAAGAATATGGATCCACTCGAAGTGTTGTTTGTAGACTTGGGACTGTCCTTAATGGGAAAATCAGTTACCTGAGCTGCGCCTTTTGTTATTGGTCCTTTGCTAATTATCCCAAAAGGCAGAACACAAAAGGAACATCTTGTGAACGAAGAAGCAAACAAAAGAATTTCTGCATTTGAAGCTGAATTAACCGTCCTTCAAACCCATATTGCTTCAATTATTGCAATGCATGGATCAAGAAATGGTCTCTCTCCCCTTCTTCCTAGAGTCTTCTCTTCCTCCTCCCCTGACTCCGCTGTCTCTGCTCTCAATGCCTCTCTCTCCTCCACACTTGACTCCCATCCCCTCTCTCTTCCCGCCCTGCCTTCTCCCACAACCCCCGTCCTTGGCTCACCCCTAGTATCCGCCACCTCCGTTCTTCCACTCGTGCTGCTGAATGACTCTGGCGCAAATCCCATTCTCACGCTGACTTCCTTCACTTCAAATTCTGTCTCTCCACCCTTACTTCTGCTATCTCCCTTGCTAGACAACACTACTATGCCTCCCGCATTGAGTCCTGTTCTCGGGACCCTCGCCGCCTGTTCTCTACCTTTGACTCCCTCCTCAAGCCTCCCTGTCCTCCCCCTCCTTCTTCCCTTTCTGCTCAGGATCTTGCCTCCTTCTTCACCTCCAAGATAGACAAGATCCGCCTCGACATCGCTTCCCACTCCTCTCTTCCCACTCCCACCCCTCTCCCTCCTCCCCCTCCTTCTCTCATGTCCTCCTTCTCCCCTGCCTCCCTTAAGGAAATCTCCTCTCTGCTCTCCTCCTCCAACCCTTCCACTTGCCCCCTTGATCCCATTCCTTCCCGCCTCCTCACCTCCATTACTCCCACTGTCGCCCCTTCCTTCCTGCACATCATCAACCTCTCCCTCTCTACTGGCTCTTTCCCTTCTGCCTTCAAACATGCCACAGTCTCTCCTATTCTCAAAAAGTCCACTCTTGACCCCTCTGACCCTTCTAGCTATCGTCCTGTCTCACTCCTTCCTTTTGCTTCCAAGCTGCTTGAACGTGTTGTCTACTCCCGCTGCCTTGACTTCCTATCCTCCAACTCCTCCCTTGACCCCCTCCAATCTGGCTTCCGCCCCCTTCATTCTACTGAAACTGCTCTCGCTAAGATCACCAACGATCTTCTGGTGGCTAAATCTAAACGTCTCTATTCCATTCTTGTCCTCCTTGATCTCTCTGCTGCCTTCGATACTGTTGACCACTCACTCTTGCTGGATTCCCTTCACTCCCTTGGCTTTTGTGGCTCTGTCCATAACTGGTTCTCCTCCTACCTCTCTGACCGCTCCTTTAATGTGTCTCTCTCCAACTCCGCCTCCTCCTCCTTCCCCCTCTCAGTTGGTGTTCCTCAAGGCTCTGTTCTTGGCCCTCTCCTCTTCTCGATCTATACCTCATCCTTAGGCAAACTCATTGCCTCCCATGGCTTCCAATACCACCTCTATGCTGATGACACTCAACTCTATCTCTCTACTCCCTCTCTCTCTCCCTCTGTTCAAGCTCGTCTCATCAACTGTCTCTCTGACATCTCTACCTGGATGTCTCAACGTCAACTCAAACTCAACATGGCTAAAACTGAACTCCTTATCTTCCCCCCTCATCCTTCCTCTCCTTCCTCACTGTCAATAACTATTGATGGAGTCACCATCCTGCCTGTCCCCCAAGCCCGTAGCCTAGGCTTCATCTTTGACTCACCCCTTTCTTTTAAACCCTACATTGACTCTGTTGCTAAATCCTGTCGCTTCTCCCTCCATAACATTGCTAAGATTCGCCCTTTTCTCTCTGTCTCGTCTGCCAAAACTCTTGTTCATGCTCTGGTCATCTCTCGCCTCGATTACTGTAACCTCCTTCTCACTGGCCTTCCCCGGTCTCACCTTTCTCCCCTCATCTCTGTCCAAAACTCTGCTGCCAGGGTCATCTACCTCGCCAGTCGCTTCGACCATGTGCAGCCCCTCCTCTCTTCGCTTCACTGGCTTCCCCTTCCTGAACGAATCCTGCACAAGCTCCTAGTCTTCACCTATAAAGCTCTTCACAACCTTGCTCCCCCCTACCTCTCTGCACTTATCGCCCTCCATACTCCAGCCCGTGCACTTCGCTCCTCCTCTGTCCCTTCTCTCACCCTTCCATGCCTTCCCTGCTCCCCTAAGCGCCTTCGTCCCTTCTCACTTGCTGCCCCCCATGCCTGGAACTCCCTCCCTGTCCACATCCGCCTTGCCCCCTCCCTTCATACCTTCAAATCTCTCCTTAAAACTCACCTCTTTCGCTCTGCTCTGTCTGACTCTTTATCCTGCTGAGCCACTATTCCTATACCTACGATCGGTTTACCCTTATCCTTGCAACATGGACCTGCCTGCTGTCATTCTCATCGTAACCAAGCCAAGTACGTGCACTTGAGACCTCGCATCTTCATGAATGTTAGACCCCTTGTCTCTCCCTCTGTTCCCCTTCCTAAGTCTCTCCCCCAGCTCCTGTCTCTCAGATTGTAAGCCCTAGGGGCAGGGACCGTGTCTATTTTATTACTTTGTAAAGTGCCAGGTACACTGCTGGCGCTATATAAATGTTTGTTAATAATAATAATAATAATAATAATAAAAAATTGTAGTTCTCTATCGCAGCCAACCATGACTTTGACATCGAAACTGGGATCTTCTCATTGGGATCCAGTAGCTATAATAGCAAATGCTCTTAAGCAGAAATTTGCACACCATAAGAATACAGGTCTTGTGATACTTCCCCATTTTCCATTCCAGAAATCCCATTGGTTGGGCATCGGATTTTGAAGACAAATGCACACCCTTTCTTCCCCCCTTGCACTCACACACAGTCAGTATACCTTAAGAAAATGATCTGAGCTACGCATTGCCACCATCACTGCTCCTGCTCCCATTGGCTCCACCATGGCCAGCCCAAGGGAAGCTCCACTGCTGCCACCACAAGCAACCCCAGAGAAGCGTCGCCGCTGCAACACAATTCAATCTGCTTGCGGTGCCCCGTGCGTGCGCAGTGAAGTGGGCATCATGGTTCCTATCTGGTTTTCTCACTGTGCACGCGTGGGGCACCACAGCCAGATTGAAATCGCATTGCAACAGCGGCGCTTCCCTGGGGATGGCCATGGTGGAGCCCAGGCGGTAGCAGCGGCTGCTCCTCCTCCTCCTCCTCCTCCTTCTTCAGCAGCGGTGGTCTTTTTTCAGCAGTGGCAGCAGCATCGAGTGGGGAGCAACCAGGCAAACAGGTAGGTAGCCAGCCAGCCAGCCATGCAGGGCAGGAAGGCGGTTGGGGCGTAAGTTTCTTTCCCCCTTTCCCCAGCATGTGTGTCTTATGGCTAGCAGCGCCAGAAAGAACTTAGCCTTCCCCATTAACTTAAAATGGCAACTTTCAGAAACATTTATGGTTACCTCCAAAGTCCCTTTCTACACAGAAAAGCAGCAGCGATTAGAAAGCCAACAACTCTAATTTTCTACCATAGTCAATTTCACAAACTGCTCTGAGAAAAAGCTATATCGTTAAGAAAAAAAGAAAAAAGAAAGGTCGCCTCCCAGTGGCAAAGTGGTTGAAAATTCAAATGTTAAAGATAGGCAGCAAACAAAAACAAATCCATCTCGCCTTAACAGAGCCCACTCTTGTAGGCTCTATAATTAGGAGAGCTCTTTCTGTTCTGTTAGAGCAGGTAGGTGTCCTGGGGGGCCACAATTCGTACAAGCTCTGAGGGCCACACAGAGTTTGGGGGTGGGGATGCTTAACCTTTATGTGTTTAAAGGGTTTATTCAAGAAAAGGAGGGCTCAGATCATAGATCTGTGCCGTGGATCTGTGCCCTACTCTTGTGTGCATGCTCTCCTCTCTGCTCCATTATAATGAGCTCAGTTTTTCAGTGCTTGGGTGTAGAGAATGGATCCAGGGGACAGATCCAGGCACTGGAAAGGGGCCACATAAAAAGTTGCCAAGGGTCACATTTGGCCCCGGGGCCTGAGGTTCCCCACCCCTGTGTTAGAGGTAAAAGTCAGACTTTCAGAATACATAATATAAGCAACCCCTAAAAGTATCTTCTCTTTCAATTTTTAAATAACTTATTTTCTAAATTTTTATATAATTTTTTTTAAATAGTTTATACTTCCCCAATACCAAGCAGAGGTCAAACAGTGCTGCATTTCAGGAGACAGGCACGGTTATCAGAATCCTACAATTAACTAGAAACGGTGAGAAAATACATTTTCACTGCCATTTAGAACGTAAACTCTGGGCAAATTCAGTTATACAGGAGTGGAAGTTCTCTCAAACAAAAAAAATTCCTGGCCAAATCTATTCAGGAGATGTTACCGATCTAATAAAGATTAATATTAACATTTTAGGTAGGAAAGGATCTATAAAGAAAAAAAATATTTTTGCCAACACAAAAGGGCAAATGAAAATTCAGACAGTATTTCAATACTGAATTCCTTAGCATTTACCAACATACACATTTTGCCATTCTTGATTATCAAATTTAGGGACATTACATAGGTAGCTAGCATACTGTCTACTCTTACTATACAATATTAAAATTTATAATTTTTGACCATAAAATAACTGCTAAAAATCAGCATGATATTTTACTTCTGGCATCTTTTAGTTCTGGTATATTTGACACGCACCTCTCTTTTAAACCTTACACTGACTCTGTTGCCAAATCCTGCCGATTCGTCCTCCATAACATTGCTCGGATCCGCCCCTTTCTCTCTACCTCCTCAGTCAAAACCCTTGTTCATGCCATGGTTATCTCTCGCCGCGATTACTGCAACCTCCTCCTTGCTGGCCTCCCTCGCTCTCACCTGTCCCACCTTATCGCAGTCCAAAACTCCGCTGCCAAGGTCATTCACACTGCCCGTCGCTTCGACCATGTGCAGCCTCTCCTCTTCTCTCTTCACTGGCTCCCCCCTTCCTGAACGTATCCTGTTTAAACTCCTGGTATTCACCTTCAAATCGATCCACGACCAAGCTCCCCCTTACCTCTTGGACCTAATCTCCCTACGCACTCCTGCATGCGTTCTCCGCTCTTCCTCTGTCCCCTCCCTCACTCTCCCTCCCTCCCTCGTTTCTCCTGCTCACCTAGTCGCCTTCAACCCTTCTCCCTCGCTGCCCCCCATGCCTGGAA
>QEPC01008677.1:827397-841248 GCA_003113815.1 Sphenodon punctatus | reverse complement strand
GCTGTGGAACTCCCTTCCGGAGGAAGCTCGCCTGGCCCCAAGCCTTTTGACATTTCGGCGGAACTGTAAGACCTGGCTGTTTGCCCAGGCCTTTGGGAGGGAGGGTGGGGGTGTGTGATTTTAATCCCCCGCCCATTTATTTAATTATTATTGTCTTCTAGCCCTGTTTTATTGATGTATTTTATATTTATATTTTAAGTAATTTTAATTGTTTTTATTACTGTTGTGAGCCACCCCGAGCTGCATTGCAGGAGGGGGCGGGATATAAATTTATAAAATAAAAAATAAAATAATAAAAAATCCCTCCTCAAGACCCACCTTCTCCTCGCTGCCTTTCCTAACGCCTGCTAGACGTTCCCATATACCTACTGTCTGCCCTCCTCTGCAGACTGCTGCAACCTGATTGTAACCAAGCCAAGCACACACACCTGAGCCTTCGCATCCGCTTGAATGTTTGTCTGTCTTCTTCCCTCTCTCCCCCACTGTCCCCTCTCCCTGTCCCCCCTCCTTGTCTCTTAGATTGTAAGCCACAGGCAGGGACAGCGTCTATTTCTATGTTCTGTACAGCACCAGGTCCCACGACTGGCGCTATACAAATGTTTATAATAATAATAATAATAATAATAATAGAAAATACCTTTTGAATTAGATATTATTTTTCTTTAGTTCAACAAATTAAACAATGAAACCTCAGTCTTGCAATTGACAGCCAGTAGATTGACCGTGGTACCATGAGGATGACCATGGAGTCACTGTGGCTTTGTGCAGGTGCAGACCATGTGTATGCTATCAATATTAAACTTCACTCAATTTCACATAGTTATTCTCTATGGGTCTCTTCTGTTAGTTGGTGAGACGAATTCTCTTCAAATTTGAAAAAAGCATAACAAAACATACTGAAAATAACCTGCTATTTTGTATATTTCTATATAATTTTAGAACAGCTGAAGTGCACATGTGCAAAACTGGAAGAGGAAAAAAGTAAAATACTGCTAAGAGTTTTAAATTTTAACGAGCACACATACCATAAAGAAACAAAGCAATGGTCTACTTCAACAGGGATCTTATCTCTTATATAGCCCACAGGTGGACGCTTGAAAGTGGATTTTGAGCCTCTTCATCCATGATTGAAATCACAGCAGAAATGGGCTAATGAGGTTTACCACCCCAACACACACGTGCATCATTTCGGCTCACAGCATGTTCCCCAGACCCGTCTCATGTGCAAGTGCCCTAAATTGTGCAATACAATATTCACAGGGGAATATTTTTTCTTTTTCGTCATTTGATGCCTTAAAAAAAAAAATTAGAAAATTTTATTCCAATGTAGCTGCAATTAATATCCCTATGCCTAAGAAAGTCATTTGTAAGGGGAGGGGGAGGGGCATCTTACTAAATTATCACTTCAATATTACCAACAAGTAGTTCCACAGATTATATAGTACACAAAATTAGCTCCTTTCATTCTTGTTTAAGTTTGCCATCTTTAAATTCCAGAAATATTCCTTGCCTTTGTACAATTGGAAAGGTTACATATGGACATACAAGTAGCGTTACCGAAAGCGTTTTCTCATCTCTTTCTTTCAAATCTTAATCAGCATATTAGCCACAATCCCAAATCCCACGGGTGCTGCCACGTTCATGTACGCATGCGCTGCATGTCCCATGCCAGGGATGCGTGCAACTTGACACACGCAGCACGCATGGCGTGTGCGCTGCCTGCGTCAATTCGCTGGGATTCGGATTTGCCCCATTGTCTCTTAAAATCTAATCTAGCAAGATCAAGATTGTGTGCCAAGTAAATTACAGCAATATATTTTCCACTCATTTAAAATACACTCTCTACCTACCTGATTCTATTTGGAAAGACTAAATTGACCTCAGGAATATAAGACAAATGATCCCATCTTACCCAAGGAAGATATATTCATCTTTTCATATTACCTTCTAATTCAATATTTTTTCATGAGTTTAAAGAGACTAAAGTGATTTATAGCTACTCTGAACATGCTATTTCCTTAACTTAAAGTTTAGTACTAATGTAATTCATGATGTGGCATTTCCATTCATAGCTCTATTCGGAATCAAATAGGATTTTATCAGGTAAAAACTGCAGGAGTTTTAAGATGATGACTCTTCTCTTTAAATACTGATCTCATCAATCTTGCAAAAAGAGCACATATCAAGCTCATGTTGACAGCTTAAATGCATATGACACACTTTGTCTAGAAGGTTGTAAAACGTGATACAAGACCAAATATTATTTACTGTTTTGTGTGGCTTGGTAGTACGGAAAGTGAGTTTGTACTACTTGAAGGGATGGCTAAAAGCTTTTTGCTGTCTTGGGCAAAACACACTCCCAGATCTCTCCCCAGCCACTGCATATTCCTAAATCAATTACTTTCAAAAGCTTTCAAAAACAAGCATTAACTATACTGGTCACTCATCAGAGCATGGGAGGTGTACCATACTAAACTTTTCAATTGAAAGAAAAATATCAGTAGGTAAAATGAAATTGTTTTCCTGTGATATATGGAAAAAAGCACGCACACTTGATGAATTTTACATGTTTTCTGATTGATGAAAGATCTCTCCCCAAATTGGCCGACATATAAGGAGGCATACTCGTTATCCATGTGTTTTCATCATGTCTAGGGGTCCCTAGTGGGATTAGTCTAAGAGAGAAATATCTACATAGGCAATCGTTCTTCCAACTACAACATTATGATAGTGGAGTGAACTGATTATTTGGCAATCATCTAATGCAATAAATGTACAGCAATAAATGCTTTATAAAGCATACAAATAGGATGGACTCAGACTCTAAATACAAATACTAATTGAAAATAAAAAATTGAGGCAGGCAAAATGCATATCCCAGATTGGAAATGGCTAAAACACCAAAGCAAACATACTACTCTCATAAGTAGTAACTGGACCTCTGGTCTGTCATGCATCTAGAAGCCATCCCTCCAAAAACAAAGAGCCTCTTGGAGGTATTGGTTCAATACAAACTCCCAGGGGGTAAGTACCCATCACCAGCAGCACTTCTTTCTGTACTTATCATAGGTTTTCCTTCCTTTTAAATAGCTTATTTATATATTGACCAAATCAGAATCTCCTTAATTTATTGGAATTAATAGAATCAGAAGTGGCCTGGTCTCCGGACAAGAGAGTTTTATTTATTTTGCTCAGGGTGGCTTATAATCAATAAATCTCTTTAACCATCCCACAACATTTCCCTAACCTCCACCCCTTCCCACCAAACCCTATCCCTGCCTGGCCATAGAAATGTCTTGCATTGTTTTCGGAAAATGAGCAAACTCAGGCTTAGACGAACCCCCAAGGGGAGGAAGTTCCATAATTGTGGGGTAGCCACCAAGAATGCCGCTCTGCATGCCCTAGCTGTAGAAACTTCATGAATAGATGGAACCTGCAACAGGGCACGCCCAGCTGACCTCAGAGGCTGTAATGGTATAGTAGGGAAGAGGCGGTCTTTCAGATTCCTGAGACCCAAGATATTTAGGGTTTAGGTCAAAAATAGCACCTTGAATTGTGGCTGGAAAGCTATTGGTAGCCAGTGGAGACTCGAACACTGATGTAATGTGATCTCTACGACCTGCCCCTGACAGAAAATGGGCCGTCATGTTCTGCACCAACTGCAGCTTCCAAACAATTATAACAGGCAGCCCATATAGAGTGCACTGCAATAGTCTAGCATTCAGACTAAGGCATGGATGATGGTAGCCAAATTCGAATCTGATAAAAAAGGTTGCAGTCTTCTCACCAGATGTCTCTCACCAGGTGTCTCAACAAAAATGGCTTAATGGGGAAGAATCAACATCGTTTTAGGAAAGGGAAATCATGCCTCACTAATCTATTGGAATTTTTGAGGGTGTAAACAAACATTATGGATATGGGTGAGCTGGTTGATATAGTGTATCTGGACTTTCAGAAGGTGTTTGATAACGTCCCTCATGAGTCTCTTTTAAGGAAGTTAAAGAGTCATGGGATAAGAGGCAATGTCCTATCATGGATCGGCAACTGGTTAAAAGATAGGAAGCAAAGAGCAGGACCAAATGGTCAGTTTTCACAATGGAGAGAAGTAACAAGTGGAGTTCCCCAGGGATCTGTACTGGGACCAGTGTTGTTTAATATATTCATTAACGATCTGGAGAAGGGAGTAAAGAATGAGGTGATCAAATTTGCAGATGACAAAGTTATTCTAAGTAGTTAAAACCCAAGCAGACTGAAGAATTACATGAGGATCTTGTGAGACTGCGTGACTGGGAATCCAAATGGCAGATGATATTTAATGTTAACAAGTGCAAAGTGATGCACATAGGGAAACCCAAATTATATGTATACAATGCTGGGTTAGTTACCACTCAGGTAACAGATCTTGGGAGTCCCTGTGGACAATACATTGAAATCTTCGGCTCAGTGTGCAGCAGTGGTCAAAAAAGCAAACAATGTTAGGAATCATTTGGAAAGGGATAGAGAATAAAACCGAGAATATGGTAATGCTTCTATATAGATCTATGGTATGACCGCACTGGGAATATTATGCGCAGTTCTGGTCGCCCCATCTCAAAAAAAGACATTGTAGAACTAGAAAAGGTCTAGAGAAGTGCAACAAAAATTATCAAGGATATTGAATGGCTCCCGTATGAAGAGAGGCTAGGCTTTTCAGCTTGGAGAAGAGGCAATAGAGGGGATATATGATCATTTATAAAATGATGAGTTGGGTGGAACACGTAAATAGGGAGCAGTTATTTACCCTCTCTTACTAGAACTAGAACTAGAACAAGGGGACACTCCATGAAATTAACTGGCAGCAGCTTTAAAACAAAGTATTTTTTCACTCCACACACAATTAGCTTCTGGGATTTACTGCCAGAGGAAATGCTCAAGGCCAGCAGTGTAGCTAGTTTTAAAAAGGGATAAGTTCTTGGAGGAGAGGTCCATTAAAGGCTATTAGCCAAATAGATTTTGGGGACGTAACCTTTTACTGTTGGGGACTGCCCATTGTCCATTGTGACCTGTTGGGTACTTCTCCCAAGAGACAGAGATTGGCCACGGTCAGAGACAGGATGCTGGACTTGATGGACTATTGGTCTGACCCAGTACAACAATACCTATGTTCTTATGTAATTGGTGAAAAGCACTCCTGGTCACTGTGACAACCTGGCAATCCACGCGCGGCAATGGATTCAAGAGCACACCAAGGCTGTGAACCTGAGTGACTGGAGGCTGAATCCCATCATAACAGGAGTCCCTATGTCTCCCAGGTCACGAGGACAGCCAATCATCATCACTTTGGTCTTGACTAGATTCAGCTTCAACTGGCTAACCTGCATCCAGTCTTCAACAGCAGCCAGGTCCTGGGTAAGTGCTGAGACTGCAGGCTTGGATCAGATGAAAAGGAGAGAGAGAGTTGGGCATTATCAGCATACAGATGGCACCTGACTCCAAATTTCTGTACAATCTCACCCAAGGTCCTCAGGTATACACTGAACAGGAGTGGGGGATAAGGTAGAACCCTGTTGGGATCCCCAACAAGGGAGCTCCAAGGGGATGACGAGACACTGCCCATTCACCACCCTCTGAGTTCTCCCAGCCAGGAATGAGTGGAACCACACAAGAGCAGTCCTTCACACCCTGCCAGGTCACACATCCGTGCCTACAACACCCCATGATCAACTCTATCAAAGGCTGCCAAAATATCTAACAGAAGCAACAGGGTACAACTGCTCTTGTCAACTGCCAAGCAAAGGTCATCAACAAAGGCCCGTCAACCAAGTTCACAAGCACTAACTCAGTGCCACGTCCAGGACAAAATCCTGACTGATAAGGGTTCAGGAATCCAATCACATCAAGATGTGTCAGAAGATGTGAGGCAGCCACCCGTTTAATAACCTTCCCTAAAGAGGAAAGATTAGCGACAGGGCGATAATTATGGTGTGTTTTTAAAAGAAAATCTATATAAAGGTACTGTGTATGTGCATATGTTAAATACTGTATGTGCATGAGATTAATTCTGCAGCTTCAAAATAGATATATGTGCCAATTCCACTTTCATCTCTGTTGCTTGCCATGTTAGTACTACAGCTATTTTAAAAAGTTGGTCTTAATTTTCAAAAGGGAGAACTAGACTCCCCTCCCCTTTTTTCTCCCTTGCTACATTTTATTGTGTTTTGTTTTTTAAAGAAGCATTTCAAAAAAATTGGCTGCATTGTCATAGCTCAAACTTTTGAAAAAAACATACTCTTTGCCAGAGTCCAGGTTTTGGAGGTTTTAGGCTGGGAAAGTATCAAAGTTAAATAGGATTAATATGGAGTTAAATGTTACCCTTCTTCCCCTCCCTGATGCATTCATCTGCTCCTTCCCTCCCAACGTTCAAATTCCTCCTGAAAACTTACCTCTTTGTCAGGCTTTCCCCTAGCTTCCCATTCCCATAGTCATCACTGATGCCTTCTCTTCTGTCCTTCACTCAGGGCACCCCTCTCCCCTGTAACTAAGGCCGCTTGCCCACGAGACGGGGGCAGAGGGTGGGGACAACTGCCAAAGCCAAAATCGCAGCAGGGCAATCCCGGGAAGTTCTGCTCGTCAGTTGTTGTTTTTTAAATATCAGCAGCTCATTTCTGCCATGATTTCACTTACGGGAGACAGGTCTGAATTTTGAACCCTATCTCTGGTGACTGAAGTCACGGCAGAAATGAGTTGATGACATTAAAAAAACCAAATACCACACGAGTGAAACTTCTCGTGATCGCCCTGCAGCGATTTCAGCTTGTGGCTTTCCCCCTCCCTTCCCATCTCGTGTGCAAGCGGCCTAAGTTAAGCATGTGTACCTACTACAACTTCAGGAACATATCTCTGTCTCTTACGCATGTGTACCTACTACAACTTCAGGAACGTATCACTGTCTCTTCCTTGTATTTGCTAAGTTGTAAGCCCCTTTAGATAGTCACACATCTCTAATTAATGATTGTACAGCACCAGGTACATTAAATAATAATAACTTGCATAGTCTCAATTGTAGCTGCAGTTCCACAATGATGTTGAATAGTTTTGACATGTCTAGTCTGCTGTTCTGGAGGTTGTTGGATTCACTTGCAGCGCAATTCATGGTTTTAAAGTCATTGAGGAACTGTCAAATTATAATAGTAAATATTCTGAAGAGAGTACTTATTAATTATTATTAGCAAGCATTTATATATTATTAATATGTATTTATTATTACTATTTATTAGCGGTCCCCTCATGCCTACGGCATCTCGGGGCGGCTTACAACATCAAAACATACAATAATAAAATTCCATACAAAATCAATTTAAAAATACAAAACCCCATCAACAGATTTAAAAATATCTTTAAAATCTCATTTCCCCCTCAACTACCCCACCCTTCCATCCTCCCCTCTGAAGGCCTGAGCAAACAGCCAGGTCTTGCATACTTGACGAAAAGTCAACAGACCCGGGGCCAGGCGGGCTTCCTCCAGGAGGAAGTTCCAAAGCCGCAGCCCGGCCACCGAGAACGCCCTCTCCATTGTGCCCCCCTCCGTTTTACATGGGGGACCTCCAGAAAGGCGCCCCCGGTGGACCGAAGGGATCGCTCTGAGGCGCGGAAGGTGAGGCGGTCCCCGAGGTATGTGGGGCCCAGACCGTACAGGGCTTTATAGATCTACACTAACACCTTGAATCTGGCTCGGTACGCTATAGGCAGCCAGTGCAGAGCACGGAACACAGGTGTTATGTGCTCCCACCGCCCTGTCCCTGTAAGGAGACGGGCCGCCGTATTCTACACCAGCTGCAGCCTCCGAACCAGAAATAAGGGAAGCCCCACGTAAAGCGCATTGCTGTAGTCTAGCCTCGAGGTGATGAAGGCGTGAATGAGAGTGGCCAGGTTGGGCCTGGAAATGTATGGACACAGCCTCCGTACCAGATACAGCTGGTGGAAGGCTGCCTTAGCCACCATCTCCACCTGCCGATCCAGATGGAGACCCGAGTCCAACACCACCCCCAGACTCCGAACCTGCTGGGCTACAGGAGGACGGACCCCCCCCTACAAGGGGAGTCAGTACCTCCCTCGCCCTTCCCACCACCATCACCTCCGACTTATTGGGATTAAGCTTCAGTCTGCTCTGCCACATCCAATCCACCATGGCCTCCAAACACTGGGAAAGTAATGAGACAGCAGGACCTGGGTCGGTTGAAAACGAGAGGTACAGCTGAGTATCATCATATAGCGCAAGGAACGTACCTGGCGCTTTACAAAGTAATGGAATAGACATGGTCCCTGCCCTAGGGCTTACAACCTAAGAGATATTGGGGAGGGGGGGGTCACGAAGGAAGGGAAAGAGAGGGAGAGACAAGGGGTGTAACATTCATGAAGATGTGAGGTCTCAGATGCACGTGCTTGGCTTGGCTACTTATGATAAACTCCAATAAAAGTGTAGTATGTCAGTGTGTTCATTCTTGGGAATGTCTATATTTAAATGTTTGCTCTGACTATTTAAGTAGTAATCGGTTTTTCATGAAATTAAATATTTGTTCTGCATTTTGTACTGCTGAATCTTGTGTCTGTGTGGGAAACTTTGATTAATGACTCTAATAAAAACATTCTGCTACAATACAGTCAGACCCAGGCTGGCCTTAAAATTTGCGGGGCCCAAGACAAAGATAAAATGTGGGGCCACTGGTGGCCCTTTCTGCTCCCCTGTTCCCTCCCCCAACCCCCCGGGCACCCTCCACAGGGCTTTAGAGGTTGTTGTATTTGGGGACACACTAGGAGAGAATGCAGATCCCGCACTCTGCCCTGGGGGAAATGGGGGCTGCTGAAGGGCCCCCAAAGTAGAGAAAATAGTGGGGTCCACAGTGGTCACCACAAGTCACTCTGTGGTAAGGCCAGCCCTGCTTAAGCTTCAATGCATTTGTTACCTTTATCTTTTTTCTTTCTTTTTCTTTTTTTTTTTTTTAAAAAAAAAAGGTGCAGGTTTTGCTGGTCTCTCTCTAGCACAGGGATGGAAAGCCGCAGCCCTGGGGGACCAATGCAGCCCCATGGCTAGTTTTTATTTGGCCTATTTCCAATGCCTGGATCTGGACCCTAGATCCAATTCCTATCCTCAAGCACTGAAAGACTGAACTCAGAGATGAGGACATGCACAAGGATACGGGGAAACTCCATGACCTGGACCTTCCTCTTCCTGGGCACAACTCTTAAGTACCTCTGTCTGCAACTTCTATGCGGCCCTCAGAGCTTGTACTAATTTTCAAAGTGACCCTTTCAAAGTTTTCTTGCCCTGGTCTAGCAGAATAATAGCACATGGGCCAGTTTTTAAACTTTCCTAGGCAGATCTGACTGCAGGTCTCTCCTTTTCTTATTGTGGCACAAGAAACCAAACAGAACTACACTCTAAGCTTTTCATCCAAGGGCATAGCTATAATGGGGACAGATGGTGCAGCTGCACTGGGGCTCGGGGGGGGCGGAGGAAGGACACACTCCCTGGTGTAGCTTCATCCCCTCCCTGCCACGGGGAGAGGTGGAGGGGCATTCTATCTTCTGTACTAGAGCCCAGTCCAACCTAGTTATGCCTCTGCTGTCAAAAAAAAACTTCTCCTCTAAGACTGCTGCATTTCTTTGAAAGCTAGGGAACAGTTAATTTAAAAAAAAACTTTGCAGAATGTTCTTAATATGATGAACGAATACTGCTCTGCCCCTCCCATGCACTAAGCACAACAGCAGACACTTCCCACTAACTGGTTGGGATTTATTCCTGCTTTGTATGGGAGAGCTAAGACCCAGCAGTATTTAATCAAGTTTATGAAGCAACGTATGGACCATAGGTTGGGGGGGGGGGGGGGGGAATCTTTGTTGCAGTATAAAAGGATATCTCAACTATGGTACTGCGATATATCTAGTGCAGTCCAAATCTGAACAGAAAGGGTGTTTCCTTTAACCATTAAGTATCTCAGGCAACGCGGGTGAAAAATGCATTAATATGACCTTTCAACATTGCATAGCTTCCCACGCCACCATCTAACAACTGTTACTAGGTGGGTCAAGCCTCTGATAGAAGCAAGGATTTCCAGGGCGCAACAGCATATTGCACCACCTTGTTCACTTAAATTAGCTGACTGCTCAGTCATGCAATAAAAGGGGTCAATTCACTTTGCAGGTGATGCACAAGAATTAAGAAATATGTTACTCTCTTCATGCTCAACAGCCAGCCTTCCTTAGGCTTATGTGGGGTTGATTTCTTTCCCCCCTACCTATGACTGATCTTTCAGTACCACCCCCGGTGGTCCCTGCTCTCTTCTTGCACTAGTATTTCTCATGACTCTGTTCTTGGTCCCTACCTCTTTATTTTCTCCCAAGATAATGCCATCCACATGCAGAGCCATCATCTAGCCAACCAAGATATTTAACAAGAAAATCATTCAATCATTTTAATAGGGTTTTTTTCATGCATCAAAAATTAACTTTGTCTATTCCTAAGAAAGCAAGATAAAAAGTTTACTGTTATTCATTTATTATAGCTTTATTTTCAAATCAGAAATTCCTTAATAAAAAAGGAAGTAGTATGGATAGTTCCCCCACCCCCTCTAAGATTTGGAAGATTAAAAGATCAGCAGGCTCTTAAATGAAGTAATTGTGGTTTTCTTTATGTGCTGCTTGCTTATTTATGTTTCTTCTCGAGTCTGTGATGAAAACTGAAAGGACAGTTCAAAGTAGTTCTGCCCTTCAGGGACAATTCCATAGATTACATAAAAGCACTACAAAACTATTGACTGTTCCTTGTGGAAAAGATAGCTGTTCATAACATCTTCAGATAAACCAACATTCACGTCATATTTACCAGACAAGAAGGTGGAAGAGTACATTAATTCAGACACGTGGTTTCAGACTTCATTTGTGAACAGTTTCTCATACTTCTCCACCATCAACCTAGGAAAGACAGCTACTAAAATCCTTGATGCTTCATACCACAGGACTTATTACTTAAAAATTAACATGCACAGGATTTGTTTTATTTATTTATTTTAAAATAAATAATATTTATTTTATTGGCAAGCTAGAATCAGCTGTGTACTCTGTTTTTCAATGTTAAGTTTACTAAGCACAGTAGGCATAAAAAGCGTTGGTCAGAAAAATCCAAGCAGAGCAAAAGTTTCTATTTCAAATCCTTCACGGTTTCTAAGTCTATAGCAGCCGCCAGCCAGGCTTCTTCCACGGACAAAGAAATCAAAGTCTCCAAACATGTATGCAGAGGGCATGAAATTGCAGATCGAACTCCAGGAGCCAAACATTTGTTTTCAGATGCCAGACTTTATCTTGATATTAAACTGTTCTTGCCCCACTACACCCCTCAGCCAGTTGCCAGCCTCATTTTTCTGGGTGCCAATGCAAATTTCACACCCTGATGCATGTGTAGTTCTAAGGTCATTGGTGATTGGTCATTGGTGATGCTCATTTGCATCTAATTAAGCACATGCGTATTTGTGAGATTGGGATTGGCTAACAACAAATTTTTCTATTCCAATTAAAATGTAAGAACGTAAGAATTGCCCTAAAGGTCACATCGAGGGTCCATCTAGCCTAGCATCCTGTCTTCCAACAATGGGCAGTACCAGATGCTTCAGAGGAAGCATACAAAAAAAATAAGGTAGTTATGGAGTGATTCACCTCTTGTTGTCCACCCAAGAAATGTGCTTACCTTTCAGCATGTAGGTAAGTTAGGAATTAAAAAGAATTGAAAGATGAAAACATTCCAAATGCCAGATACCATTCCCTGTAGGAGTTAAATTTTGATGAAAGACTGTTGGTGAGATTTCATATAGCCATAGCTGGAAAAAAAAAAAAGTAGTATGTAGACTGTTAATTATAGTATGTTAACAATTTCTGAAACACTTTCTTATAGTAGTATTTCTCCTCCTATTTCTGTATTAGTAACTAAACTCTTATAATCAGCGTCACCTTCTTTCCTGAATATACATATACAATAGTATGGGTGTGATGAAATGTACATTAATCTTCACCATCACCGATGTATATTTCACCATACCCGTAGGTTACACATACATATTCAGGAAAGAAGGTGATTATAATAAGAGTTTATTATATGGCATCTAGCAGTCATGTTTAGGGTGACTCTCAGCATAAGGTTGGTCATCTGACCGTCTTGGCCAATAGCTATTTAGGAACAGAAGAACAAATTCATATCACAAAAATGAACCAAGATTATCCAGGAAAGAGTGCTGAGCATTTCCAGCTATCAGGCATCTCCCTAGAGAACACCAGAAACATCAACTTTCAGGAGACAAACATCTGGTCACTGATTGCTACTTCAGACCCCAAAACAGTCATGATAACGAGAAAGAGCATTTTTACTTTTACAACTGAAACTTCAAATACTAAAGATTCTGCTGCCATTTTACTTTTAAATAATAATAATAATATTAATAAGACTAAGATTAATGTACAGAACCAGGAGAAACACTACTATGAGAAAGTATTTAAGAACTTGTTAGTACAGTCTACATACTATTTTTTGAAGCTATGGCTATATGAAATCTCACCAACAGCCTTTTACCAAGATTTAATTAATACAGGGAATGGTATCTGGCATTTGGAATGTTTTTGTCTTTCAGTCCTTAGTCTTTCAGACTTGTTAGATTGGCCAAGTATCTTAAACTTCAGATTAAGATTAGGATACGTAAGAAGTCTTGGCTTTCTTGTCATTCTTCTGTTACCACTGCAATAAGAAGTCTAATATGCTCAGGGCCAGTGCTACCATTAGGCTGCTCAGGCAGCTGCCTAGGGTGCCAGCATAAAGGGGACGGCTCTTTTGCTCCTGATCAAGCCGCCCCACTGTCACCACAGGTGATAAGCTCTGCGTTTGATGGTGCAGGAGAGGCGCCCCCTTCAACCTGCCGCCCTAGGTGGCCTTGGCAATAAGCTCTGCACTAGATTGGGGGTGGGAGAGGTGCCCCTAGGTGCCCTTCCTGACATACCGGCCTCCACCTCTGATCTAGCTTCTGTTGCCATCTCTCCTGCCCCTGATCCAGCTGTTGCTGCCACTTTTACTGCAAGCTGAATGGGGTGCTTCTCCCGTCCCCAATCCAGCTGTCACCGCTGGTAAACTCTGAGGCTGGGTTGGGGGCCAGGAAGCAGGAGGGAGCAGGGCTACTAACTCCTCAGTGCCTGAGAAGCAGGCTGCGCATGTTATACACTAGCTGTGTACACACGGAGGTCGTGCGTAACATGCACGCGAGTTGTATGTGAGGTGCACAATGTACACTGGTTGCACAAGGGGCGCACACGCAGGGGTTTGCCTAGGGTGACAAAAAGTCTTTGCACTGGTCCTGGATATGCTTCTGGTGTTGCTCCTAACTCCTGTCTAAAGTAGTCTGCATAATCACATGCCCTTGCAGGATTGCTTTCAGCATCTGATTCAATTCCCAAAGCAGGGAAGTCCCACTAAAAAGATGAGTGTATATTGCCAAGTAATCTTGGAAATGCCCTATAAAAAGCAATTCCAGTTCTTATGCACCGGAAGAATATTCTTATGTCATTCATCAGAGATTCTAAATGAGGTTCCCCATTGTATTTTCAGGCAGCGGCAGCTGCCTGAATACTTAAATGTACAGCCACTCTTCATTATAAACAGGCGACTGCTGAAGCCCCAATTTTGCAAAAACCGCTTGACCTACGTTTCTGAAAATTTCATCATGGCTGTAAATTGTGAGGACCATCATATCCACAAAGTTTGAAAAATATCCATCAGGAAAATAAAAAGTTATTGCAGCTTAAACGTTAATTGCTTGTGGTCAAAATTCATACTGGCCT
>QEPC01008677.1:813236-825126 GCA_003113815.1 Sphenodon punctatus | reverse complement strand
AAATATTGCTCTAAGCGTGAATTAATTTCTATGTTTTTTGGAGTTTATGTTTTGTTGCAATGTATGAAGTGGAAGGTGTTTTGAATTGTAATTGTACTGAATTTTGTTTTTGTGTGTATTTTAAGAAAACTCTTGTACATTTAAGTGTCTTTTTAAACTGTTAAGTTTTTTGTTTTAGTGATTCACTTAGAGACTGAAGATATTTCTGGTCTCTTGCTCAGATTATTTTGTCTTGCAATACTTTGCTTCCTAAATAAAAGTACTTACAACCAATATATTGGCATCTAATCAACATGATGTTCTCTTCTAGCTGCCTAAATAAAAATTCCTTTGAAAATTTGAGAGAACACCCGAGAAAAGACCTAAAACGCAGTTATACCTTGAAGTTATACCTTTATACATTTCTGTTCTAGAAATATTATTGATGTCTCACAGAACTAGTCAAAAGTGGGTTTGGATGCCCAAGGAGAATTGGGATCCTCATCATTATTTGATACATTTTGTACATCTGTTGCTGTCTTGGGTCACTGGATTATGCGCAAGCGTAAAACGGGTTACGCAGGCACAACACAGGGTGATTTCAGACATGACGGAGCGCCTATTGGCCCCGTCACGGAATCACCTTTTGATTCCCCGCCGGAATCAGAACGGCCCGTCAACAGACGAACCAGTTGATTCCGGCGGGGAGTCAGGGGGAGGGGCTGCGCGGCGCAATGTGCAGCCGCACAGCCATGCCCCTCCCCACGCTCCCCGCCCTCTGGTAGACGGGAGGGCGCAGCGGCCAATCCAGCCGCTGCGCCTGATTCCATCCCGGGGTCTGGACCATGGCCCGGAATCTGCGGCGGTAACAGACGTTACCAGCCGCCGATTCCGGGCTGTGGTGCAATTAACCACGCTTTCGGAGATGGTGCCCGGACCATCCTTGAAAGCGTGGTTAATTTGCTCACCGACGGTGGTTCACAGTGGTGAATATCTGGCGGCGAGCAAACACACGTTACGCGACCATCCGCCACCACAGGGGATTGTCCGTGGTTGACCGTGATCATGTAACCTCTGAAATTACCCACAGTCATATTATATAAAACATTATAGTTCTTACTGGTTAGAGTGGCTTGAACAACAGGGGTAGAGTTTAAGCGTCATTTCATCTTCACAGCTGATAAGTATTTGAAATGAAGAGATAAATATCTGACTTACTAGAAGCATTAAACAAAAAAGCTAAGAATATTATTCCTAATAAAAATTGTATTACAGCACAAGTACTTGTAATTAAGAGGAGGAATGTAAATTTTTACATAGTATCTTTTATGTGGGACATTACAAAAGCACTCGAGCATTCACACAGTACGCTACTGGGAAAAAAACAGTTTTAAGAGTAAAAGATTCTTAAAAACCAGACTTATTGTTTTTTAAAAGAACAAAAACCCTATCAACCTCTGTGCCAATTGATGAAAACAGAGGGAAGAAAAGAAAGAATAAAAAAGTACTTAATTTTTTTAAACCCCATAGGTGTATTTATTCAAAATACACTTTGCCGTATCTTGTGCTCATTAGTACCACTATTGCTGCCAAGACATAGGATTCTTATGGCTGCCCCTCGAGTCATCTTTTGCAATGTGCATGTTTCCTCATTAAGTTTTTTTCTCTAGACTGCAGGAGCAGTGCAAATGGGACAACACCTATTATATTGTGGCAGGAATGTTGAAAATGAATAAGGAACTAAATACAAAAGTATTCTACTTTTGTGGAGTAATCATTGTGCCAGAAGTGGTAATTAAAGCAAAGAAACTATATTTTCCCTAAGGCTGCTTCCAGCCGCTACAGAGGAGGGGAGGGAACTTTCGCAATTGCTGTGGCGGCTCTGTAATTGTGAGCATTAGCACCCGTCAGAATGCACTAATGCCCTATTAAGGCATGAGAAAACCCACGTATGACTGGGTCCCCAAATGTAGCCTTTATAATGGCAGATGTTCTCGCACCTTAAAAGGGGATTATTGCATTTGCACTAATCCTCATAGTTAGTTACAGAGCCTTTGCGGCGAATGCAAAAGTTCCTGCCCCTCCCCTGTAGCATTTGAAAGCATCCCAAGACTCCACACCATAATTTATTTTTTAAAATGAGCTCTCAGAACAGGAGCAAAACATGAGGAATAGAATAATGTGAATTTTTGAATAAATAATATTTTGAAAACAATGTGGTAAAGAACAAGTGGTTCCGCTTTTGACTTTTTTGTTGTTTGTTTCCCCCCCCCCTTTCTTTTTTGCCAAGTTTGTCTGCCATGTTGGGTCTGGAAAGTGTAGGGTTGCCCTCTAAGGCTGTGCTCAAAACAGTTTTATTCCCTCACTGTACCCAGAAAAACACTAACACACAACAAGTCTCCCCCTCCCTTTGTACCTTCAAATCCCTCCTCAAAACCCACCTCTTCCGCTCTGCCCTTCCTAACTCCTGCTAAGCATCCCCACCCAGGTTTATCCTCCACCTGCTATCTGTAAACTCCCAGCTTACTGAAGCCAAGCCAAGAACAGGTACCTGAGTTCTCTCATCTTCATGAATGTTGCATCCCTTGTCTCTCCCTCTGTTCCCCCTTCCCTGTCTCCCCTCCCCCTGTCTTTAGATTGTAAGCTCTCGAGCAGGGACCATGTCTATCTTATTCTTTGTAAAGCACTAGGTACATCGCTGGTGCTGTATAAATGCTAATAAAAAATAAATAAATAATAATTTTTTAAAAAATTCTCCCAAACTAGAAAATTTGATTTTTTGTGTGTTCTATAGGTCTGCACACATGGTAACATTCGGCTATGAGGCAGAAATAGAATATTTTACAAATGTAGAGAAGTTAAGCTCTCTCCCCAACAGACTAGTCTGGTCCTTCTTCTTATCTGTAGAAGCAGGGTTAAGTCCTCTATTAGCATGGCAAGACATTCAGATAGGAGAAACTTCTCCCGTATATTCCCTGGAGTACTTAGTTGATGATTCAGCTTATTATTGTATAATAAGCTGAAGCATCAACTAAGTACTCCAGGGAAAACAAGATGAGAGAATATGTTTTATTTATTTACATTATTTTTACTCCACCTCTCCTGCTCATGCAGCTCAAGGAAACTTACAAACAATTTAAAATATCACTACAAAAATCATAAAAATAACCTATATAAAATCCATAAAACAAATCAAAGGGGGATAGCATAAAATACAAAAAACCCTACTTCCCTGCCCCACCCACCCACCTCCCTCACCAAAAGCCTAGTGGAACAGCCAGGCCTTGCACTGACGTCAAAACGAGGTGAGGTCCGGGGCCACCCAGACCTCTGTCAAACGAAAGTTCCACAGTCTGGGCACAGCTACCAAGAACGCCCTCTCAGGGGTCGATCCAGGACACGGAGAGTGAGGCAATCCTGCAGATAGGTGGGGCCTGGATCGTGTAGGGCTTTATTATAGGTAAGTACCAATACCATGAATCGGGCCTGGAAGACTTTAGGCAACCAGTGCAGAGCACGGAGCACTGGTGTAACGTGCTCACGGTGACCCGTCCCCATAAGGAGATGGGCTGTCACATTCTGCACTAACTGCAGTCTCTGGACCATCACCAAAGGTAGCTCCATGTAGAGCATGTTGCAATAGTCCAGTCTTGAGGTGATGAAGGCATGGATGATGGTGGCCAGGTTGGCGTCCAAGACATATGGCCGAAGCCACCGCACCAGATGTAACTGGTGAAAAGCACTCCTTGCCACAGCTGCCACTTAAAGATCCAGGCGGAGCTGGGAATCAAGGAGCACTCCCAGACTCCGAACCTGGGAGACCGGCAGGGATGAACACCATCAATGATGGGGGGCATCACACCCGGCTGCCCTCCCCACCAGCATCACCTTCATTTGTATAAAACACAAACATTCTTTCCAGTTTTCTTAAAATTATTGCTGCTATATTTCCTTCTTATTCAAGGAAGTTCCTGCTGAAGATATCAGTACAGATTTAGAAAAAATACAGATACAGAATTGAGAAGGCAGATAATGTACCTGTACCTGGCAGAACAGTGCTATTTTATTAACTGTCCTGTACTAATAAAATAGTGTGTTTTTACAAAGCTAAAATTGAATGTTTACATCATCTGAACACCTCCAAAATAGTTTTTGTTAACTTCAAAATTTATGATACCATAATAAAACCTGCCATTTTCAGTGTGTTTCAATATTAAGGGGCCTACCAGAGACAGATTAAATAAGTAAATATGAATTAAACATTCAAAAGAAGATCTCTGTTCAAGCACATATCTCTAGTATGTATTAAAACATAGAAGTACCCTTCTCTTAGCTGAAATTAAAGTTACAAAAGCAGTGTCATTTAATGGGTCAGATAAAGAAAGCAGAATGTCAGACAGATTAATTTAATGCTACTTGGGGTTAGATGCCAATGAGATTAGAATGTACTTACAAGATACAGCTACAAAACACATCCACATGCCTCATACAGTATTCAGCAAGTATTTATGTCTCTAACCAGGGATTGTCCTCAATAGAGCCATTCCAAACCCTAACTGGAGAAGATTAAAGCACAGCTGAGAGGAAGGGAATGAAGCAAGGAAAGGGGCTTTTCAAATATATTCTTCTTTCTTGTGTGAATAATTTTTGTTTAAATCAGCAAATTAAGATGTTTGACAAAAAATGAACCTGCTGCACTGTTTTTATCCATAAGCACATTCAGTCAGTCAGCAGTTCAAAACAGACAGCTGGTTAAATCCCCTTTCAAGAAGAAAGGGGGGAGGGAGGGGGGGAGAGTGTTTATTCTAGTAGTGTGGGTAACAGACGGTGGCATAGGTTATAAATTTGAGCTGTGCTTCGCTCTTAATAGAGTTTTCTAATAATATTAAATCGAACTGCAGTATTTAATTAGCCCTTTATATTATCCCAATTAGAAATATACTCTGATGCAACTAAACTGAAAATTTATATATTTCAAATACATAAACGTGGTAAAGCTACAACTGTACAGACTATTTCCTAGTTTAAAGTTATCTCTGCCAGCTTCCAGTCAGAGAGGGAGACAAAGTGGTTCAAATGATATCTTTTATTGGACCAACTGCCATCGGTGAAAATGAGCAAGCTTTTGGACCATACAGGACCCTCCCTCAGGCTTCTAGCAACACGGGGTGCAATCCTGCCGCTGGTTTATACCGGTGGCAGGTGCACAATACCAACAGCTATTCTTGCTCCGTCCCCTGAGCTGAAAGTGTGCAGGCTCGGGGGGGGGCGGTGTCGCATTGGAGGGGGCGCACCATTGCCCTGCGTGGCTTGCTGCATGCTCAGGGTGCCTGCGTGCCTGAGCTCAAACATTCATTGCCTCCGGCACAAGTAGGAGCCGGCGTAAGCGACCCCTAGGATTGCACCCACAGTCTACAGCCATTATAGTTCTAGAGTTACCAGCATGCTTTATTGTTTATCACTTATTTCTCTTATTTAAAGTCTATGGGTGTTTTTAAATGAGACAGGTCCACACATGACCCCACACCGTCCACATGTCCAACTGCTCAAATGACTGATGTGTGGGGAGGCGCGCTCCTATGACCCACGCAGCGGACACTCATGGCCACACATGGAGCACTCCTGAAAGATCCAGAGTGCCCTGTGTGGGCCAGGGTGGCCACCTTTGCAGATGGGACTGCCATGCTGGGAGCAGGTCGTTTGAAGCGCTCTCCATGCACGTTGTGTGCGTGGGTGCCCCACAGCTGCAACCCACCTCCCTCACTGCTAGTTTAAAAATCACCCGATGATTAGATGCCTCCATCCCACACATCCTAATCTTTACTTAATCACAAGCATCCACTTGGTTTATGTTGCCACAACCACCACATTGTATTGGGGACTGAAGTCAGTTAGTTAATGAAATGATAAACCCTATTTCTTTGCACCCAATGCAAGATTTAACATTACTTATGTTATTGTAAAGGATAATGTTTCTTATAAAAACTTTTTGAATTTCGAACTCATGGATATTACCCCCGCTCAACCCTGACTCCAAACAGGAAATTGCCCCCACTCAACCCTAGATCATTACACCGCATATACTGCAGAGGTTTCAGAGTCACAAGGCCGGAAGGGACCCCCAACAGCCATTCAGTCCAGCCCCCTGCACCACTGGAGGACCTGCCACACCCCAACCATCCACACAGAAAAATCCCACCACTATTTACAAGTAGAGACTGGGACCAACCACAGCACACCGATGCCCGAAATAACAGGCCATAATTTTAGAAAAAGAAGGATCCAGATGTCCCAAACAGGTGAGCCACACCAATGCTGGAGGGGAAGTTGAAAAACCCTCACAGTCAATGGCCAATCTGCCCAAAGGAAAAATTCCTTCCTGACCCCAAATATGGCAATCAATTAGATCCTGAGCATGTGTGCAGGCCCCACCAGCAAGGCACCTGATATACAATATAGTACCCAGGGCCCAGAATGCCCCAACAGCCCCCTCTCCAGCTGCAGACAACTTTGATGCTACAGGAAGAAAGGGGGAAACCAACATGTATTGCTGGGGCGGAAAAACAATACGTCATCCTGCAGCATCAAATAATAAAAACTCCTCACAAGATATATGCCATAAATTTATCCAACGCCATTTTGAAACTCGTCAGATTCTTTGCTGCTCCCACAACTGCCCCTGGAAGCTTATTCCAGTAGTTCACTGCTCTAATTGTTAAAAACCTTCTTCCAATTGCCAGTCTGAACTTATTATAACCAGCTTGAATCCATTAGTTCTTGTACCCACGCTCCCTTTTAGTTTGAAGGAATCTTCCCCTTCTATTGTGTTAACTCCCCTGATATATTATACAATGTAATCATATCTCTGCCTTCTTTTTGAGAGGCTAAATAAGCCAAGCTCCTTCAGCCTCATCTCATAGGGTAAATTCTCCATCCCGCTGATCATCCTAGTAGCTCTACGATGCACCTGTTCCAGTTTAAGTTCATCCTTCTTAAACACTGGTGACCAGAACGGAACACAGTACTCCAGATGTGGTTTTACCAGAGCATTCCCTATCCCTGCTAGCAATACCATGACTAACACATCCCAGGATAGCATTTGCCTTTTCTACAACCACCACACTGATGACCCATAGTCATTTTATGATCAATTATAAACCGGAGTCCCTTTCCTCTTCTGTTGTTTCCAACTGATGAGTTCCTAGCTGGTAACTAAAATTCTTCTTATTAAACCCCAAATGCATAACTTTGCACTATTATATTGCATCCTATTCCTAACACCCCAATCCATGAGGTCACCCATTTCATCCTGTATAATTTTCCAATCCTCCTCCTCACTGGTAATTCCTCCCAAATTGGTATCAGCAGCAAACTTCATTAGCACATTCTTACTTCTCTCACCAAGGTCAGTTGTACATATATTAAACAGGATGGGTCCCAACGCAGTTCCCTGAGGAACTCCACTAGCAACCTTCCCCCACCTAGAAAGTCAAACTGTGTCATGACATCAGTCACCACATCTGCACACATGGTCAATCATTTTTATGCGGATATCCTTAACATGTGTTTATGGCTATCTAGAGTCTCAGAATTATATTTAAGTCTTAAAATTAAGTCACAGGTAAATATTTTAGGAACCATTACAATGCCATGTCATACCAAAACGGAGATTAATTCAGCTTTGGGCTAGGGTATCCGATTACATTCTATCAATGTGTAAAAATAGGAGGAGGGAAAATGTTAGCCAATACATTTCTTATTCTTAAAGAAATAGTTTCTTGAAAGGTTATTGCCACAGTCACACAAATATTCATTAAAAGAAATTTACCTAAACCTCTTAAAACCAACAACTATAAAAGGAGCCTTTGAGCAACACTTTCCATGGTCAAGAGGGATTATTCTGCTTTACAAAATAAACTATACATATGGGATATAGTTTCATATTTTCAATTTTCAAGTCGTTTTTTTGGTCCTACTCAAGGATCCTCCCACTATCCTCTTGGTTTGCAATCTTATCAATACATACAGTGTGCATATTGTCTTCTATCCGGCTAAAATGGTATGCCCCATTTTACACCACTCCAGTTTGTTAGTTCCAAGATTCAGTTCCTTTCCAAAATTTGGAAGTGGGTCGTGTGACTAAATACTAGATAGCGTCATTTGAAGTGGAAGCAAACTAGATACAGAATCTGTTCAGCACAGATAGAAGCCCCACTTTCATCTCTGTAATGATACAAGTTTTTATAAAACCCCTTTAAAAAAGTACCAAAGAGAGAGGCATTGGTTAAATTAGTGCAGGGAGTGACTCCCATTATTTCACAAAGGTGCAACAAGACGAGCTGTGGTGGGCTGATCCCCGTGCGGTCTTGAGGCAGGCAATCGCCACTGCCACACTGCAGGGCCAGCACAGGGAGCTGGGCAGACGGTCGCAGGGAAGCTGGGTGAGCCGACTGTGTCAGAGCCGCTGCTATGGGCAGGCCAAGCCGTGGCACCGGCCACACGAGTGGGTGCCTATCCCTGCCCCATCTCCTTTTCAGCCTGTCCGAGATTCCCACCCCTGGCCACGATGTGGCCTCGGGCAACAGCACCCGCTGCTCAAGGCCCCACAGCAGTGTTTCCTGCATAGCACGGTAAGTGCAACCAAGGCACACGTCGCCATGTCTTGGGCAAGGCTGCTCCGTGATGCATCCTTGGAATTCTTTTGACAACGCATCGCATAAGAGCCAACATCTGGCAGGCACTGGCCAAAGTGGGATAAGGCTACCCAATATTGTAAGCCGCCCCGAGATGCTGTGGGCATGAGGGGGCGGCTAAGAAATATAAATAAATAAATACGTGGTAGCTTCCCCACTCTGTCTTGCGTGGCTTCACCCAAAGTCACTACCCTATCCATCATAGCCTTAAAGCAGCCTATAAGGATATAGAAAGCTACAGTATTTATGGAATGCTAAAGTTAATCCAGCTCTGAACCACGGAAACAATTGCACATTTCCTCAACTTCAGGTGTAACCTGCTCTGCCTAATATCCCCCAGCTGAAGTATATACTTCTCAATAATGCTTCTCAAGCATGCTTATGCTTTACTAGTTATCTGGCATATCTTTACTAGTGCCCATCTTGTAAATTAGTACTGTGCCCACTCACAATGTAGTCTGCCAGTTTCAACAGAGCATAGATGTCAATGTAGCAGGGAGCAAGCTACCTGGGCATTGGCCTTTTAAGGGAGTAGCACCAGCATACTGGTGAAGTTGCTACCTAAGGCTCAGGTGCCAGGGCTAGAGAAGGATAGTTCCAGATTGCCGGACGCCTGGGTTTGGGTGTGGCTGGGAGAGCCATAAACCAAAAGCACTGTGCTGAGCTCAGGTGGGGAGAGACCAGGAGGAGGAAGGTACCTTGTGAGAGCTCTTCCTCAGTGAGCAAGACAGGTAAATTGGGAGCCTACCAGGGCAAGAGGTAGGAGCAAAGGTAAGCTCTACCTGTAAGGGACTGAGTCAGACCATAGCCATAGGGTTACCCCAGGCAGAATGGGCGCCTAGGCCAGAGTGGTACCTGGCCAAGCGCCTATACCAAAAGAGACAGAGGGGCTAATGCAACCCAGCAATGAGAGGGGATGAAAGAGCTCCTGGAGGATTGCTAACTGAATTGGGCCAGGTCAGAGGGTGGTACATGACCTAAGCTCTTGGAGGACTGGGAACAGTATATGGGACTGTGTCTGAACTAAAAGGAGAGTAAAGAAGTAAAGGAGAAACAAACTGGAAGAGAACCATGGTAGTGTGACTTCTTGGGGCTGCATCCCCTGCCAGCACTCTCACAGGTACCCCTTCACCCTGTTACAACCAACCAAAAGTGGTTCCAGATGCCAGCCTTCTGGTGGCAACTAATGCCAGATTAGAGTCATGCAATTACATACAGTAGGTACATATCTACTGACACAGAGAAGCATTTTACTATCAACACTTAAGTGCGGGAATTTCAGAACAAGAAAGTATGCATATGTTCTAGCAATTCTAGCCTCAGACCCCGGGTCATTTTGCGGCCCTTGCGGTCGGCCGGGGGCTCCCGACTCGAAGTCCCCCCCGGGTATGCCGGGTGGCGATGGCAGAGAGGGCATTCTCGGTGGCAGCACCTCGGCTGTGGAACTCTCCCCCGCTGGAGGCCCATCTGTCCCCGGACCGCCCCTCTTTCCGCAGATGTTTTAACACCTGATTGTTCCGCCGGGCCTTCGGGGAGGGGATGGGGAGGGGCTTTATTTTTTTTGCCTTAGCTGCTACAAAAAATAATTTTACGATGTATATTTTATGTATTGTTATTTTAGATGGGTTTTTTTGTTGTTTTTATGTCATGCACCACTCCAAGCTGCCAGTGTGCAGGAGGATGTGGGATAAAAAAAATTGTATAAATAAAAATAAATAAATTTAGTATTTACTTTTCAGATAGCTTTCTACATACACACACCCTCCCCAAAATCAGTTAAGATAAAGATTCTTGAAGGGAACTAAGGCTGCAGGAGTAAGGAACCCAAAGTCCAAGAAGTTTCAGATGGGAGCCAGGCACCCTTGAAAATTCCAACATAGAACAGGAACAAGAAACCTAAAGCCTCCATGGACTTCAGAGTGACATGCATGATGCACTAACTTCCATCCCTTGTCAGTTTTAGATGGAAGATTTAAATTAATCCCTTTTGCAAGACGGTTATACCCTTGTGGCTCTGGCAATATTGATTCCCTGATCGATTCATTTTCTATTGACAGTTTTATGTTGAACCTCACAAGAGATTTATTTATCCATTGTTGAAAATCTTGCCAGGAAGATCTAGTAAAATGTAACTGGTTATTTTCCTTCAGGATAGTGATAAATTCACAGCCAGACAAGTGACTACATTTTTAACGGCAGCTGTTAAAATTGGAGCACGTTTTCTTGTTCAATATTCAGTTAATTGTGTGGGTGATCATCTTTTCTGATTTACTCTGGGTCCCTGCGTAATGTAATTTTGTTTTACTCTGTCCTTCGGCCCAGGTTTGGGTTGAACAGCAGCAAGATAGAGTAGGGAGGATGTGGAGAGATGTCTCCTATTGGTGGGTTTTTCAGAAGAATTTTTTAGGGGTAATCGAGATGCTTAAAGTGTTTGGGACACCGGCAGACAAAAGCTAAGATCAAAGTCGGCTAATTCCCGTGTCTCCCCCTATTACAAATACTTGATTCCTAGTAGAGGCGAGGCTGCATATATTGAGTCTTTAGTGGATCCCGTGCTTAGGAAGGCCATGATGAGCCTACATTTTCAAACAGTTCAAATAGCTGTAGTAGAGGGTAGATATAAAGGGATCCCACTACAAGAGCGGATTTGCCCATGTGTGCAAGAGGTGGAAGAGTTGGGCCACTATCTTTTGAAATGCCCCTTGTATAAGGAGTCTTGTCACCTCTTACAGAAAATCATTGGTTGGGACTCTTCTTGGTCAAACATCCAACAGATAATGTATTTACTGGGTGACAAGATCTCTGTGAGATCAAAATCAGTGGCTATTTTTGCCTGCAGAATGGCAAAAATTCGCAGGAGTTTAGAGAAGATTAGTGACGGTTGTGGAGGTGAGGGATCATCAAAAACTACCATAACAGATTAAATGCCTTGAAGTCCATTTCCTGGTTTTCTCCCCTTTTAAGTGTTTAAAATAGTGTAGTTTTATATGTTATTTGTTTGTGAAGTGAGGGAATGGTGTAGATAAGTGGGTTTGGGGATTGTCTTTTTCTTTTATTTGTTGGTTGAAACATTATATTAACCTGGTATGGTTACCGGTTTTATGTATATATGGATGATTTTATTTATATTATAGACACAGACACAGACACAGACACAGACACAGACACAGACACAGACACAGACACAGACACAGACACAGACACAGACACAGACACTC
>QEPC01008677.1:799420-811919 GCA_003113815.1 Sphenodon punctatus | reverse complement strand
GGGGGGGGGGGGTGGGGAGATATCAGTCAATGACTGATCCCTCCCACCCACCCCTGCATACAAGCAGTGCTTACCTGCACTCCTGCAGGCTGCTCTTCTTGCCTTCTGACTGCTCCTTCGGGAGGTAGCGGGAACTAGCGCGGGCGCACTGAAACTCTCGGGGGACTGACCGAGGCAGGGAGAAAGCACGCATGCGCGCTTCCTCCCTTCCTCAGTCCCCCGAGTCAAGCTATCTCGCCAGGGCGGTCAGCGCAACCGCCCTGGCGAGATCTTCCATTGCGCCCATTGAGCGCAATGGAAAGGCTTTGCCCCTCCCTCCACAGCACATCCCATGTGTGCTGTGGACGGAGGAGTTCAGCTGCCCAAATCGCATTTTCCATAGGAAAACGCTTTGCGCGGCTGAGCAGCTGAACCTTTATGTCCCTTCGGGGACCCGCTCCCTCTCCCAGCGGGAGAGTATATTTTGGTATACTGGTTGTCAGGATTTTATTCCGGTTGTCAGTGTTAAAAGATTTTCAGGTGCTCAGTCATTATTCTGGGTACCAATTCAGATACACAGTACCCCAAAATGCAGGTACTGTCCATGGGTACCAAATCAGGTACCCATTTCAGTTCTAGTTGGATTTGAACCCTGGTCTCGCAGATCCAACTCCTCAGCCAGTAGGGTACACTGGCTAATATATACAAACAGATAGTGTTACATTGTCTGATGTGTAATATAATCCCTTGTAAATCTCTAAGAGACTTAAAGATATCCAGTCACTAGTAAAGATAGGTTTCAGTACTGTGACATTTACCGTATATGGATTTCATGTGTCATGAAGCTTGTTATATTAATGGTTCTACTTTCCAAATACCAGATGATAAAAGCAATCCCCACTAACACACAAATAAATCTAAGGAGAACTCTTCAAATGTCAAGATCTTCTTTTCACCAAATTCTTCTCCATTCATGTTCTTAAGCTTTTTATGTCTTTTCTGTTACTATTGCCAGGACGTTTATTTACTTAAATACAGTAACAGAACAACAATTTCTATCTTTACAACAGATGGCGAGACAGTAAAAAAGAATGGCCCTTTTTAAACGAGATCCCCCAACGCAATGTACACGTGGGTGCTTGAGTGTGCATATGTAGCGGGGGGGGCCAAGTCCTGTGTAAACACCGTGGTGGGTGTGCGCTCCAGCATAACACCCATCTGTGCCTATCCCTTACGCACGGAGCAACCAACAAGAACGGCAGTTGCTCCGTGCGTGGGGGATAGATGAAGATGGGTGTGCGCCCGTATAACCGCCACCCACGTGCCACAAACCCACTGCATCGCACACCCATTCCACACCCATCCCCCCCGCACCACGACCCATTTGGAAAGAGCCTGTATCTAGCAATATAACTGCAGTGATTTATACAAAAGACATCCATACCAAACAAAATCTCTTAACAGTCTTAGGGCCGTTATTCTTAGAATTATCTTATAATTTAAAATAAAGGCTGATTATCCAAAGGTTTATTTTATTTCATTTATATGTACATTTTTACCCCGCCCCTCTTGCTACAAGTGACACAGGGCAGCTCACAAAATTCATAATTAAAACACAATATAAATATAAAAATATAAAACATATAAAATGTATTAGAACTCTAATCATGCCCAAACCAATAAAAACACCCACAGCTCAGAAGAGACCCCAATTTTTCCCCAACATACCCATTCCACCCTGCCTTCCTCCCCCGCCAAACACCTGGCGGAAAAGCTAGGTCTTACAATTTTGTCGGAAGGCAAGAATATTTGGGCTGAGGCGAACCTCCACAGGGAGTTCCAAAGCAACGGTGCGACTGCCGAGAATGCTCTCCTGTCTGTCCAAACTCGCCAGTAACATGGGACTTCCAGGAGGGCACCCCCGGACAACCGCAGGGGCTGACCAGGGGGTGAGGTGATCCCTCAGATAAGTGGGGCATAGACCGTGAAGTGCTTAAAAGGTCAATACCACCACCTAGAATTGGGCCTGGAAGACAATAGGCAGTCAGTACTGACCAACCTGTACATGGATCTCTTTGAAAGCCTACATATACGATGCATCCAGAAATATTTTTCTTGATATTTTTCTATACAAACGTTATATTGATGATTTATTATTTTTTGGGATGGGCACGGTAGAGGAATTAACAAGGCTTCATAACTATTTGAACTCTTGTTGCTCCAATATACACTTTGATTTACAGTATGACTCTAAAGTCATTCATTTTTTAGATATTACCATTGAGTTTAACTCAGGTAATATTTCTACTGTCACGTATAAAAAAGAAAATGATGTCAATTCATTGCTTCATTTCAATAGCAATCACACAAAGTACCTGAAAGAAAACCTCCCCTTTGGCCAATTACTGAGACTAAGACCACTTTCAGACATGCCCTCCCCCCACATTTGGGCTGGGCAGGGGGGGAAATGCACAGCCCGAATATACGTGTGGATTGGCCGGTCTGAAAGTCTCCCTCCCCCCCGGCGCAACTTTGCTGGCAGAGATGCGCAGGATACAGAGGTCAATTTCCTGCTCTGCATCCCACACGTCTCTGCCAGCAAAGCCGCGCCTTTCAGACCGATCCCCATGCATATTCGGGCTGCGCCTTCCCCCCCGCTGCCCAAATACGCACAGGAGGGGGCATGTCTGAAAGTGGTCTTAAACATAACTGCAGTAGTTTTGACAACTTTTATGGATCAGGCTAATGAATTAATGGAAAATTTGAGGAGGAGGCGGTACCCTGAATGGAGTATTGAATTTTTTTTTATTTTATTTTTTTAAAGGTTTTGAATTTGTCCAGAGAACCCCTACTTATCCCAAAAGATAAAAGTGAGGGGACAGGGAGAATGATTTGTGCTATTACATTTAGCCTGGGATCAGCAGCCGTAAGAAGGACTATATGCAAACATAGGCACTTAGTAAACAATATATCTGGCTGCAAAGAAAAAACCATGTTTGCATACAGGAAAACAAAATCCATCAAAGATATTCTAGTGCACACTGATACAAAACATTCTCAGAAAATACTTTCTGCCCCTGCACATTTCAGGTCCTTACCTGTGGGTCATTTAAAGTGTTGGAAATGTGCCCTTGCAGGTACAGTAGTTTCACAAAGGTGTATATCAACTTTGACATTTTTCCACCTGTTCCACTGCTTACTTGGTATATTTAATTTTGTCTCCCTGTAAACTCATCTATGTGGGATCTACCTCCAGATCTGTTAAAACTAGGATTAGGGAACACTGCAGCAATAGTAGGAGGAAAATAATCAAAGAACCTCTGGTCTCACACTTTATTCAGGAACAACATAAATTGGAGGATTTAAAATACTTATGTATTGAAGCTATGTTCCATCAACAGAGGAATGCCAATCAGCTCCTTAAGAGAGAAGTATATTGGATACATAATTTGAACACCTTAACACCCAATGGTCTAAATGAAGAAAACAATCGGTCTGTATTTTTATTAAAAAAAACATTTTTCAAAGATGTTTTTTCCTTGTTGGCCTGTGTTTCTTTTGCCCTTGGTGACAGAGTAATTTATATATATTTACAAGTGCCATTCTTCCAGAGTAATTAGGGGAGATTAGCATATTAATTAGCTATTTCAAACAGCTCCATTAGTGGAAAGCTGTATTTAAATAAGAACTTATTATTGCATTTTCATATGTTTGTGTCATAGAATTTGAGTTTTTAATTGTTGCTTTACCTAAGGTTTCTTCTACCATGCATTTTCACACTGTTGATATTCAGCTGTGGGATCCATTTAATTGACATACCATGCTCTATCAAGCGGGATAAGAAGAACTTTTGGTGAATGACTGCATCATCATGTGGGAGACATTAATTCATCTCATTTCAACTAAATTGACAGTGATGATTTAGGATCCCTGGAACCTGGAGTTCTTTATAGAGGACTCTTGTCTGTGTGTGAGGTTACATAGAGATTCTCACCGTTTGCAATATCAGGATGAAGTTGTTAGGAGGCAATAATTGGATGGGTATGCTCAAAAAAGTCCCCCCCCCCCCCCCCCCCCCCATGTTCCCTGATCCTGTCTGGCTAATAGCTGCTAATGGACCTATCTTCCAGAAACTTGTCCAAACCTCTTTTAAACTCCGCTATAGTACTAGCCCTTACCACAGCCTCTGACAGATTCCACAAACTAATTGTACGCTGAGTGAAAAAATACTTTGTCTATTTTTACTCTGCCACCTGTGAGTGGGTGAAAACAGACATGACGCTAACCACCCTTTAACCACCCTTGGTGGTTATTTATGCATGTTGCAGGGCTGTATTGGTGCCCTATGCACCAATCGTACCCTGAGTGAAAAAATATTTTCTTTTATTTCTTTTAAACTTGCCACCCATGAGTTTCATGGAGCGTCCCCTAGTTGTAGTGCTAACAGAGGGTAAATAACTGCTCCTTGTTTATTAGTTCCACCCCACTCATGATTTTATAGACCTCTATCATATCTCCTCGCAGTCGTCTCTTCTTCAAACTGAAGAGCCCCAACCTACCAAGCCTCTCCTCATATGGGAGCCCTTCCACATCCTTGATCATTTTTGTTGCCCTTCTCTGTACCTTTTCTAGTTCAGCTGTGTCTTTTTTGAGATGGGGTGACCAGAACTGCACACAATATTCGGGGTGCGGTTGCACCATTTATTTGTATAGAGGCATTATGACCTCCTCAGTTTTATTTTCTGTCCCCTTCCGAATAATTCCTAACGTTCTGTTTGCTTTTTTGACTGCTGCTGTACACTGCGCTGTGGATTTCATTGTATTGTCATGGGGTATGGGGTTTTATTGACCTAAAATATTTTTTAAATGCATTATAGATATTCATGGGGATTAATTTGTCAGTTAAGGAAGGATTTGCCCCTGACTTGCAATATTTGTTTCTACATAGTATCAAATCAAATTTATTGTGTGGTCGTTGACCATTGCAGTTAATACAAATAAATAAATCCATCCCAATAGGAATGGATAACATAAAATATAAAACAATTATAAACTATGACATTGGGTGAAAACAGACATGACGCTAACCACCCTTTAACCACCCTTGGTGGTCATTTCTGCACGTTTCAGGGCTGCATAGGGCACCAATACAGCCCTACAACATGCATAAATAACCACCAAGGGTGGTTAAAGGGTGGTTAGCGTCATGTCTGTTTTCACCCATAGATATTACAATTCTGAAGGAGAGGGAAAAAAAAGAAATATACAGAGGCAAATGATAAGGGCTTATGGCCAACAAAACACATACAGCCTAACAGTCCGATCCGAAGAGTAAATTCAAGGGTTTAGACTCCAAGAATGATTTCCTGAGAATGCTAACTTGTAACAAAAAGGCAGCAATATTTTTAATTGCATCAGGGTCGGCATTGTCCAGTAGAAAAGATGTTAATGTCAAATCAGATCTACCAGGATACCTTTCCGGAAGAGGACTTTAAAATTGCCGCCTAGGGCAATCATATGGATGACAGTACAGCAGCATATGACTAACCGTCTCGACTGCGAGATGGTCAAAGGGACACAGACGATCATTGGAGGGAATGCCCTGTCTCCTCCCCTCGGTTACCCATGAGGGAAAGGCATTAAACCGGGCACACGAGTAGAGCTGTTTAGCCCTCCCAGAAATTGAGGCAGTGAGATAACTGGCACCCTGCCCTCAACCTGGGGCCCATAGGTTATAGTGTCTCATATGAGGGGAAAGGCTTAGCCTACCGATTTCCGATTGTCAGGCAATGTCATCCACCCGCTGTAATGTTTCCCCCCATGGACAGCAGCGGGCTGTTTGTGCTGAAGATATTCTAACGATAGGCCAATCTCCCTAAGATTTTCCCTTATTGTGACTGACCAATGATCCAAGAAGACATCATCAGCTGCCTCTGTTAGAAGCTGGGGACCCTGCCTAAACCTTATCTTAATCCAGAGCTTTAGAGCTAATTCATGGGCCACCTGAGACCATGCTTTCTGCCCCAGCTCACTTCTTATAACTGCCATGGGTGTTCCTACGGGGGTGGCCAGTAATTTCCAAAGAAATCCATTTTGGACTTTAACAACATCCTGGGCAAAAAAGGGAGCCCAGAATTCGGCCCCATACAATAATTGGGCCCGAACTTTGCTATTGAATACATGCACAGCTTCAACAATAGCTGTTCGCCCCTGCCTGATGAAAAGTCTTTGAATAGAGGTCACCGGGCGTCTTGTAGCTATAATTGCCCTTTTGGTATGCTCCCTCCAGCTACCCGATCTATGAAACAAGAGTCCCAAATATCAAAAAGACGGAACTTGCTGGATGGGATGCCCCAGGATGTTCCATGAATAGGTTTTGGATTTTGAAGAGAAGACCACAATCTTAGATTTCTCGTAATTAATGGTCAGATGGTGCTTTTGGCAAAAGGCCGCAAAGGTCCACATCTGTCTCTGAAGGCCGACACGAGTCTGCGACAGAAGCGCGACATCGTCGACATAGCAGAGGCAACCAACTGGTCGCGCTGCCATTCATGGAGGAAAGAAACTATCATCCGCCATAGCAGGCATGACCCCGTCCAAAAAGAGGTTAAAAAGAATGGGGGCCAGAACACAGCCCTGCCGGACTCCCACCCAAGTGGGTATTGGAGGGGAAACATGTCCTGTCTGATCAAGCTTGACTACCATGGAGGAATGCTCATGGATTAAGCAAATTAAAAAAAGCAAACATCTATCCATGGAGGATTCGTGCAACTTCTTCCACAGGGCAGCCCGATCAACCGAATCAAAGGCTGCCCTGAGGTCGAGAAATGCTACATATAGAGCACCACTGTGCTCCTTGTATTTCAATATAAGATGGTAAAGAGTGTAACAATGTTCAATCGCGGAGCGTCCCCCCCTGGAAGCCCGCCTGCTCCAGAGACAAGGCCTTAGTTTGAATTACCCATTCCTGGACTTTAGTAAGAAGATACTTTGCATATATTTTGGCTATAGCACATAACAGACTAATCGGCCTATAATTCGTGGGTTCAGTTTTTAAGCCCTTCTTATAAATTGGGATAACCACTGCCCTAGCCCACTCCTCCGGTATAATTCCTGAGCTATTAATGGCCGTAAATAAGGATGCCAAAATTGGGCACCACCATTCTTTCCGGTCTTTGATGAAATTAATCCGTATAAGATCTGTTCCTGGGGCACGGTTGTTTGAGAAAGAATCCACCAGCACCACTACCTCTTCTTTTGTGACTGGCGGCCAGGCAGGCAGGGCTTCCCACTCCATACCTGGCAAGTCGTGAAATTGTTCAGCGGGACCATTGTTGTACAACTTATCAAAATATTTCACCCACGCAGAGGGTGACACCTGTTGTGAGGCTGGCCCCCTTTTTGGTTTGGTGGCATTCTTTACAAGGTGCCAAAAACTTCACGCGTCCTTTCTATCAGCCGCCTGTAGTAATTTAGCCCACTGGGCACCCCAGAATGTTTTCTTTTTATCTTTGACGATGGTTCTATATTCTGATCTGGCCTCGATATACTCTAATAAGGTGACCCGGGCAGAACTCTTCCTATACCTGGAGTAGAGTGATTTAACTCTCCATTTGGCCAACCTACATTCCCCATCGAACCAGGGTTGTAAGAGCCTGGTACCTGAGGAGAGTGGAGCCCGCAAAGCTTCCCGCATATGGGCTTGAATACCCGCAATTAGGTGGACATAATGGGCAACTGTTTCTGAATGGCTGGAGGCCGCAAGGATTGGGTCCCAGATGCTGGTTACATTAGGTTTGGCTGTATAAGCCACCAGGGAACTGGATAACGAGTCATCCCAAGGAGATGCTCTAACAATTTCCAATTGGTCATAGTCCACTTTCTCCTTCGGAGTGGGCAAATTGCCTACATTCCTTAGCGACAGAGTTAGGACTAGGGTCTCCCACTATAACTGGGCCCACGGAAAAGTCAGTGGCAAAAGTAAGAGCCATAGGGGAGACTAAAACAAAGTCTACCACACTGGCCCCTTGAGCCCCCAAAAAAGGTGAACTCGCCAAAGGGATCACTATAGAATTAAGATTTAGAATAAATTAAGATTTAATGCCATTTTGACCAGCTTAATACCCGAGCCATTCATCTGTGTGTCCTTTGACACTCTAGGGGCTAAAAGGACACGTGGGACATACTGCCTCCCATCACAATACGGGCTAATGGCCTGGTCATCTTTACCCACCATGGCACTGAAGTCACCAGCAACTATGATCAAAGCCTCTGGATATCTTGACATCAAATCTTCCAGCAAAAGCTCCAATCTATTCCACAAAATGTGGTGATAGGAGCCCGCATTAAGGGGGGGCATATATAAAGTGTTATAACCATTAGCAACGTAGCCCCAGATTTTGCAACGAAGTCCAATGACAATTGGGGAGATGTTATGATTTCCAGAATCCGCCATGGGACATTATGGGCAACCAAATAGGCCAGGCCACCACAAGGTCGACCTCTACTGCTGAAATGGACAGCTGGTAGGAATTTGGTTGCAAAGCCTTCTTGTTCTATTGGTAATTTAGACCAAGTTTCCTGGAACAGTATTATAGAAAATTGTTTGATATATTCCAGGAAATCTGGGTCTTCCCTGTGCCTTGCCCATCCTGCGATGTCCCATGAGCAGATGGAAAGGGCTGAATTAGCTGCTGGAATGAATGGTCATAAAGTATCCCCCTCCAGAGGGTTGCCACTAGTCGTGGGTGCCAGATTTGTTGCTGGATCAGTACTAGGGAACGCAGGAGCCACAGTCGGCAAAAGGCTGCTGGCAGTACAGCCCATCTCCAGACCAGCGACACCTGGTCCCAAGGAGATGGGCAGATAGTCATCTGCTGAATTACAATTTAGGTCCGCCCCTGTCCCAGTCCCAGGACTGGGGACAGGCTGATCTGGCTGATGAAAGGACCGTTTGAAAGGTTTGATTGAATTGGAAACAGTTACCACACTAGAGGAGGAAACCACAGGCCACCTATCCCCAAGTGGAAGACGCAGTGGCGCATTAACTAAAAGAGGCTGAGTCCGCTTATCAATATAGACCCTATCCATGTAAACTCTCCAGTTGGCAAATAGACCCCGCTTAACCCAGAGGCTATCAGTCAAACTACGAGTGGCAAAACAACAAACTATACAATTAGAAAAAGGGGGCGGAGGGAGAAAATTACAGCCAATAATGGCACCCTGCGGGAACCTAGAGCCCAAGATATTAGAAAGATACAGATAAATATGAGGTCTAGAGCTCCAATTTGGTAAATGGCCCGATGGCAATGTGATTATTTTGAGAACAAGGGCATGAGGATCGAGATTACATAAATCGTTCTCTTCAACTGGGGGAATATAAGGCCCCCTAGGGGACTCTCGAGGGAAAGTTTCCCCAGGCCCTGTAAAGGAAGTCAGAGATGTTTGTGTCGCAACTGCGGCAACTTCCTTGGGGCCCTTCCCTGCCAGCTTTGCTATATCATATTGACATATCTTTAACACGTCTGTTATAATCACAAGCCTAGATTTATAAATAGCAAGCTGGAGATTAATCCCTTCTATTTGGGCATAGAGTTTAGAGATAAGGTCCGCCACCGCAAAGCATTGGTTACCCACGTGCTCCATCGTCAGCGGCATGACCACAGGGGAGGTAGGAGCAGAAGAGTCAGTTACAGTTTCTTCCATACCCTGGGCCCCATACAGATTGTGCGAGGGCTCCCGAGGGAGTATTTCAGAGCATTGCTCTGACTCCTTCCTTCCCGAGAACTGAAAAACAGCCCCCGTCGGAGATTGTGAGGACACCGGTTTCTCCCTGCTTACAGGAGGTCGAGATTTTTTAAGAAAGTGGGCCACCGAGGGCTGACGTAATCAGGACTGAGCCCGAGTCTCCATTCCCCCTTGCAGTTTCTTCCTGCCCATTATAAATAAAGTTGATGCACTAGAGCACTAACAACCACCAGACAGAAAACCCCACCCACCCAGAAGCCACCATATGTCACTCAAAGGTCCAAGAAGCTGAGGAAATAGGCAATTCTTCAGCAGAGCCAAATCCAGCAGCCAAGACAGCAGTACATCCACCCTAACGAGGGACGTCAGGAACTAGCATCCTGCACCCAGCCAGCACCTAAGGGCACGTCCTTGCACGCGCAGCCCTTAGGCGCGCTGCCCCAGCACGTGCCTCCGGTGCCGCCGTTCACCAAGCTGGCTGTTAAAGTCCTGTGTAGCTAGCCCCGCCTCCTTCTCACCTTTCGGTCCGGCCCCAATCAGGGAATCCCCCGCTGGCAATGGGGGGAAGCCAACTCCAACCTCGGGGCTCCTGCTGTGCGTCAATGGGGTTGGGGACTCAGTTGGCAATCCAGGATAATGGAGGGGTGCGCAGGGGCTCTAGGGGACAAGCTCGGCGCCACCGTTCGCCAAGCTGGCTGTTAAAGTCTTCTACATAGTATGAATTTGAAAAGAACACTGCGGAGGATATTAAAATATTCTCCATATGAGCATTTGCAAATCCAACAAGGCACTCTTATATTGAGGCAAGGTGAGATCTCTCTATGGGAGCCATACCTCAAGTAATTGTTGTAAATATTCCATAGAACTATATTGCCGAATATTGGAGCCAATTTTTGCCTTTAATTTTGAGGAGATATTCTTGGAATCCCCATAGGGAAATATAAGGATTTGAGTGTGGTTGACAACAGTGAGTGGGTATTTTTGAGGTTATATCTTCAGGCATGTTATTTTATGTATATGATGCAATTGCATCTCATCAGGTTTCATTTTTTTAGGTAATACCTCTTCACACAAAAATAGATGCGTCCAATTTTAATTTTATTATCCCACTGAGAAAGGGGCTTGTCTGCTGCATGTAATTAGGCGTTTCTGTAACTTTTCTACAGGTTTTAGATTTCTCTTTCAATATTTTCAGTAGTTAGGTATGAAAAGTTACTTTTCTTGTCAGTAAAACATGACTTGAAGCTTAAAATTTCTTTCCTATTAGCTTGAATCTTGTTGCCAAAAACATACTGCATGAACAGATATGTGGCTTGGTGTTTTGACGGTCCCCCACACCGATTCACCTTCCACTAAATTTAGGAGATCTGTGTAACTGCGTAAGTTCACAAGTCTAATACTGCTTCTGTTTACATCAATAATTCAGTTTCACAAATAAAAATTTTATTTGCATGATTGTATTTCACAACAGTTCTTACTCTGCCTAGTTCTTGTTTGTATAGACTAAAATCTAGAAAGTATTCTCATAAGGTATTCTCAGTATGGCACAGAAATTTCAGATTTTAGATGTCGTCACTAGCATGGTGTGTAACATGAAAAGCCACTCAGCATTACTCCAGACATAGTTCAGTTTATTTTTGTATTCAGCTACTGGACCACACAAAGAATCATGTAATAAAACCTAGTACATACAGTATTTAAACCCTTATTAATACTGTATAGCTCATTTGTTAAACATTCTCTCTATTCAGTGACTCAAGATGCAGTACATGCCACTATGACTTCTTTCAAAGTGGCATTTCATCCAACATGCCACTATGAAAGGAGGCCTGAAACCAATGTAACCTGGTACCCTAGCTCCTTAGGAAACAGTGAGCTTTTAAAAAAAAATTAAAACTAAAAAGGGGGTAGTATTATGGTAATTACATTTGCTTTCCTATTGGTTCAATAGAAAATAGGAAATAAAGTCTTGTTGGATAACTTATCTAGCACGAAATCACAACAGTACCAAGTTTTTAAATTTACACGTTGGGTTTAAAAGATGGAAAAGGATTAAACATTGTTCTCAATATCTTTGTTCCAACACAAATGCATTTGCTATTATGAAAATGTGTAGGTCAGATTTCTGAAGAAGCTTTAAAAGCCTACACTCCAGATGTCATGACATGGGTTCAGAAACAGGTTAAAACGGCATGGAGCTCTGCCAGACCACAATGCATTATCACAGCATTCTAACTACACAAAGGAGACAGTAACCAATATTAAAATACCTGGCTTAGAAGTGGGATTTCTTTCAAAGTAAAATGTCTTCAGTTGGTTGGTTTTTTGTAGTGGTGCACTCATACTTTACAGAATTGTGCATCCAATACAAACAATTAATCTGGAGTAAAGATGACAAAAGGAAAGCTTCTGTCATCACTTTTTGATTCAAAGTCTCAGGAGCCTTGGGGCTTTGTCTAGGATAGCTACCAGCAACATCCACTGCTATAGCCAAAGAGGATCCCCCAGGCATATGCCACTGAACAATCCTATCGGACTACTTTTAAATTAAGAGGCAGGCACAAATCTGGGACAGTACATGGCAGCACCTGGCCCTAAATAGGTCATTTATTCATTGCTAGCATGTTTAGTAGTGGTGGGACCCCGGGCCCATTACCGGCTACCGGATTTACCGGTTCTACGAAAACCGGATTCCCGGATTAAATCCGGTATGCCGGTACCGGATTTATTTCATTGGTTTCAATGGGGCGCTGTGTCCCCATTGAAACCAATG
>QEPC01008677.1:784680-795635 GCA_003113815.1 Sphenodon punctatus | reverse complement strand
GGGGAGATGAAGGAAGGGGAACAGAGGAAGAGACAAGGAGTGTAACATTTACAAAGATGGGAGGTCCCAGGTACACGCGCTTGGCTTGGTTACATCAAGAATGATAGCTGGTTGGTCCATGTGGTGAGGCTATGAGTACACAGATCTAAGGTAACAGATTGTACTGGATGGAGGGTATCAGCAGGAGTTAGGTGGGGGAGCGAGGACTCAGGGAGAGCAGAGCAGAAGAGGTGGGTCTTGAGGAGGGATTTGAAGGTACGAAGGGAGGGGACGAGGCAGATGTGGGCAGAGAGGGAGTTCCAGGTGTGGGGGGCAGCTAGAGAGAAGGGATGAAGGCGGTTAGGGGAGCAGCGGAGGCGTGGGAGGGGACAGAGGAGGAACGGAGTTCACAAACTGGAGTACGAAGGGAAATTAGCACAGAGAGGTAGGGTGAGCAAGGTTGTGAAGAGCTTTATAGGTGAAGACTAGGAGCATGTGCAGGATTCGTTCAGGAAGGGGGAGCCAGTGAAGAGAGGACAGGAGTGGCTGCACGTGGTTGAAACGATGGAGGTGGATGACCCTGGCAACAGAGTTTTGGACAGAGATAAGGGGAGAAAGGTGAGAGCGAGGGAGGCCAGTGAGAAGAAGGTTACAGTAATTGAGGCGAGAGATGACCAGGACATGAATAAGGGTTTTGGCAGAGGAGACAGAGAGAAAAGGGTGAATCTTAGCAATGTTATGGAGGGAGAAGCAACAGGATTTGGCAACAGAGTCGATGTAGGGTATAAAAGAAAGGGGTGAGTCAAAGATGAAGCCTCAACTACAGGCTTGGGGGACGGGAAGGGTGGTGACCCTATCGGTGAGGATTGACAGGGAAGAGGGAGAGGAAGGATAAGGGAGGAATGACAGGAATATCATCAATGACAGGTGTCCCAATCCACGCCAAGTCACCGGGCTGGCCAACCATCATCACTTCAGTCTTGTCAGGATTCAGCTTCAATCGGCTTACCCCTACCCAGTCCCTGACAGAAGCCAGGTACTGGGTAAGCACCAAGACTGCGGGACCTGGGTCAGATGAAAATAAGAGGTACAGTCAAGTGTCCTCAACATATTGATGACACCTCACCGCAAACCTCCGAATGACCTTGCCCGGCGGCCTCAGATACACATTGAATAAGAAGGGGGACAGAATAGAACCATACAGGACACCACAGGGAAGGTCCCAAGAAGACGATGAGCAATTACTAATCACCACCTGCTGGGACCTCCCTGACAGAAAAGAGAGGAACCACTCAAGAGCAGTCCTACGCACCCTCACCAGGTTCTGCAGACGTGCCAACACCACCTCGTGATCAACCCTATCAAAGGCCACAGAAAGATCTAACAAGATCAACAAGGTAGAATTTCCCGTATCTATTTCCAGGCACACGCCATCGACCAAAGCCACAAACGTGGTGCCATACCCAGGACAAAAACCTGACTGAAACGGGTCCAGGAATCCAACAACATTGAGATGTTCCTGGAGCTGTTGAGAAACCACCCATTCAATAACCTTCCCTAAAAGGGGAAGTTTAGAGACAGGCTGATCAGCATCCAGATATGATTTCTTAAAACTGTGGTGGTCCGCTCCCTGCTTAAGGGCTTCTGACACCCTCCCCTCCCTAAGGGAGGCGTTGACAACCCCAGCCAACAATGGCCCAAACATCCCGCAGCTGGCTTTCACCAGCCAAGACTGGCAAGGATCTAATTTACAACTGGTTGCCCTCATCGCCCCAACCACCTCACTCGCATAAGTGGGTGACATCAATTGAAATTGATCCAGATAAAGAAGACTAGACTGAGCTTCCATAACCCTACAACCTCTAACTATTTTGTCTGCAAAGATCCATATTCTATCCTTTTTCTTGATAATGCTATACACCGGTACTATACACTTCCCCATGTATGGAATTTATATCCACAGATTCTGGAGTTCAGTTCCCTTTCTGTAAAATTTTAATCCTACTTGTCTCAATGCTGTCTTTTATATGCAGAGTCACCCCACCACCAGTTTGATCTACTCATCATTTCAATATATCTTGTACCCTGGTATTATAGTGTCCCATTGGTTATCCTCATTCCACCGGGTCTCTGAGCTACCTATTATGTCTAGATCTTCATTTAGTGCCATACACTCTAATTCTCCCATCTTACTTTTTAGACTTCTAGCATTTCTATTAATTGCATACTTGCAGAATTGCATACACTTAAATGTATTATTATTATTTTTATTTTTATTCTTAGTCTGCTTTACTTTACAATGCTTTACTTTAAAAGAAGGTGGTTGGGGAAGTTCAAAGATTCTTCTTTAATGTGCCAAATGTTACTTTTTTAACAATAAGTTTTAAATAATTCGGAGCCCACCATATGTCAAAAAGTTTATAATTAATGTTCATGTGAGACTCATTCATTTAGTGTCACTATGTTAGAAAATGGCAAAAGATCTCTGGCACCGTTTTCTCTGAATTCTTGAAAGGCTTAGGTGGCTGCTTGGATAATATTCAGGAGGTTTTGTTTCAGAGGTGCAAGCAGTTCTCTTGAGCAGAATTGCATCTGGCCACTTAAAGCCATTACATGTCCTCTCCAGTGTTAACTAACCATTGTACATTATTGCAAGTGTCAATTCTTTTGGTTCTTCTCTTTCACGTCATTTGCAACATCTAGCAATATATTTCAATTTAAAATTTAAATGTAAAGTTTACCTGGAGAGAACATTCAGAGCAATATTTTCTTCAGCATATTCATTTTGTGCTACATATAAGGTGATAATTCATAAAAAGGAAGCTAGAACCTTCTTACCAAATTCAAATCTTTGACTTCCACAGTTGCTATAGCATAATCACTTACTGATGTTTTCCATTTTGGGGTGTCAAAGTGAGAGACTGCTTCTGAAGAAAAAGATAGTTGAAAATCTGAAAGGGCAGGACAGGTGCTTAATTTTACCACATCTCTGTTTAGATAATGGCTTTTAAAATGTGCTAATGATCATCTTTGAGACATTTAGTTGATGCGGATTATAAACTGGTTGATGAATACTGAAGCTTAAACTGCCTCACAGCAGTCTTCTTCCTGGTTGCCACATATAAGTGACATCCTCTTGATGACCTAATCCAAAATGCTTCCCCTAACTTGCCTTTTAATTTCCCCATGAATATACACTTCAGGGGTGCCACCGTATCTTACTCAACTCCCTTCTACTTTCAGCTTCTTGGGGAGAAAAACCAAGCAACCAAATGTCCACACAAATCCATTCAAAACCGTGGAATTAGCAAGACACATTTAACAAATAATTAGAGTGCTGAGGCCATTTCTTTGCTGTTCATTATTAGCCAGTAAGCTCTTTGTGACAGAAAGCTCGTTTTCTTATCATCCATTAAGTCTCTAGCAAGGTTGGTGTTACAGTTTTACTAAAAGTCTTTGACATCCCTTCATCTTTTGACATCTGGACACAAAACCTTCTTTAAATTGCTAATTGTATAGTACGAAGGGGTACTAGTAGGTGCTTTTCAAAGATAGACAGAGTTGTCTGTCATGGTGACCTTCCAATTATTAAGAAGCAATTGTGTTTGCAAAGAGAACAACAGTAGTAAAACACACATAGTGTGAGTCTGATGCCTTTATCTACTGATCCTGGTGAAGACAAAATAATGGTTGAGCCTATTTTTCTGCTCTGACCAGCTTGAGATTACCAAGTCTCAAAACATGAAGCTAGTATTTTCATCCAATTAAGAACAGTGGAGTAAAACTATCTACACAAATCCACAAACTAGTACTGACTCCCTTTTTTACAAGTCCTAAACAAGTAAGATTTAAAATATCATCTGTTACAATCTATTTCCAACCACTATTGACAAGCAAAGCTTATGGATTCACTAGTGAAAGTTAAATATTCTGAGCCAACATTATGATGACTGCTGCCACCCCTGCTATTCTTGTTAAGAAGTGTCCTCACCCATTTGAATAAACAAAACACAATTAGGCCCTTGCCTTGAAATAAAATCTGCTAGCACATCCCCAAAGTGAGGGGACTGTATCCAGGTGCAGAAGTCAATGCAATAGGCGATTTGATTACTGAATAAGTCTTACCCTTTAGTAGTGTGCTTTATTACAGTAGTTATGCACACTGTGCTGGATCCAGGGAAGTTGGAGCACTGTGCAAGATGATGGTGTGAGTCCCCTCCAAACACAGGAATATTTGACAGACACACATAGATTTGCCCATTAGAAACAGGAAGTGTTACCATTTGAGACCAACATGACAACTACACTATATCTCATAATTAATTCTTGATGTTCAGTCAAACAGGGTGGACTCGCATGTAACACCGATGTCCACAGAACATGTATAATGAGCCCCGGATTAGTGTTACGTGCAAGGGAGTCAATGGGAGTTCCAGCCCCACTTTAAACGTGGATTGGGAGTTTAGACTTGATCTGAACTCCCAATTTGCATTTAAAGGGACTAGAAAACTCATTATACATGTTCTGGGGTGTGAGTCCACCCAGGGGCCAGGGCTCCCATCACTCCTGGCCCTAGACCCAATATGTTATTTCTAGTTTATCCCATGAACTCCATGCTTTGGGGCCCCTTTCTGTCCTAATCGTCCTCTCCATAGGCTGAGGTTTCACAATTGAGGCTCTGTGGGGCCTTTATTTTACACTAATTCTGCTCACATTTATGTTGCCATTTCAAGTTTATCCATGAACTCTCATAAAATGGGAGCCCCAGTGCGTTCCCCTTCCCCAAATCCATGGGGCCCTGTGCAACTGCAGAGTCTACACTTGCCTGGATCTGGCCCTGTATGCACTACATACTGAGGATGCTTAAAATGTAGTGTGTCACTAAGGCCCTTTTCACACAGACACTCGAACACTGATAAAATGGGTGTTACATTTTATTAGACATGTTGCAGGGCACCCATAGAGCACACCTCCAGCCCTACAACTTGTCTAATAAAATGTAACACCCATTTTATCAGTGCTCGAGTGTCCGTGTGAAAAGGGCCTAAGTTTTCTAATGACATGTAAATGATAAAAGGTTATTATGACGGTGTTGAAATGCTTACTCACATAAAAGGAACTCTAACTGAAAAAGGAAGTCAACCAAACATGTGATCAAAGAAAAGTGGTCAAAGCACTGCACATTCTAATACTGTACAATTCTGAGATGGGTACAATTTCCATGTTTTATACAAAATGTTGTATACAGTAGTCAAACATTGCTATTACATATGGATGACTGGAAAATTCAATATAAGCTACTAAATTTTGCCAAGTAGGAATTCAAAAGCAGATAATGCATCAGATATTGTACTCAATTTATATGACAAATACAATTTAGCTTTAAATATTTATGATAGCATTTAAAGTTTTGTAACATTCTGAAAATGTGGTGGAGTCCTAGTGATGTTCTGTTACACTGCTACTAAATCTTAAAATGTGAGGAAAGGCGATTGTGTGCGCAAATTATGGAGTGACCAGGTTATGGGAATGCAAACTAAAGACATTCCACATTAGAAACATAAACAAGGTGATAACCTGATCAATGTTTTTTCTAGGCAAAAACAGTTTAAAAAGCAATTATATAATTTGATTTCTTATCTTAGATAGGAGTTTGTAATGAGTTGTTGAGAATAAGAATTTTCCAGTGTTCCTTCTGACTAGTCTTAAGTCTCTAATATGTCTTGAGCCTTTTAAGAAAAAGAAATGACTGCAACAGCTCAATAGTTTCAAAAAAATCAACATGAATATAATCACTCTGTTAAAGTGTGTGTCTACTGAGAAGATGACTAATCGTTATTATATTTTGCACTGTATTCAAAACAACTGTACAGTCTTCTTCATATGAAATAAAGAAGTATCTTTAGGCCTAGATTTTACTACTAGCAATGTTCTGATTATATGGGAATAATCACAATGTTTGATGATAAGATAGGTAGTTTTTATGGCTCAGTATTTTTTTTTACTTTAAGTGTATATTGATAGAAAATGGGAGTCTTCAATACAAGAACTCTAGTGGCAATGCAACGATTTCCAGGCAGGGTCTAAAAATATTGTGGAGGTGGCAATGTACTTAGCTCAGGGGTGGCAGCAAAAGAGAAGAACAGTGCTTCATGTTGTTATCCATACCCCTCTAGCCAATTTGGGAAGCACTGCTCAAGATTTCAGTCTGGTTCACATTAACTACATGAGGACTGTCATGAAGGGAGTCTTAATGAGGAAGAATGCTAAGCGGCTCTGGAAAGAAACATGTGAAATAGCAAAATATTACTCTAGAAAAAGATGGTGTTGAAAGGAATTGAACTCTGACCCACTGCTTTAGTATTTTTCCCCACTTCTCAAAGTCGTGATGCACAGAAAATATTTTTGGGAAAAGATTTAAGTTCTGTATTATCATCTCTAACTTGGTGGTTCTCCTTTTTGCCAAAATTCAACTTTACAAACTGCTTCAAGAGACACACCACAAGAAATAATTCAAATCATAAACATACTCCTGACAACCTGATTAGACACACACATATACTGTCAAGAGCATATCAATACTGTGTGAAACAAGGGCTGTTTATCTTTATTCATTTCTACAGTACTATGAAACTTAATACAAAAATTACAACAAAACATGAATAGCTCTTGCACTGGAATAGAAGTGCTTTAGTATACGAAGTTATAAAGTAGTAACATCAAAACCATATTTAGTAGAAACTTCCAATGGGGATAGTTTAGAATTATAAATAATTCAGGGAAGTCATGCTGCACAGAGATTCACTGGTAAATCCAAGAGTCTCATGTAAGAGCTTTCACCTTCTGTTTTCAAAGCACCATATAAGCACCGGCACCCAGAGATTCCAATTTTAAAATTTACTCAGCTAGAATGTCCAACAGAGGCTCAACTAGTCCAATACATCAATACAGTCTGTCAGATGGAAAAGAATGACTGTCATTGAAAAATGGGAAGATTAGAGATAGTACATAAGACTACTGTATTGTGAGGGGGTCTGCCTGTTGACTTGTATCAAATGATTCACTTCCATTCACAGCTAGATGTCAGTGAGAAGTCAACGGGGTGCCAAGGAGGAGAAGGAACGAGAAGGGATTTCAGATGGTTCGGGAGGAATTAGTTTGGATCGATGGCTTTAAATCTAGTCCAATTTTGTTTTGTATAGCATCTTCAACCCGTACTATAATAGAGCGGCTTTACAAAGTTAAACACCACAGTTACTACGTAGCGCCGGCAGAGCTAAAGGAATTGGTACAGGTAATGGTAAAGGAAGAAAGACTATTTCAGCTCCGACCTGTCTTACTACGTACAAGCCGACACTGCAGCTCCCCATTCTTTTAGGGAACACAAAGCAGCACCTAGATGCGGGGAGGAAAAAATAGCAGCATGGCTGCTAAATCATCATCTGACAATTATGTGGGTTTTTATTTTTCCTTTGCCTCCGTCGCCCCTATTCCCCCCTCCACCCCCGGACAGTGTAGAATATCATCATCCACTGCCTGCGGTGACCACAGTACATAATACAGCATGTTATCACTTACCATATCAGACGGGACACTGCTGGACATCTTGCTGTTACCCCGATGGTTTCAAACAAAAGAAACAAAAACAAGCAAATCAAGGGACCACACAGCAAGAGGTCTTCCAGCAAACAAATCTCGGCGTAGTTGGGGGATGAGGACGGGAAGGTTCAGTAACTTCAACGCTGTCGTTTCTTTTCTAATACAAGTATTTGATATGGAGAGAGGCGGCTGCTTGGTTGATAGGGGTGGGAAAAAAATCCAAGAGGAGCCGGTGCGAAGGCTCTATCAGAGGGAACACCAGAAGACCAGAGATGGCAGCAGATCCTTGTCAGCAGCAGCACCCGTGGTGCCAGGTAGAGCAGACAGGAATATACAGGGACATGAATTGTGTGCGGGGGTTTTTCTCTCCTTCTCTCTTCCTTCTTTTCCAGCCCAGACAAATAATGACGGATGATTCACAGGATAATTCTGCGTCCGAGTCACCTCCTCATTAAAACAGGCGACAGACAGACAGACAAAGCAGCGACATTCCTCTCACCTGAACTTTGGGCTCCCCCACGATGAGGGAGTCTGTCAGTGTGAGGTGGTTGTTTATTTTTGCTTTCAACGCTCCCCTAAATCTTTATCACATTCAGCAAAGCAGCGTGACAGCGTCTGTGCCCCTGCCCGGGAGGGAGAGGGGGCTAAAATATACCCTCTCCCCCCAAACTGCTCCAGGAACAGCAGCAGCTCAAGGGGGATTTAAACTGCAGTCGCCTTCAGCCAGCAGTAGGAGCAGCCGCCTCAGGTCTCTGCTCTCATCGCCACTGCCTCTTCCCCCCTCCTCCAGCGGCGGCCCGCTACTGGCCCCCTCAGCGGGTGGAGAGTGAGGACCCCGGAGCCGAGCTGCCTTGCCCTTTCTCGTCTCCCTGCGAGCCGGAGGGGGGCTCCTTCCTCAGCGCGATCTGCTCCCTGCCCGTCGCCCGCAGCCGCCTCCTGTCATCATCCTCTCAAACCAACATGGCGACTTTGGCGAGCCGAGAAAAGGGGACACGGCAGGGAAAAGACGGAACCCCTCCAGCTCCCGCTGCGTCACGTACGGGCAGTCTCAGCGGGGCAAAGCATCATGGGGATTGTAGTTCCGAGAGAGCGAGAACGGGAGCAAGGGGATAGAATGACGCCTCCGAGCTCAGCCACCGGGGGCCCCGCCCTGACCCGGCAACTGTTGCTAGGGGTGGGAAGCTCTCTGCTGCTGGGCAGTTGACTGCCCGAGAGGCCACTGGGGTAGAATTTCCTGCTGATTCTACATCAAGGCAGGACACGGGGGTTAAGCAGCTGCCGGACTTCCCCCACGCACACGCAACCGGAGGGCAGCCTCCATGGAAACAGGGTCTGCCCCAAAAGAGCCGGGGGAGGGTGTGACACTGCAGTCCATGTGATCCTACAGTTCCACAATGACCCTCCAGATGTCAAATTGGGCGGAAGCAAGGGCCGTTTACATAGCCTGACATTACAAAGGGACCTACTTGCCTCGCTTCCTGAGTGTGGGAGGGCCTTGAGGCAAATACAATCACTTTCCCCTGATTTTTATTTAATCATGTGAAAAATGTGAAGTGGCAGGATGCACAGGTGTGATGTGGTGATGTGTGTTTAATCAGAAATATTATTTATTATTATTTTATTATTTTTACAATTTATATGCCACCCCCTCCTGCCTCAGGCATCTCGGGGCGGCTCACTATATTAAAGCATTTAAAACATTAAAATAACCATCATAATTTCAGTTAAAACAATATAAAACCCCATCCCCAACCCAGCCCACCCAGCCCATCTCTCTCGGGAAAGGCCTGGCGGAACAGCCAGGTCTTACATTGTCTACGGAGGTCGGCAGCCAAGCGGCTCTCCAATGGGAGGGAGTTCCGCAGCGCAGCCACCAAGAATGCCCTCCTCATAGTGGAAACCTGGGGAACCCCGAGGGGCACCCCCAGCTGACCATAGGGGCTGCTCCAGGGTGAGGTGGTGCTGCAGATAGGCGGGCCCCTAGCCGTTTAGGGCTTTAACGGCCAGCACCAACACCTTGAATTGAGCCAGGAAACCTATCCGCAGCCAGTGCAGAGAACGAAGCACCGGTGTTATATGCTCGCATTGGCCCGTCCCCATTAAGAGACGGGCCGCCACATTCTGCACCAGCTGCAGTTTCCTAACCAACACCAAGGGTAGCCCCACATAGAGCGCGCTGCAGTAATCCAGTCTCAAGGTAATAAAAGCATGGATGACAGTGGCCAGATCTGAGTCTGACACATATGCATGGCAGGAGGGGCGAGGTAAAAATTTATAAAATAAATAAATATAAATAAATATGGCCTAAACCATAGGGTTCAACTTCTATCTTGGCCATGCACTTGCTAGGATGGCCTTGGGCAAGTCTCAGCTCCAATTCCTTATCTGTCAAAAATGGGGATATGCATGTGTCTGTGTTCCCCTCACCCTGGCCTAGTGGTAATTGTGCTTGTTCCCTCCTGCATTTTTGTAACAAGTGAAAGGATTAATCCTGTAGTCAGTCTGCCTATGTCACAGAGACCTGTATTTCCCATATATTTTTTAATAATTTTTTTGCTGTTTTTTAAACTGTTTATTGTCTATAGTGTCCTGAAGTAACACCAGGCTTTTAAAAGTCTGAGGTACCTAGCAGTGGTCTCAACAACATGGGAGGTAACTTTTAAAGCGGGGGTGGGGGAACATGGAAAAGGTTAAAATGTGTGATAACAAATGTATGAAAAAATTTAAGAGGTGGGAGAAAAGGCTCATGTGAATGCAGCTGCAGTTTTAATTAATCTACAGGCCCTGGAGCCTGTGTTTGTAGAGAGCTTTTCCTTTCCCCCAGGCCAGGATCATCACAGTTATCTCCAGTCCCAGCAAACTGCCACATAAGTAATGGGTAGGACCAGCCAGTAAAAGTTGACAAAGAAGGACTACTACTACTACTTATTTCTATAGCACTACTAGGCATATGCAGTGCTTTACAGTTACAGGTCCTTAACCAGTGGGTTTATAATCTAAGATGGACAAGGAGAATACACAGATTCCCATTTTACAGATGGGGAACTGAGATTGAAACTTGCCCACGCCCACACAGCAAACTCATAGGCTAAGGTGAGATTCAAACCCTAGTCTTCCCAGTCCAACTCCAGCGCCACTACTCCATTCTTGTCCTCCTTGATCTCTCTGCTGCCTTTGACACTGTCGACCACTCGCTCCTATTTGGACTCGCTTTACTCCTTGGGCTTCCGTGGCTCTGTCCTTGACTGGTTCTCCTCCTACCTCTCTGACCACTCCTTTAATGTCTTGCTCCCTGGGTCGACCTCCTCCTCCCTCCCCCTTTCGGTTGGGGTCCCCCAAGGCTCTGTCCTTGGCCCTCTCCTCTTCTCTATCTACAC
>QEPC01008677.1:773974-784011 GCA_003113815.1 Sphenodon punctatus | reverse complement strand
TTCCTCTGTCCTCTCCCTCACTCTCCCTTGTTTCTCCTGCTCACCTAACCGCCTTCGACCCTTCTCCTTCGCTGCCCCCCATGCCTGGAACTCCCTCCCTGCCCACATCTGCATTGCCCCCTCCCTCCGCTCCTTCAAATCCCTCCTCAAGACCCACCTTTTCCTTGCAGCCTTTCCCAATCCCTGCTACACATTCCCATATACGTACTGTCTGCCCCCCTCTGCAGACGGCCGCAACCTGATTGTAACCAAGTCAAGCACACGCACCTGAATCTTCGCATCCGCTTGAATGTTTGTCTGTCTTCTCCCCTGTCTCTCCCACTGTCCCCTCTCCCTGTCTCCCCCTCCTTGTCTTTTAGATTGTAAACCACAGGCAGGGACCGCGTCTATTTCTATGTTCTGTTCAGCACCAGGCCACGTGACTGGCGCTATATAAATGTTTATAATAATAATAATACACCACACTGGTTTGCTGTATTACACAGCTATGTGTAACTTTACTGTACCTAGCAGATGGGATTAACTTGTGTCTGGACACTGAATTTATACTGAAGGATAAAGATCTGGAAACACTTCCCCAAATCCATTTCCCAGAGGGTAAGTTAATGAAGATTCAAATGGAATCGAATACCTTGTTGTCCAGAGAACAGCTGCAGGCAATGAGGAGAGGAGACAAAGTGTGAAGATGATACTTTTTATTAGACCAGCTTCTGTTAGGCTGAAATAATATTGTGACTGGCATCACCCAGTGAGTTTCTGGCTAGAGCAAAACTTGAACCAGGGCAACATTCCACTAATAGTAATGCAAAATCAGCCACAGATGTACCCAAGCATTCACTATTTAGGCCCCAGTTTTGCTCTTAGATAAACAAGTATGACTGCCACTTATCTAGCCTTGCAGAGTTGCCAAGAAAATTTACCAGCAGACACATAAAATTGTTTGTTAGGAATAACAAAGAAATATGCCTGCCAGAAACAAGGAACTGGTGCAGCCTAGTGTATAGGGTGTTGGACTCAGACTTTTAAAAGACCAGCATTTAAATTCCACTTTAGCCATGAACTCACTGGGTGGCATCAAAGAAGTCTCTGTTCCCCATTCCCTATGGGAATAATTCAAGAATTTTATAATTAGAAAGGTCCTCAAGGGTCATCAGTGAGATGGGAATGAGGGTCAGGGCACAGGGAGGCTGAAGGGAAAGGCTAGAGCTGGGAGAGTAGGTAACATCAAGGTAAGGGAAGACCTCTTAGCCATTCTCTGATCTGAGGGAGAATGGGTAGAGAAGTGGCCTTGCCAGCCTCAGATCATACAACTCGTCACTGAGATCCAGAAAAGAACAGAGAACAAGGGCCTGGAAGCAAGAGGGAAACAGGGGGCCTGGAAACTAAAGGAGTACAAGGGATCAAGACTATAGCTAGGCTGCATTCCCACCTGAGGCAGCAGTGGTGGCAGCAGGAGGGGCGAGGGACGATGCGGCAGCACAGAGGAGCCAGCTGACGGGAAAAGAGCCAGTGCGAACGGGGATCTGCCACGGCTTCTCTCACACGTGTCAGGGCGCAAAATCCTGCCCTGACATGCACGAGAGAAGCCACGGCAGATCCCCGTTGACACCAGCTCTTTTCCCATCTGCCGGCTCCTCCACGCTGCCACGTCTTCCCTCACCCCTCCTGCTGCTGTCACTGCTGCCGCAGGTGGGAACGCAGCCTAGGAAACACAACTGACACCATTTTTAGACGAGGAGCGCTGAAGCGCCTCCTGAACGCCGTGTTCAAAGACAAGCCGCCAAAGTGACGTGTCCCCATTGCCACCGGCGGCAGCGGGGGGAGACACGGGGCTTTCGAGTGGTGCGTTCTGAAAGCCAGAAAATTCAAGTCTTCATAACGCGCCGCTCGAAAGCCCCGTGTCTCCCCCCGCTGCCGCCGGCGGCAATGGGGACACGTCACTTCCGTCCGCTTGTCTTTGAACGCGGTGTTCAGGAGGCGCTTCAGCGCTCCTCGTCTAAAAACGGTCTGAGTCAAGAAGACAAGCAGCACACAAAAAAACAACCCCAGGCTAGAGGGACTAGGGAAGAATGGGAGCAAGAGAAGGGAAGAGTACAAAGGACTGGGAACAGAGCTAGAACGACAATAAGATCAACCATATAATAAGAAGAAAAGTAGCTACTCCACCCAACTTCCTGTGGCTACCAACAAGCCTTAAGTATTAATTGGTAGCCAGTCAGGAAGCCGGGAGGCAGGACTGGAGCAATGGGACACAGCTAGGAACAGGTGTAGCATGGCAAGGATTGGAAGAACAGAAGAGGAGAGAACTGGTGCTACCTCAGTGGTAGCACCAGCAGTTAGAGCAGCATTCCAAATTGCTGGGGTTTGAAACCTGGAACCTGATAAGGAGCTGTGTACATGACAGAAGAATTCCTTTTTATACCACCAGTTGCCATGTAGGAGCAGAGTGTGTGTACAAGGTGCTTGACACTCAGCAACATGTGACCTGCTCAGGAAGTCCAGTCAGTCTGATATCCTTGCCAGTGACCAGAATCAGATGCTTCTCAGAGATGCATAAAAATCCACCCACAGACAGTCATTCAAGGAACATAATCATGTGTTTAAGGGGAAGTCAACCAGTTAGTTGTTGATTTATTATGCTCTGAAGCAGGAGAGCTTACATTGCTTATAATAATATACCCTTATTGAAAGACTAAGCTAACAATAAAATAAAAGCATGGTTGTTGCTTTCAAGGGGCAATATTTTATTTCATTAGGTATTAGGACCTAATTTATTAGGAATACAAACATCAAGAGTATATTGAGTCTAAGCACCAACATTGCAGCTGTAGGTTTTCATTATGAGAATGTATTACTAAGAAATTACTAAGCCTATCTTAGAGGATAGGTCCACAAATGGCTATTAGTAAAGTTGGTGGGGGTAATGTAACCTTTGACTGTTAGTAACTGGGAGTATATAGAAGGGAATGAATCACTCCTTGAGGGATGTCTACCCTATCATGTAGAGGGGAGGGTTTTTCCTGACCGAGTACACTCCGGCCTCACTCAGGAACAAACGTTTCTGTGACCTCCCCCGGTTGGAGACGAAGAGCGGGGATGGGGGCACTAGGCTGCATTCTTGACATTGCCCAGCCCCCTGCCATGATGAACAGCCATTGCTGCCTATTACAGGAACTTATCCAAACCTATCCAACCCCTGGATGCTGGTAAGAGCCGGGCCGGGAACACACATTCCTGCCTGGCTCACCCACTCTGCCCCGGTTTGGTGGGAGCTGGGCGAGGACTGTGGACGCAGTTCGTACTGGGCCCACATTTCCCACTTGGTTCCTGCCCGGCCAGGGTAGGAACTGGGCCCACATCTGGCAGGCTGCAAACAGACAGCCTGCTGTGACACTGGCCCAGTTGGGCTGAACCAGGCCTAACTAGGCCAGCGCCACATATGTTTTTACCCTTTGTCCTGTAGTGTGCACTTCTCTGAAGCAACCAAACGTGGCCACTGTCAAAGACAGGATGCTGAGCTATATGGACCACTGTTCTGTCCTAGTATAACACTTTTATGCTCTTAACTTTGCTTTGAAGACTTTAAACATTTGTATGCACACATACTCCATCTGACTTCACTTAACTCAATCCATTGACTTCTTTCAACACAATCCTCAAAAGTTTAAAAGCTCTGCAGATGTAAATTCCATGAAAGTGAATGGGGCTTGTGCTGGCAGAGCACTTTGAGAATTAAATTGAATGGGCTGTGCACACTTGCACAAGTGGATCAGGCTTTTGGCAGCAATGTGGGAGTAAGGTGAGGAACTGTATCAATAAACAGGGAACTGTCTAATAAGCTTGTACATACTTGCTACTCTCTTTAGGTTCAGCCAAGTCCTTATTTGTTAACTTCCATTTAGTCCAAGGGCAATATGGTCCCATAAGAACTAAGAATCCAAGACCTGATATTGCAATGTACTACATGATGGGATAATAAGTTAGCTTCCTATATCAGAACTGTATGTAATACCGCCTAGAATCTGGTCTTAATGAGTACCTCAGGATTTGACATTCTAGGCAAAACACTACACTGATTTTAATGGTGGAAGACTGTTCCCTATATTTGAAAATATTTTTACCCTATCAAATTGATCCCTTTCCATTTTGTAAAACATTGATTCTTCCTCTTTGTTTCACAAGCTGTACTTGTGTAAAAAATAATAATAATAACAATCCAAAACCTTGTGTTTTGAGCTTGTCAGCTGATGTCAGCAGTTTTGGGAGCTATGTTTATTGGTTACCTGCTCCAATTAGCCACTCCAATTATTTTTAAATAACATCACACTGATTCAAATTAAAAACTTCTCTTTCTGGGCAACACCTTTCAGATAAATCAGATTTTGAGTCTTATCTCTTTGTTTTCTCCATTCATGTATATGGTGCTTATATTCAAATAAATGAAAAACAAACAAGAAGACTGAGAGGTATTAGTCAGCAATAAGAATTACAACTTAGCTGGCACAAATGAAACCTCTAGGGAGAGTCTCATAAGAGTATTGTCAATATAAATGGATTCACTGACAGAGGAAGAGGAGGAGAGTTGGTTTTATGTTCCAAAATTATTTATGCCAGCAAGCGGCAATACAACAATGAAGAGAGTGATGTGGTGTAATTCAATAGAGTAAGATACAAGAAATGAAAAATAAAGGAAGAAAACAACAGTAGGAATTAAAAGAACAAAAACAAAAATGCATAGACTGACTCAGAGCACTTGAAACAACAGGATGTTATATGCTCATGGGGAAATTTAAGCTATCCAGAAAATAACTGATAACAAAGACAGCTTTAGGCCCTTTTTAAATGGGCTTTGGGGGGGGGGGTGTGTGTCCATGGACGCACTACTGCAGGGGTAGTGTGGGTGGAGGCAGGTACACACGGTGCACACCGATCCCTCCCCTTCAATCCCCTCATCCCCATGCACGGAGCAGCCTACATTGTTGCTGGTTGCTCCGTGTATGGGGGTGGGAATGTGTGCGGATGCATGGGTTGTGGGAGCGCCCCCCCCCCCCACATTTACACAGGATGCTCCCCAGCATGGACGATGGGTGTCCATGTGCGGGAGCATCTCATATAAAAAGGGCCAAAGAAACACCATGGAAGAAGTTCCTGAAGGACAAGATCCTGAAAACAGAAAATCTAATGGGTGGAGACTTGCATCCTGAGTCAATTTCGTACCAATAATGAGGGGCAATGAGAACTTTGTGGTAATAGGAAAGCTCTCTACCAGGAACTTAGCTTTAGTGTAGAAAGTAAATGGTGCACAAAACACAGTAGCAAAAGAAGATACAATATAATAAAATCAAATGTGAGAATAATAATCATAATCTTTATTTTTACATAGCATCCCCCCTGCCAAGGCACTCAGAGCGCTTTACCTATAACACAACTTTTTAATCCTCACAACAACCCTGTGAGGTAGGTTAGGTTGAGAGAATATTGTGGCTGGCCCAAGGTCACCTGGTGAGTTTCTGGTTAAGGCAGATTAAAATCACTCTATTAAGGACAGGTGTGGTGGAAGTAGTAGACAAAGGCCCTCACATAGGAGCTGCGTGGAGAATCCCAGGAAATGCAATAATAACAACAATATAATGCATCCCAATTCTTTAGAAAAAGGAGCACGTAAGAAGAATAATCAGCATCTAACATGGCTTTATATAATTATTTATTTTATTTATTTGGATTTCTTCTGCACCCTATCCCCAAAGGCTCAGGGTGGCTTACATAAAAACACTGCATAAAAGTAAAACCCATAAAACAAACAAAAGACACCTACCTATAAAATGACAACAATCACCTACCCACCCAACTCCACTCCAAACCAAAAATCTACCCGTGCCTGTTGAATGTCTGGCCAAATAAAAAGGTCTTACACTGCCTTTGGAAGAGACACATGGTACGGCTTAGGCGAATCTCCAAGGGAAGGGAATTCCAAAGCCGTGGTGCAGTCACCAAGAGCGCCTCTCTGTTAGCCCAAGTTTTGTAAGCTGCTCTGAGCCTATGGGAAGGGTGGCAATTTTTTTTATTAAATAAAAAATTAATATTTATTATTTAATATTTACATTTTATTGTTTACATTTTATTTATTTACATTTCTACCCAGCCCTTCTCCAAGGACTCAGGGCAGCTTACGGGATAAAAAATATAAAATCAAATTAAATGCATTTAAAATCCTTAAAACCCACAACTTCCCAATCACCCCCCACCCTTTATCCCCATCTACCACCCACCAATCCTCCTCCCCAAACCCTTCTACCTAAATTCACCGAGCCCTAGTCCTACCTGCCAAATGTCTGGCCAGACAAAAAGGGTTTACATCTTCTAGGCCTAAAAATAGACCTGGGCCGATGACCGAACTTGCAAGTGGGTACTCTCAGCTGATCTGAGGGGTTATGAAGCAACATAAGAATGAAGACGGTCCTTTAGATATGTAGGGCCCAGGCAGTTTAGGGCTTTATAGGTCAAAACATGTACCTTGAATTTTGCAGAGACTGCTATAGACAGTCAGTGCAGACTCTTAAGCACTGGTGTAACGTGCTCCCAGTGACCCACCCTCATCAAGAGGCGGGCCACCGCATTCTGCACAAGCTGCAGCCCCTGAACAGTCTTCAAGGGCAGCCCCACGCAGAGAGCATTGCAGTAGTCCAGCCTCGAGGCAATGATGGCATGGATGATGGTGGTCAGATCCATATCTCAAAGAAGGGGACACAGCCTTCTCACCAGATATTTTTATTATTATTATTTTACTAGTTTTATACCCCACCCCCTCCTGCTCGAGAGCAGATACAGTTGATACTGAAAGGCACTCCTGGCCATGGCCACAACCCGGTATTCCAGATGCAGCTTGGGATCCAGGAACACCCGCAAGCTGCGAACCTGAGTAATCAGGGAAGGCTCGACCCCATCAATGATGGGAGTCCCAATCGCCCCCAGGTCCCAGGGCCAGCCAACCATCATCACTTCAGTCTTGTCTGGATTCAGCTTCAGTTGGCTCACCCACATCCAGTCACCAATGGCAGCCAGGCACTGAGTAAGCACTGAGACTACAGGGTCTACATCAGATGAAAAAGATAAATAGATTTGGGTGTCATCTGCATATTCATGGCAACGCACCCCAAATCTATGCATGATCTCATCCGGGGCAGAGATCCCAAGATGAGGACGGAGGATCTGGGCCCCTGCACTCACCCTGATTGGAGGGGCCTGGAGGAACACACAGCCCTGCCAAACAGCTGATATGGGGGTCTGGAAGAACACGCGTATCCCTGTCCCTTTGATCAGCTGATGGGGGGCCCAGAGGTGCACTCTTACCCGACCCAAGGCAATGCACCAAACAGCTCATGGAGGCCCCAAGGAGCACCCCATTAGCTCTTTCTTGGGTGCCCTCCACCCAGGGCCCCCCTATTAGCTTTTCAGCAACAACTGTTCCTGGGGGCCCGATCCTGCTGATTAGCAGTGGCCCGGGAGTTATGTCACATGTGAACAGCTCCTTGGGCTGACCCGGGGCATGGAGGGACCTGTGCTGGCAACCTCCATGTCTGGGTTACAGGTGGAGGGCTGCATGTGTGAACAGCTCTCGCCGCCAACCCAAGGAGTGGCAGTTGTAGTGGTTCGCTTGATGGACCATTGGTCTGACACAGTATGGTACTTTTTCTGTTCTTATGTAGAACATTTTAAAGGTTTTTAGTGTTGAAACGTAGTAGTAGTAGTAGTAGTAGTTAGTAGTTTATTCAGGCACAGGCTCTCGCCGTGGCCAACAAATAATAGAAGGCATAAACACAGAGTGTTGAAACGTATTTCCAGAGGGGCCTTGTAGGACTTAAATGAGGGTAGAGTTTTGATTTAATTTAAAATGAATAGTCATTCTTGATTTTTATGTGTATGCATTATCTACACAACACTAAGCTACTTTGGCACTAAGGGAAGCTTTCATTTATCTAAGCATCAGTTTTAGTATCTTAACTAGCTGTGTAATTTTTTTATTCTCAGGAAACCTTTCTTCTATCATCAGTTGTGCCAACAGTGGAGTTACTCTGAATTTATACCACTTGAACCAAGATCAGAAACTGCTTTTTGTGTATTTAATGCTGGCTTAATTTGCAGAAGCAGCCATTTTTGTACAAGACACACATTTATTGGTTTCATACATTATTTATTATATCAATTTAACATCAAAGCAGCCTGGCTTATTTCTCAACATTGACAATCACCCCTCAAAACCTGATAACTGAAACATCAGCATTTCCAAATGCTGCTTATTAATTGGCCATAGAGAGATCACTTGACCTATGGTTACCACTTCTTGTTGCTCAGGAAGCTCTTTACAGCCACTGTTCCCTTGTTTAAATGTAACAGACAAAAGTATAGTGTAGTCTATGGACTATGGTGACACCACTGTTTTGTATTTCTTTAAATTTATTACTATAGATCCAAGGCACAATCAACAAAGACTTCCTGAGGATGAATGTTGTCAGTATATGAATCATTGAATAATCCCGTTTTTGTTCCTCTGAATGCTCAGCTTTATTTTAGATTTTAAAGGAGAAGAATACAGAATAAAAAAAAACCATGAGGGTAGGGAATATGCATATATGACTATAATTTAAAAAAAAGAGAAACCTTAGACTGTCTTGTGATATCCCCTCAGTTATAAACTGATGTAGCTCTGTTGTCTTTGAGAGATTCATTTGTGATTTAGATTAATGTGAGAACAGAACCAGGACTGTTAATTTCTGTTACACTGACACACGTCCCTTCCCTAAAGAAGCCAACGATGAATTATACTGCAGTTCTGGCCAGTTCCTCTCTAAGATTAAGAGCATGATCCTCCATGGGGATGTCACACAGGTGGCAGTTAGCATAGATGGGAGTCTGCCTGAGATGAATGGCACTCCTGCCTGCGCTAACTGCTAACACAGACACTGTCCCCATGGAGGATTGGGTTGTACATGAAAGTCTATAGTGGGTTGCAGAATCCCAGACACCCCAATTAAACACCCGCTGTGTATAGGTGTTGCTGGCAAGGGAAGGAGAAAGGAGGACAACTGTACAAGGGTCCTTAGCTTAGGAGTACCCCCAACAGTTACAAGAATGTTTAAAAAACATTTTGCATTATTATTAGGTAAATAATAATGGCAAGAAACATCTGCATGAATAATACACTTGTATCTACAGAGATGGGGTTTCAAAATGTATAAATGTGACCAATGGGTGATGGCAATGGGAGGATGGAGGAGGTCCTAGCACAGGCATCATGTATTAGGGTCTCAAATTTTCTCTTGAAACAGGCCTCCTCATAATTGTTGCAGACCCTGAAGGTGCCAAGTCTCAAGAGCAACACAGGGATGGGCCTAAAGAGACGAAGCAGCTATGTGGGTACCTCTATTATTATCCAATGATGAGCAGAGAACCAGAACAGTGTATAAATCAAGTTCTTGACAGAGAAAAGTTTCAACAAAACACTGCAGTTCTTCCCAGTCTGTGTGTACAATAATGAATGCTCTCTGCTTCTGCAGCCAGAACAGGATCTTCAGTCCGGCAAATGCTGGCAGGATACAGGACATTGTGGCTTAGGATTCAGCACTTCTCAATTCAGTTCAGTTGTCAGCTACTTCAGTCCAGCTCTGACAAGAGTCAGCCAGGACACTCACCAAGCAGCGGGGTGAACTTCCTTTAAATAACCGTATGCCCCTTCCGCATTTGCACACAGCACGCCAAGATTGTCTACACAACACTTAACTTTGCAAACGTCCCCACTAAACAGTTAAATAGTTTCCCGCCTTTCCCCCTTTAACTTGAATAACTTGGTCTCTCCTTACTGATTAACATTAGTCTCACTGGTGGAATTACAGTCCAGCTTTGTGGGGGGAGTTTCAGGAAGTGACGCCGGCCAATGCGGCAGATGTTTTGGGGTCTGTGAGGTCCACCTGTTGCGAACTTGATCCATGCCCGTTCTGGCTGGTGAAAGCCTCCAGGGAGACGTTGGGGACGGTGCTGGC
>QEPC01008677.1:742848-770940 GCA_003113815.1 Sphenodon punctatus | reverse complement strand
AAAATAAATAAATCTCATTGGTGGATGCAAGCCTGTTACTAATTGGATGATTACTGAATCCATTACAATCCATTACTGAACTCAAGGTCAAGACCCTCCCTCACAGTTTCCTTAACCAGGTTTCTAAGGTTAAAATCCTGAGACATTAAGTACGCTGAGGGAACAAAAGGATCATACGGCAGCACCCTACACTGGACTTACACGTGTCATCTTTTCCCCATAGCCTGCATTAGATTGCTCCCCCTTTAGTAAACATCTTCACACCATAATATAGCTAACACTTTATTTAGACCAACACAACTATAACCATAATAATAATCAGATGGTATTTAATTTTCTTTTATCTTTTCAGGTGCTGTGCTGAATCCAGGGAATTGTATTGAAAACATCATGGACCCTTGGACCCATTCAGCATCCTGGAGCGTAGCATGATTCAGTAAGTATTGTTCATTCCAGTCTTAGCCAAATATGGGATGAGGATGGCTACCTGGCAACAATAATAAACACTGTAGTTGTATTCATACAGTACAGAAACATGCCCCCAAACTATACAGCTACTCTGAAAAAAGAGAGGAAATCATCATCTAATTGCTAGAAAGTCAGCAGAAGGTTGAAACAGGACTTTGAAACACCCACACACTGGCTTTAAATAACAACATTTGAGCTGGCTAGGATCTCTGAGTACTTAACATTAGTTGCCTGTTTCTGCAATTTCTTTTAAAAGCTTAATTATCAGCTGTATTACTTCAACATTAAATAAAGAGAGAATTCCGTGCGTGCACACCTGTCTATCTCACCATTTTTTACTAATGCATCCCTCACTATTATAGTATTAGTGTCTAGGTGCCATGGAGGCTACACCCACACACAGCAATTCGTGAGAGGTAGCGGCATAAATATTTGTCCAACACAAATCTATGTAGAATTTTCATGTTTCTTTTTATTAGACTGCAAATGTTTTCTTAAAAGAGAACACGAGTGTTTTGTAAGGTCACATGTTTATTCCTCTGTTGTAAAATATGTTTTTAATTAGATGTTAAATGCCAACAAAAGACAAAGAACAAGAATGATCGAAAGAGCTTACCTTAGTCTCACAAACAGCTCAACCATTTGTATCATTCAGGATCCATATTTTGTTTTTATCACTGGCCCTTTTTAAATGGGCGGTGGGGGGCGGTCTGGGCCAGTGTGCAGCAGGTGGAGCGCCACTGTGGGGGTGATAGGTGGGGGAGGGTGCAGATGGGGGCGCACCCATCTCCATCCACCTCCACGCACGGAGCAATCTGTCTTTTCGCCAGTTGTTCCATGCGTGGGTGATGGATGGAGATGGGTGGCCGGATCTGAATCAGAAAGAAAAGGCTGCAGCCTCCTCAGCAGATGGAGCTGGTGTAAAGCGCTTCTGGCCACCGTTGCAACCTAACAATCCAGGCACAGCAAGGGGTCCAGAAGCACTCCAAGGTTGCGGATCCGATTGACAAGAGGGGGCCGGACAGACTCCATCAATAAGAGGAATCCTGATCCTCTCCAGACCGCAAAGCCAGTCAGCTATCATCACCTCAGTTTTGTCTGGATTCAGCTTCAATCAGCTCACCCTCATGCAGTCTCCAACAACAGCCAGGCTTCAGGTAAACACCGAGACTGCAAGGCCTGGGTTGGATGAAAAAGAGAGGTAGAACTGAGTGTCATCAGCATACTGATGGCACTTCACCCCAAACCTCTGAATGACCTCACCCAGCAGCCTCATATACACATTGAACAAGAGGGGAGACAGAATGGAACACCGTGGGACCCCACAGGGGTGGTCCCAAGAGGACAACGAGCAATCGCCACTCTCTGGGACCTCCCCAACAAGAAGGAGCAGAACCACTCAAGAGTGGTCCTGTGCACCCCCACCAGGTCCCGCAGTTGTGTCAGCAACACCTTGTTATCAACTGTATCAAAGGCCGCCAAAAGATCTCACAGGATCAATGGGGCAAAATTCCTCTTGTCAATCTCCAGGTGCAGATCATTGACCAGGACCACAAGCGCAGTCTTGGTGCCATACCCAGGGAGAATGTCCAGGAATCCAGAGATATCGAGATGAGCCTGGAGCTGTCAGGCAACCACCCATTCAATAACCTTCCCTAAAAAGAGAAATTAGACACAGGCTGATAGCTGGCTGGGGAGTCAGCGTCCAAAGATGGCTTCTTTAGTAGGGCCCGGACAATGTCAATGGCATTTTTAAGAATATCCAACGGTCTACCTTCCCGAAAGGAGGCATTGACAACCCCACCCAGCCAACGCCTCCCGTGTTTTCTGGATGACTTTCACCAGCCAGGACGGGCAAGGATCTAGTTCACAACTGGTTGCCCTCACTGCTCCAGACACCTCCCCCACATCGGTGGATAATACCAATTGAAACTGATCCAAATCAACAGGACAAGACTGAGCTTCCTTAATCTCAAGCTCTAATTCTGAAGGTAAAATGACAGCACCCAATACAAGCAATCGTGTCTGTGAAGTAATTAATAAAAATGTCCAGACAAAACCGAGGTGATGATGGTTGGCCAGCCATGTGACCTGGAGGGGATTGGGACTCCTGTTGTTGATGGAGTCTGGCCCCTTCTGGTCAATCAGATCCGCAGCCTTTGAGTGCTTTTGGACCCCTTACTGTGCCTGGATTGTTAGGTTGCGGCAGTGGCCAAGAGCGCTTTTCACCAACTCCATCTGCTGAGGAGGCTGCAGTCTTTGCTTTCTGATTTGGATCTGGCCACTGTCATCCATGGTTTCATCACCTTGAGGCTATATTACTGCAACATGCTCTACATGGGGCTGCCTTTGACTGTTCAGAAGCTGCAGCTGGTGCAGAATGCAGTAGCTCACCTCCTTTCAGGGGCAGGGTGCTGGGAGCACATTACACTGGTGCTCCAAAGTCTGCACTGGCTCCCTATAGCTTTCTGGACACAATTCTAGGTGCTGTTTTTGCCCTTTAAACCCCTAAACAATCTGGGCCCCAAATATCTGTCCTTCTATGCCCCACTGTGGCCCCTGCAATTGTCTGGGAGCACCTCCCTATGAGTAACACCTGTTACCCTGTATGACAAGGGCTCACAGGGAGGGGTTCTCCATTGCTGCCCCGATGTTATGGAACTCTCTTCTCCCAGAGGTTTGTTTAAGCCTGAATTGCGTGTCTTCCAGAGGTAGTGTAAGACTTTTTTGTTTGTAAAGGCGTTTGGTGGGGATGGGGGGTTGTGGGTGGGGATGGGGTAGGGTTGTGAGGAGGGGTTGGATTTGGGAAATGAGGGGGTGGTATTGGGTGGATTTTGTGGGGGGTTGTGGAAGGGTTGGAGGTTTTTGGGGTTGTTTTTGTCTTATTGTTTTTATGTACTTTTTAATATGCTTTTATATATGTTTTATATGTTTATTTGTAAGCCGCCCTGAGCCTTTTAAAGGGAAGGGCAGGATAAAAATTTAAATAAATTAATTAATATATCCCTTTTCACTGGGACCATTTTCCTTCTCACCCACCCCCAAATCCCAACCAATCCCCATGTAAAAACCGACTAAGAAATTCAGTCTGAGAGAGATTCAGGATGAAGAGGGGGGTGCGTGCGCGTGCGTGTATGTGTGTGTGTGAGAGAGAGATCAGCATCCAAGGAGAAGTGCATCACAGCTGACAATAAGTACTTTTTCAAAGCTAATTGCTTATTCCGTTTGTTAAATTGGACAAGGGTCCAGGCTGGAGGTTAGGAGCAGGGCTCGGTCCAAGCAGTAGATTAGGAGCAAGCCTGGGGGAGCAGGAACAAGGTAAGGAATAGGAGGCAATTTGTGGATCTGGGATAGGGAACAGGGTCCAGAGGTCTAAACGAAGCAAGAGTCACGCCCCCACTATCCTGGCCACAGATTGAGCGAGACCCTGGTGTCTTTAGACATAATGTCAACAGGTGTCTGAACGTGTGTTTTGACTTTGATATGGCCCTGTGTTCACCATGTGGCGCTGCTTAGACACACAGCCCATCTTGGGGCAAATCAGTGTTTTGCTCGCCACACAATCTCAGCATGCAAGCACTGCCACCTCATTCCCGGAGTTGTACTTGCTAACACCCTACATGATATCATTAGACACAACGTTGGCAATGTGTTCAGCTGGAACATGCAAATTGTCCTTGTGATGCAATGGTGTTCACATCGCGTGTTCAACGGTGGCCGGATTGTTATGGTGCTGCTCACTGCTTACACACAACAGCCAAGCATGTGCTTAGGGGTTTTGACACCTGATCTTTGTTATGTCTAAAGATGCACCCTGTCTGTGCCTTGAAATCACATCCAGCTAACAACAGCAGAAGGCCTGGATCTGTTGGATCGCTCACAAGTTCTACTTAGCAGTGGTAATGAAGGCCTAGTGCATGATAATGAGCATGTGTCAGAAACGGATTTCCCTGGTGTGAGTCTTTTCAGGATTAAGTCCACAAAGTCACTCTCAATCTTGGGGAATCAGTTTAGCAGTTCAACATACAGTCTCTCTCTCTAGGGAGTTAGCTTTTCTCTCACATACAGTATCTATCTACTGTTCACAGACTGTACTCAACACAGCGTACAGTTTCAAGCTAGGCGGCAGTAACCCTCTGCTGGCTTCCCAAGGTCTCTGTTAGCCAGCAATCCCTCTGGCTCGCTAAAGTCTCTTTAATCAGGCACAAATTTTCTGGCTTCTAAAGTCTCTTTAGCTTCTGGGCAGGCTTTGGTCAAATCTCTCTCTCTCTCTCTCAGCTCCTACCTTCTTGCAAGTCTCAGTCCAACTAAGCCTTCCTCTGGCTCTTCAGGTTCTTAGTCTCTCTGGCTTCTCAGTCACACCCGTATCCAGCTGCTAACCAATTAGGCACTGTCCTACCCTTCTAATGGTGCCTGCAGCTTCATTAGCACCCGCTCAATGCCAGTGATAGGGCGGGCCCATGATCTTCAGGGACTCTGCCCTGCTACAGAGCATAGGTTCTCGGCATGTGTCTCCATGGATACGGTTCCAGAGTCTGTGAACTCTGCAGACCATGTATCAAATGTTTTGAACAGTTTAAAGAGCTGGGCAGCTGCCTAGTTAGGACTGGATGTGCACTGCACATGAGCAGCTATTGGTCATGTGTCCTCACAGGACTGGCTGTGCGCTGAGTATGAGCTGGTATTGGGGGAACCACTGAATGTTAAGAAATGGGCAGGTGTGGGATCTGAAGGCAGTAAAGGTCACTGCACTTGGAATATATGTGGGAACAGAGGTTCCCATTGGTTTAAAATAATTCATATAATTTCCTGTCTTTTGAAAGTAGCAGTTTTTGTTTGCTATTAGCATGAGAAATCATAACGCTATAGAAAACTATTGCTGAAAGTTGCTTGCCCAGGAACGCCAAATGCCCTTTGGCTTTTGTCTGTGGGTGCTGTGGCCATTTGGGGTACAGGTGATAGAAACACTGACCTTTGCTGACATTTGGGTGAGAGTTGATGTACAGAGAGAACTGTCAGACCCACCCTCTGATGATTGGGTGGCACATGCACACACTGGGCTTCTATGTATACATGATGGAGTGCAGACTCCACACAACCCTGATGCAGTTCAAAGTTCAGTAGAACGGAGGTGTGGGAGCCCCAGACAAAATCAGAGAGTGGGATGTTGAGAAGATTGTGACTTTTCTGAACATTTGTGCACTGCTAGAAGTTGGACAGTCACTAACAAGCTGGACTGTCCCTGCTATTTTTTCTCATCACTGCCCTGGCCATGACAGTGAGAGGATACCTGTGGGGCTACCGGGAATGCTTTGATCAGATGGCAGAGATTAATCTCTTTGGGGACACGAGTGACTTGAGGTCCAGGGAATGTGAACCTGCTGAAGGAGAGTTTGTTGCCTTATATGAGGTTTGGACACTCAGAACAGTGCACAGCGCCCTCGCAAGCGGGGGATGTTTTCTACTCCCACTGTATTGTAATGCAGAAGATGCTAATGAGAGGGTACAAGAGGTGCATGTTTGACTGGTGGTTTTATGCAAACGGGGAGGGATTTCCAATGCCACAGTGGGTGAGAGCCCAATAGAATTGTGTGTTCCTACCTGCCAAATACATTACTGTGAGTCATGAATGCGAGAAACTGGATGCTGGGAGCATGCAAAGACTGATTGCTTCCAATTTCAATGTTTACTTTTGCTTTCAATTTTCACCGTAGGCATTCAATCAAGTATGCAATTTGCTCAATAAACTCAGCATTCTGTGCATAGAAAAAGGTTATTTCCAGCTGCCAATTGCTGACAGGTATAAACCCAGGTATGCACCTCTGTGGGTAGGTGGGTATAGCTGCTGGAAATAACCTGTGGATAGGTGCTGGAGTGCCTCCCACAGTCATAATAACCTGAAAGAGAAAAACAGCTGGTGCGGTTTCTTGTTCCGGTGGTTTGGCATGGCTGTGAGTCATGACGGGGGCGGGATACTAAGAAGGGGATACTGGAGGGCGGAGCACAGCAGGGAAGAACGTCTGCCTGTGTATTAGGCTTCTCACACTAAACCTGTGAGGGGGGGGCTACCTGAACACACAGGAAATACATGGAGGGGGTTGCCCATTTATTAGCTCTACATCGGGGGTGGGGAACCCCTGGCCCATGGGCCACTTCTGGCCCGCTGGGTGATTTTCTTCGGCCCAAAGAAATTGACTCAATTATATGCAGCCCGGTGCATGCCTCTCTGTGGCCTGGGTGGGCTTTTGCAGGCCACACAGACCCTTCCCCCAGACTCACCAGCGGCACGGCAATTGTAAATGTCTCACTGTGTGCCTCTCTGGGCGTGTGTGTAATTTGAAATGCTGGGCAATGTAGTTCCAGCGTACCAGATTCAGGGAATGGCTGGTCCCAGCGTGCACACGCACCCAGAGAGGACACACTGAGTGAGTCCTCAAAGCAGCCAGAGGCCAGGCGGTAGCAATAGCAGCAGCAGCAAATGCACAAGCAGAGGGCCGCGCCCCCGGTGTGTGTGTAGGTTTGAATGACTCAGTGTCTGTCAGTCTCTTTCAATGAGTTTGTTTCTTTGAATGAGTCAGTGTGAGTTTGTCTCAATGAGTGTGTGTGTGTGTGTGTGTATTTGTGTGTTTGAATATGTGTGTGAGTGGGAGTTTGTTTGAATGAGTCAGTGTGAGTTTGTCTCAATGAGTGTGTGTGCATCTGTGTGTTTGAATTAGTGTGTGTGTGAATCTGTTTGAATGTGTGTGTGTGTGAGCTGCGTTTGAGTGTGTCTGAAAGTGAGAGAGGAGAGCGTGTGAGAGAATTAATGTGTTTCCCTAATGCACTAGGTGTAATTAATTATCATTAATTAAAACCAATCAGTTAATCAAAATCAATTAATTAATGGATTGATTAAAATCAATTAATTATAATTTATTTATAATTGCTTTTTAACGTGTGGCCCCCGGCATGTTCAGGAACCAACAATTCGGCCCCCAGGCCTGAAAAGATTCCCCATCCCTGCTCTACATGCTAAACGTTTGACTGGAAGGCTACATGGATTGAACCCAGACTCCAGGGGTCTATCATCTTGTTTATTAACACCCCAAAATGATTTGTCTTCTGACAGATTCTGATCTCTTCCGTCAGCTAGTCATCAGTACATTTACTCTGGGTTTACATGGGTGTTACAGATCAGAATGTAATCTACTGTTTACTGTAATTAAGAAAGAAATTTAGAAGAAAAAAAAAAGAGGTAGTGAAAGGAATAAGAGGGTGGAAAGTGATAACAGAGAGACATATGTGCACAACTATAGCAGCCTAAGGCAAACAAAATATTTACCTTGCGATTCTGCACATACTACACAAATTATGTTATTCCTGTTATTATTCATATGCTGTTAGAAAGTCAGATCAAATATTGTTAAATATATTAACCTCTCATCCAGTGGAGAGGCGTTTTTCAATCTGGAAACATCACTCAAATCAAAATGCCAGCGTATGATCATCAGATTTTTTTTTATCCCTTACCATTTTCTAATATTAATTTTGTAAGCCTTCAGATTTCATCTCATTACCAACGTTATTGCTGTGTAGCTCACACTTACCCGCATGTCCAGGTTCCCTGGAATAAAGCATCTGTGGGTTTTTACATGAGTTAGCGGAGAGACTCATATTTAACCTTTTGACTATATCTGCCAAGAAGAAATCAACGCATTCATACTCCTTGCTAGACGTTCCTTTTTATCCTTAGAATTAATGAGCAAAGGATGTACTGATCGTACATTTGTTATTAAGACTGCATGACATTTTATCCATTGGAATAAAAGTGAATATAATTTTGCTGCATTCCAGCAGCAATACAGATGGTGTGGAAAAGAATGCAGAAATCAGCCGCTCCAACCATTTCCCTGTTTGATTCAAGATAATGTGTACAATGTCTGTTTCTAGGAATGGAACAAAGTTGGAAGCTATTTTAAAGGTTAGATTGTGTACAACATCAGCAAATGGCTTTTAAAAAAAACCAAAACACATTTACTGTGGGTTTAACTGCATAAGTACTTGCAGGCTGGATTAACTCTTTACTCTCATATGCTGCACTGTGGAGGCAATGGCCCTGGATGCTGGGGGTAGCAGTGGCAAACTCCTCACACCTTGGTAGCTGGCAGCTGCTCACTACTTCTAGATGTATGGGCTGTCGAGACCTGCTTCCCTCTGGCATTTCCCTATGACAGTGGGCAAAGCCACAGTCATTTCATCACAGCTAGTGGAAAAAGTATGCTGGAAGGGAGCAGAATGGGACTCCCTTTTTGGTTGCAGTTTTGGGGTCTCCACCAGTGACAGCAACAGCATGTGTCGCTGCAATCATGGCAGGAGAGGCTGTGGTGGCAGCAGCAGTTGGAGTTCTGACAACAGTGGCAAGATCCAGGCCTCCATCCAGCATCCGTGAGGTTCTGGGTTAGTGGCTGTTTCTGCGGCATCACTACCACATCTTTCTCTTTGCCTCAGACCTTCCCCTGAAGGGGTTTCTCAGTGCTGTCAGGACCACACCCCTTCAGCATTCCCATTGGCCTCTGGTTCCAGTCCTTTGCCACCCAACCCACCCCACTTCATGATTGGCTCGGTGCAACAACACTTCCTGTTCCCACTGTTCATTGAGTCTTTTTCCTGAACACAGCTGTCTGAGCCTTGGCTCCCTCACTCTTGCCTGCTCCTAGCTCTGCCTACTTGTACTGAGTTCTCTGCCTTTACTCAAGCATAGTAGGTTTCTTCGGCACCACACTGCTGAAGCAACTCCTGTTTCGGTGCCGTACAATTGTCTACCTCCAGCGACAACAGACTGCACTAGGGAGGACTGAAGTTGTGCAAGCGCAGCTGATGAACACTGAGAGGTACCTGCCAGGAGACCTGGCTTCAATCACCAACGCCATTTAGAGGGCTGTACCCACCGAAAGGCTGGTCAAGGTGGAGGAGAAAAGCTGGTGGGAGAACGTGCTGTCCTCATGGGCAGATGCTGAGTGGGACACAAACTTCAGGATGCTCCATCACCTTGTCCTGCAGATAGGTGAGATTCTCAGGCCTTGACTGGAGAAACAGAGCACGTTGATGCAGTCGCCCATCCCCATGGAGAAGCGTGTGGTCATTGCCATCTGGAAGCTCGCCACTCCAAACTCCTGCCTCTTGTTGCCCAGTAATTTAGTGTTGGAATCTCCACAGTGGGCACCATACTAGTGCAGATTTATACAGCAATTGTGGAAGTGCTGCTGGACCAGGTAGTGCAGTTGACTGAACCTGCAGAGGTGATGGAGGGCTTTTGACAGAAGGGGTACCTGAACTGTATAGCGGCAATTGATGGGAGCCATATTGCCATCATCTGCCCACCCCATAGCAAGGAAGACTACCTGAACTGGAAGGGGTTTTTCTCTTGTTCTCCAGATCATAGAGGACCACCATGCCTGCTTTGTGTATGTGCTGACCAGGTGGTTCAGGAAGAACCACGACACCCATATCTGGTCGCCTGTGTTCTGCACAACATCTGCGAGACTGGCAGGGCTGCATCGGAGAACCTCCCATCAGTTAGCTCTGGTGAGCCAGTGCCCCTCTTCTGGGACCAGCTGAACAGAGCGGAGCAGTGCATAGCCGAAGAAATCTGGGATGCTTTATGCTGGCACATCAACTGAAATGCTATCCCCAAAACTTACCTTCAGTAACAGTTTGATGAGCAATGAGCATCAGTGAACTGTTCTAAATGATCTTTTTGTAATATCCGTAAAGTCTTTTTAAATGTTTCCTGTGTGTCACCGTGTTTTCCTCTGGCTCCAAGCCAGCACAGGGGCACCATATTTTCCCTCTTTGCCCCACCCCCATACTATTTCCCACCAGGCAACCTTTCCCTATGCGTTCCCTATTGGTATTCATAGGTTAGCTGCAGACTTGAAATAGTCTTTTCCTATAGGGATTCGAAAGCTAGCTGGGTCTAGGAATGTCAATAGGAAGCACAGAGGCACAGGTGTGCAGCTAGCTACTCTGTAGCTGGCCAGCACCTGGCCTTTGCCTGTCGCTTTCCTATGGTAGTTCCCTTTGCACCCTGACTTTTCCCCACTGGACAACTATGGGGCCCTCTGCCCGCAAGTGCATGGCCAGTGGACTCCCCTCCCCTCCCTTCCAACCCTCATCCTCCAAAGCAGTTTATTGCTATGCCATATCATCATTCTCCAAGGCCCCCCTGTTCTCCAAACTTTCCTCCTTACCCAGAAAAAGCATGGAAAACCTAGATTATGAAAAATTAAAGAACTGTATTAAAAAAAATTAAACTATTTCTTCTTGTGCCTGCTCCTTTTGGGGGCAGTTAGGTATGTTCGCTTCAACAGCGGGACTGGTGGTGGGACATTTCCCCGATCCTCCTCCCGCAGATCCAGCTGTGAAGGAATGTTCATGGAAGGTGTGCAGGAATAACTGCACTGTTCCCTGGCATGAGCACAGTGTGGAGAGGGCTTGGGTGCTTTCTCTGGGTGGGAAGAGGGTGTGAAGTGCAGGGAGATCAGACAGGGTGGTCGGGCTCCACTTAGGGGTCTGGGCAGGGTCCAGGATCCTGGAGAGAGGTGGCTGCACAAGCTGCCTGGATCCCCTGCAGCTGTGTAATTCTACTCTCCTCCCCCAGGTAACACCATAAAGGGGGGGCTGCCCTGAGGGCGGCGCCATCTGGGCAGCGGCCGAAGGGAGCCGCCAAAGAGCGAAGAGCCGTTGGCGGGGCGTTAGCGGGCGGAGGCAGCTACCCTATTGAACGTCGCCTCATAAGTCATCTCCCCAGCTGATCAAGGTACAGGGGACTGGGAGCCATTTGGGCTCACCCTAAAAACAGCTGCCAGCCTTACCTGAGTCATACCGGGGAGTGACTTGGGCACCTTGGTCCCAGTTTGTGATTCTCCCCCCCCCTCCCGGGGGCAGAGGGAGAGGGGGGCGGGACCAAAGGGACTTCCCCCAGTGGTTCAGGAGGCGGGGTTTCCATCCCGAGAGGGCTGAAGAGTGGCGTGCCTGTCAGCTCCACCACAGGCATGTGCCTAAGGGCCGTGCCAAAGGGCCCTTAGGTGTGGCCCTCGAGTGGGGCCCATGGGATTGGGGTAAAAATTGGTGACGCTTGGGGAGGTGGGAGTTTGGTGGAAGGCTTAGAGGGGATTAGTTTGTGGTTTTATGCAAAGGGGGTAGATGGAGTGGTGTTTTTTTTAATATAATATTATTTTTTGGGGGAGGGATGTTTGGAGGGGGAGAGATAGTGAATAAGTGGGTTAGGGAGGAGGGGTGGGGAAATTTTATGGGAGGGGGCAGCCGGGGGGAGGGCTCAGGGGCGGCCAGGTGGGGGAGGGGAAAGCCATTGGGGTCGTGACGGGCCATGGGAGATATGGTCCCAGTTGGGGACAGGTGAGATCAGTGAGACGGGACAGTTGTTTATTACAAGTCCTGCTCACTACCCCCAGGCAGATGGTTCTTGGTCAGGGGCCCCCCAGCCCTGTGTTTATGCTGTTAAATGCGAGATCGGTGGCGAATAAGGCAACAGTTGTCCAGGAGGCAATCCTGGACAATGCCGCCGATCTCGTATGTATCACGGAAACTTGGCTTGACAATGAGTCGGGGCCTATTCTGGTTGACCTTGTTCCGGCAGGTATTCCGTGCAGCATCAGCCGCATTTGGAGGGACGGGGAGGGGGCGGGGGCGGTGTAGCCATGATTTACAAGGAGGGTTGGACTGTGAGAAGGTATCCGGTGCAATCCATATCAGGTATTGAGGGACTTCACCTTGTGTTTGATTTGGCGAGTGACAGTTTGGGAGTGCTGCATGTATACCGTGCACCTACCTGTACAGCAGCCTCCCTACATGCTTTGGCAGAGGTGGTGTTGGGAGTGATGCTGTGGTCCCCGAAGTCAGTAGTCTTGGGGAGCTTCAACATTCACGCCGATTCTGACCTTGTGGGAGCAAAGCATGGCTGCCATGGCAACCATGGACCTGTCCCAGAGAGTTATCGGCCTGACACACCAGGGGGGACATACCTTAGACCTTGTGTTTTGCACCAGCCTTGAGGTGGGTGCTCAATTAGTGGGGGAGTTATCAGCTGTACCCTTGTCATGGACAGACCATTACCTCCTGCAGGCCTCTCTCCTGGCGCATGTCTGCCCCCAGAAAGGTGCAGAACCAATTCAAATGGTTCGCCCCTGGAGGCTGATGGAACCAGATTGGTTCCGGATGGCTCTGTGTGAGTTTCTCTCTGACCTTGATGACTGTCCATCGATGACCTCTTCGTGTTATGGACTACCTTGCTGACGGAGGCCATTGATTGGACAGCTCCTAGGCGTCCGCTGCCCAGGCGACAGCTCCACAAGCCTCCTTGGTTCTCAGAGGAACTGCGGGAGCTGAAGCAAGAAGGACAGCAGTTGGAGCGATGGTGGCATCATTCGCGTGCTGAAACCGACAGATTGTGTCATAGAGCCAGTTTACGGGCCTATGACTTAGCTATGCAGGCAGCAAAAAACTCCTTTTTTGCTACCCTAATAGCATCCACTAAATTCCGTCCAGCGGAGCTTTTCCAGGTGGTACAGAGGCTGGTCAATCCGGCCTCCTTCTGCCTTGAAGTGGAATCATCTACTGCTCGCTGTGACACGTTTTTGGATTATTTTGTGGATAAAATCGCTCAGATTCACCATGACTTACTACTTACCACAATTAATGCATATGGGGAACTGGAGGTTATGGAAACCTCGTCTTGTCCAGTTTTGTGGGATCAATTTCAGTCAGTGACACCCGCCGATGCAGTTGGTCTTCTTGGGGCTGAAGGGTCCACATCTTGTGAATTAGATCCTTGCCCATCCTGGCTGATTAAATCTTGCCAGGAGACAATGGGGCCATTGCTGGCTGGGGTGGTTAACGCCTCCCTTTGGGAGGGCAGAGTGCCGGGCTGTATCAAAGAGGCAGTGGTTCAGCCTCTGCTCTAGAAACCATCACTTGACATTGACTCCCTTGCCAGCTATCGACCTGTCTCTAACCTTCCCTTTTTAGGTAAGGTTATTGAATGGGTAGTGGCTCAGGAGCTGCAGGGACTTCTTGACCACGTCGGTTATCTTGACCCCTCTGTCGGGATTTCATCCGGGGTATGACACCGAGACTGAGCTTGTGGCTTTGGTGGATGATCTACACTGGGAAATGGACCCAGGTCGTTTGACCTGTTAGTTCTATTAGATCTTTTGGCTGCATTTGATACAGTTGATCATGAGATGTTGGTGACTCGCCTGCGGGACTGTGCAGGGGTGGGTGGGACTATTCTTGAATGGTTCCGCTCTTTCCTGACCGGTAGAACGCAGTGAGTGGTTCTTGGGGAGTTTTTTTCATCATACTGAGACCTCTTGCGTGGAGTCCTGCAGGGTTCGGTTTTGTCCCCTCTCCTGTTCAACATATACATGCAGCCACTCGATGATGTGATCAGGAGGTTCGGCATGCAGTGTCATCAATATGCTGATGACACCTAGCTATATCTCTCTTTTTCAACAGACCCAGGCCCTGCAGTCTTGGTGCTTACTCAGTGTTTGACGGCTGTGGGGGACTGGATGAGAACTAACTGACTGAAGCTGAATCCCGACAAGATGGAGGTGGTGTTGGTGGGTAAGCAGATGGAGATGGTGGCCCCCATTATTGGCGAGGTCTGCCCTCCATTGGTATTCCAGGTACAGAGTCTGGGGGTGCTCCTTGACGCGCAGCTCCTCCTGGACGTCCAAGTGGAGGCAGTGGTGAGGAGTGCCTTTCACCATCATCTAGAGGCTGGCCAAGCCAATTTCTGGAGAGACCTGTTCTTTAGTCATACAGATGCGAGCTGTAAGCTTCTCCCGATCACTTAGTGTATGCCGAGGTTTAATTCAGAAAATAAATTCTTGTTCTTGTAGGTTTTTGGGGTAGGAAGGGGACTGAGCTTGGAAGCCTGGCCCAATAGTGCTCCCATCCCCTTTCCTCATATCATGCCTCTTTATAGGCAATCTTTGCCAAAGTACGCCTGGCAATGTAGAGGTAAGTAGTAAGTACACATCCTCCTAGTCCCACAAGTCTGTTCTCCAGTGGTCCAGAGTCCACTAGCACTCCCTGCCAGAAGATCTAAGCTCTGGCCTTGCACCTTCCTCAGTTCAGCCAGTTCTCAACCAGGTGACCTTCTGCTACCTTTGCAAGCTGCCTCCTGCAACTCCCTGGTCTCACTCTCTTTGTTAGTCCCCAATGCTTAGGCTCCCCATAGCATTGTCACCCTTTACTGGGGAGGCTGGAAGTGGGCTCTCCTCCCACACTCCTTGCCTTTCACTGCTTCTCTCCCCTTTGAACTCTCTGCTCACATATTTATTGCTATTTCCTTCCAGTTGCTAAGGAGTTGGGGCTAATTTTCTGGAGGTGTGTTCGTTCTTATGGTCTTCCCCAAAGGGCCATACTCTGCAATTACTTAACATAGCTTGCCAAGTTCTTCAGGGACTTATGTACTCTGGTTACACCAGGCAAACTCCAGCTGTGCAATATTTGTATATGAGACCATTGTTAAAATAAAGGTTTGAGCCACAACCATTTCCTGTTCTTTGCCAAAACAGCAAATACTGGAGGAAGCCTGCTGCCAATATTTTATTGGAGTATAAAAGCATTGATCAGATGGCATTAAAAAATTATATGGTGGGTGGACATTCCCTCCCTCCCCCTGCTTCCGCAAATGCCCTGCTGCTAGCAAATATCATTTTCACCCATTCTAAAGAAGGTGTGTTTTTGTGTGATTGCTTACAAAAATAATCAGCATTTGTTACAAAAAGATTCTACAAAGGATGCTGTGGGTGTTTTTGTCACTATCTAAAACAACCCTGAACCACAAGGAAGTTTTAAAACCATTTTAACTGATTGTACAGCATTGAATGTGTCACAGTGCAGAGTAGGAATGTTCTGTGTGCATTTCTGTGAGCAAATGGTTGTGTTAAATTAGGTCCTGTAGAGAGTGGTTGGCAATTTTAAAGACATGGCATAATGAAGCCTGTTTCATACTCTGCAGGAATACTCACTTTTGAAAGCCAAGCAAATGAAGCATTGGTAGACCTGGTTCATTAGCAAATGGGGAAGAAGGGTGTAGAGCGCACCACTATGCATCTGCATAGCATGCAGCTTGAATCCTGGTTCTCAGAGTTCAAGCTAGGGATGGACGAATGCGGTTCGGAGTTCGGACCGAACTCGGTCTGTTCGGTTGACCGAACTGAACTTCCGAACCAAACTCGAATTTCAAACCGAACCAAATTTCCGAACTCCATTCTGTTCGCCCATCCCTAGTGGCAATACACACCAAAAATCCTGGTTTTGAATGGCCGAACTGGAAGTTCGGAATTCGACCAAACTCAGTCTGTTCGGTCGACCGAACTGAACTCGAATTTCAGACTGAACTGAACTGAACCGAATTTCCGAACTCGAATTTCAAACTGAACCGAACTGAATTTCCGAACTCCGTTCTGTTCGCCCATTCCTAGTTCAAGCACTTGGTACTTTGTGAAAAATCAGACCTGTACCAGTTGGGCACCCAGCATCATCACTAAGCACATTTGGAAATGTTGGCCATAAATTGGCCAAATAGCCAATTTCCCAGCAGATTTAACATTTGTGGTCAGTACCTGGATCTGTAGCACTTTACAGAAAACATCTGATCTAACCAACTCTCTGCAAAATCACTTACAGTGGTACACTGTCTCCTCCATAGTAATCTTGAAGCCATCATCAAAACTTGGTAGCTGGGGTACTTACATACACTGTTGGTGGTCATGCCCCAAGGTACAACAACTTTGGCATATAATTTGGTCCAATATGACAAAAGTTACAGGCCTCATTATTCCATGCCGTCCAGAAACTGCACTGCTGGAAATATACCCAGAAATACCGTTGATGAAACACCATAGAGAAACGTGTACACTTATGACTCTAGCAGGGCTGAACATCATTGAAAGAAATTGGAAAACAGCAAAAAAATTAACAGAGGGTGATTTCAGACGTTACGGGGCCCGTTGGCCCCGTACCGAAATCACCCCATTAATTCCCCGCCGGGGTCACCCCGTCACACCGTAACAGACGTGCCGGGGGGATCCCAGCGGGGAATCTGGGAGGGGGCCGCGCAGCGCAATGTGCGGCTGTACGGCCCCGCCCCCTCCATGCTCCCGCCGCCCGCCCTCCGGGGAGACGGGCGGGTGGCGGGGCCAATGCGGCCGCCTCATCGGGCCGGATTTGCCACGGCCTGGGATCCCGCCGGGGATCCCGAGCCATGGTGCCCGGCCAGACATTACTTTTTGTTGGTCCCCGCTGGGGATCTCTTTGACCACACTTCCCGGGACATTCCCCCCACTAGCCCGGGAAGCGTGGTTCAAATTGACCCCATGAGGGTATTGACCGTGGCGAACATCTGGCGGCCGCCAAACAGACGTTCCAGACACATTGACCACAGGTGGGTATTCACCGTGGTTCACTGTGATCTCGTAACGTCTGAAAATACCCAGAGACTGAATGGGTAAAATGACTTCGGTACATGTACTCTATGGAAAAAATAGCAGCATTGCAGGAAAATAAATCAAAAAAGTTTACCACCCGGTGGTTCTCATGCATAGAGAATATACAAGGACACACTGTGGAAGAAGAAGCAAGATCATACCTAGTGGATTACAATATATAAAAAGGACAAAAGAACAGCTTGACAGTATATGTTAATGTATGTTAATATGTGTAGTGATTAGTGGATTTACAAATGTATACGTTAATGTTGAATGTTAAACAATGAATAAAAATATTTAAATAATTTTAAAAAACTAAAAAAAATCACCAAAACATGGTAGCTTTTCTCCAAAACCATTTCACCTACTAACCATCCTAGAGATCAGATGTCCTTGACAGTGGAGAAGGTTTCAAAATTTGAAGAACTAAGAAGGTACCCATGAACTGCCACAGGCAAGAAGGTGTTGAGAGCAGCCTGAGATATTGTCCAGAGTCTCTTTAAAGTCAAGGTGAAAATGCTTTTTTAAAAAGCCCATTAAAAATGATGAAAATTCAAGTCTAGTACCAGAAACGTTTGTGCTTCTTGTTTTGAAGCTATATATAATGCTCATGTAAATATTTGATAGTTTAGCTATACAAAACAGGTGGCAATCAGGACCCATCTGACTGCCTATTCAGGCACTAGTTCAGGGCTATCTGTTTTACTTCATTTCGATAGCATGGGTTGGTCATCAGCACATAAAACGTTTTACATAGCTACATACAGGACCCTGTTTTAGAGGCATGCTTAGCAACTGTATTTGGGTTCTGAAAGGGGAAAAACCTTTCTGTTGACATTCAGCTATGCCTTCTGAATGTAGGAAGAGAGGAATCCATGTAATTCCTATCAGTAGTGACTGGGACCGCTTGTTTTCATCAGGGTTTTGTCAGGTCATGTGACCGGTAGTCCAGCCCCGTGGGGACCAGAAGTCCCAGTTGCTGACTGAGAAGTTTGGTAGCACTTCCGGAGCATGGGGTGGGACCAAAGTTCCCACCCCCTGACCCGGATGTCCCTCCACTGGCTAGGGTAAACTTCCAGGGAAGTGGGGGTTGAAGGTGGTACCCCACCCCCCTCCTTCCTGGTTGGTTAAATGTAGAGGTCATGTCTGATGTTAAAGGGAGTCATGTGAGGCCTTAAACAATTCAGGAGAGTGAGACGAACCAATGGGTGAAAGTTTTGTCAGCCTATCCCCTCCCATTGATGAGATCTGGGCCTATGGTGTGGCGGGTCGTGGGTAGGCTGGATTGGCAGAAGGGGGCCAGGTGAGTCCTCAAACAATTCAGTCCCCCAAGCTGAACCAATTGACATGTTTCGTCAACCTAGACCCACACCCTAAAGAGCTATGAACCAGTGGGGTGACGTTTTCTGGGTAGGGTGACTTGCAGAAAGGGTGTCATGTGATCCCTCTAAGAACTCCTCCTACCACCCTTGACTACTCCCTGTAGAGCCTACCCCATGGGTCATGTGATTACATGTGAAAAGTGGTCATTTGTGAGAGGTCGCCATTTTTTGAACACTCTGCAGTGCAGTGGAAAACAGACATGGGGTACCTCACCACATGCTTTCTTCTACTCCATTTGGACCTAAACAAGGAGGAGCTATGGCATACCTCGGTGACGCTATCCCTTTGTCCTTATAAGAAAGCTCTATCCAGGCCTGCAAAAGGCTGAAGCCACAGAGACAGGTGAGGACCCCCTGGATGGCCAGCCTACCCCACCAACACCCACTGAAGAGCCGCTGGTGATTTCTACACATTCGTGGGGTTGGGAGGGATAAAGAGGAAAATAGACACAGGTTCTGATGTATCTTTTATTTGTTTATTTCAAAAGGTAAACGGTGATTTTCTAAAGGCTATGGAAAACCTGATTTGGGGAACACCTGTAGGGGTAAATGTATCTTGTGTTGCCTGCTTTTGCACATGTTCAAGATGAGTTGATCAACTGGATCGCTGCAAGAAAAAACAACTAAAGGTCGAAGAATATAAAATTGTTTGAAATGTCTTTTGTTGCCATTTCTGCTTTTTTGTCTGGTAATGTTAGAATCATGTCTGCGCATGAGACCCGGTGAAAAGAAATCGGTTACATACCAGGAGAGGCTGGAAGTTTTGGAGGGGTGAATCCTCTTTTTCAGTCTGGTAAAAAGCAGAGTAAAACCTTGTCTAAGAAAGTGGTAGTTTCATGGATTTCAGACCAGGATGCGTACACCCTGCACAAACCTGCGTGCGAGTGTTTTATAAGAAACCAAACGGTTGTTTCTGGGCTGGATGCGCAACGTCAGGCTGATTTGGTGGATATGCAACATTTCTCAAAGCATGACGGGGGTATCAAGTACATCTTAGCGATCATAGGCATCCTGTCTAAGTGTGCCTGGGCCTTAGGTCTGAAAGACAAGACGGGTGGTGACGTGACTAGGGCCTTTGCAGCCATTTTCAGGGAATGGAGGATACCCCCAAAATTACAAACAGACCAGGGGAAAGAATTTTTAAATAAAACTTTCAGCAAGCTGCTCAGACAGCATGATATACACCACTTTGTGACAAACAACCATGTGAAGGCAGGGGTGGTGGAGCATTTTAACAGAACTTTAAAATCAAAGATGTGGAAGTATTTCACAGTTCGCAACACCTTTCACTATATTGTCATGTTACCTCAGCTCATAAAGAGTTATTATCACAGCTTCCACAGATCCATACGTACCAGGGCTGTAGATGTGAACTCCACAAACTTTCTGAGGGCATGGAAAATGCTTTACAGGGACAATGTGGTGATAAGAAAGGAGGTGCCCTCTTTTAGAAAAGGAGACCACGTGAGGATCTCCAAGTTCAAGGGAAAATTTGAGAAAGGTCATGAGCAAACATTTACAGGGGAAATATTCATAGTGGATAATGTCCTTAACAAGGCATGGAGGCTTGTGTACAGACTGACAGATCACAAAAGCAAAGAAATAATTGAGACCTTCTATCCTGAAGGGTTTCAAAAAGTCAACCCTAAACAGGATAAAGTGTACAGGGTTGAAAAAGTGCTAGGCACAAAGGGGAAAGGAAGAAACAAGCGCTGTCTGGTGAAGTAGGCTGGCCAGATAAATTTAACAGCTGGGCAAACACGTCTCAGCTCTGCCACCTTTGACCCCCACTTCCCTGGAAGTTTACCCTAGTCAGTGGACGGATGTCTGGGTCAGGGGGTGGGAGCTTCGGTCCCACCCCATGCTCCGGAAGTGCTACTGAACTTCCAGATCAGCGAATGGGACTTCCGGTCCTAACGGGGTGGGACTTCCGGTCCTCATGGGGTGGGACCTCTGGTCACATGACCTGTCAAAACTCTGATGAGAATAAGTGGTTCTAGTCACTACTCCTATCAGCTTAATAAGGAAGTTCAGTGTCAGCCCTACATAGCAAGCTTTCAAGCTATAACTTTAACCTGGGGGTTTTAATTTGCAAAACTGTAAGTGGCATTTAAGCACTCCTAGTTACCAAGACAACAACAGAATATCTACAGTTACTCCTATTCTCTTACACATAGAACAGTTAAATAAGAACAAGAAATAGTTAAGGCAAACATTACAGATCCTATTTACTGTACTTACTACCATTATACTCCAGCTTCTGAAGCACAATGAAATTGACCCCAAAGAAAGACTTAATACAAGTCGCAAATCAGATGGAAATTAAGGGAAGGAAACAGTAACGGTTATCTATAGATCTGTGCAGGCACAACATCCACTATATATTGGAAAATTGACCTCCCACTGGTACTTAGTCTGCCTCATTATTTCCAGAGTACATAAGGTTCTCTTGTATGAAAATGCCATGGGTTCACTCTGCTGAGAGCTAGCTGGAATCTTTATCTATCTGTATCCAGATGGACATATTGGTGTGCCAGACACTGCATCTGCACTTTCTGCTGTAAACATTCACATAATTCATTCAAATACATCAGGGATGTTTATATTGTGGGCTGCGAGGCAGTCAGAAAAACGTTCCTACAAAAAAAAAAAAAAGGAATTGGAGCCAACTCCAAACCAGTGATGCTGCTTTATGGGTATGGTGCTTTGCATTTGCTTAGGAAGGAAATCACAGCAATGCAGGTGCACCAATCTCACTGGACAGAAACAAGAGTAACATAAGTAGGTTTGAGAATCATTGCTCACTCTCCTTTTTGCTTTCATAAACAGCACACATAGGGCAAGCTATATTATTTACCTGTTAAGTTTAATTTTTGTGCAGTACCTACTCATCCCTGGTCACGCTTACATGACATTAACATTACCAAGGCAACTAACATCACCTCTCCAATACAAGTAGCCACCTCTCCAATACAACTAGCCACTTCTACCAAGTAGCCACTTCTCACGGTTTGACCGTGAGACTCCCATATTGGCCTATGGGAGTCTCCAGATCAAACCATTATTATTATTATTATTATTATTATTATTATTATTATTATTTATTAACATACTTCTACCCCTCTCTTCCCACCACACAGCAGCCCAAAGCGGCTAACAGCAAATAAATAAAAATACAATATAGAAATCTAGTTTAAAACAATTTAAAACATTTAAAAACATAATGAATAAAACAAGGGAAAAACACAACCCGCTCCACCCACCCCACCCCTACCCCTCTCCCTCACCAAATGCCTGACGGAGCAACCAGATCTTACAGTTCCTATGGAAAGCCAGGAGGTCTGGGGCCAGACGGGTCCCCACCGGGAGGGAGTTCCAAAGGCGCAGTGCAGCCACCGAGAACACCCTGTCCTGCGTGGCCTCCCAGGAAACCTGGGGGACCTCCAACATGGTGACCCCGGATGACCGCAGGGGCTGATCTAGAACCCGGGGAGTGAGGCGGTCGCAGATAGGCAGGGCCCAGGCCGTGTAAGGTGGAAACCCTACTAATCAGGTTAATTTGTTCAGGAGTAAAGTCTATTTGTGGGACTGCTCAGATTAGTTACCCTCACCTCCCCTTACCCCTACTCCCAAAACTTGGGCTGCCGGTGGCTAGCATAGAGGAGTATTAACAATTCTGAACACATTAAGCCCAGTTATTCAAAGGGCCTTTTCACATGAGACGGCTCCACCCATCTCCACACAGTTTTGCTGCATGGAGATGGGTGGAGGGCGCCTGTGGAAATGCTGTGGCAGATGGGTGGAGGGCCCTTTTCAAATGGACACACCCCCCCACGCCCACATATGCGGGTTGGGGGGGGGCGTCCATTTGAACATAGCAGTGGGTGCGGGGGGATGAGTGGGCATCTGTTTCAACACCACGACCGGTGGGTGGGGGTGCTTGTGCGCTCCTGTGCTCCCCTCACCTCCACCCATCACCCATGCATGGAGCAACACACGCCAATGCTGGATGCTCCATCTGTGGAGATGGGTGGAGGTGGGTGGGGGTTTGTGGGAAAGCACCCCTATGCAATGCCCACCCACTGCACCGACCACCCATCCCCCTATGCACCCATGCCCATTTGTAAAGGTGCATGCGCATGCCCACACTCCACCCATCTCCAACGAATCACCCATGTATGGAGGCACTGGGGGAAATGGAGGTACGTCTTTGCGTGGAGGTGGGTGGAGATGGGTGTGTGCCCATGGGAATGCCTCCCCCCATTTACACACACTGCGCCGCACCCTCCCCATGCACCCACGGGGGCCCCAGTCCATTTGAAAAGACCCATAGGGGGAAATGGAGGTGCATCCATGCATGGAGATGGGTGGAGATGGGTGTGCGCCCGTCAGAATGCCCCCCCCCCCATTTCCACCCACCGTGCTGCATACACACACCCCACGTACTTGTGGGGCCCCCGGTCCACTTGAAAAGGCCCAAAGTCATCCCCCCTGCACCACCTCAGCAGTAAGTTCATTTCCAATATGGAAGAGGAGATGCTTTCCTTTCAGTTGTGAAGCCTTGCTAGTGAAAGCAAACGATTGATTACTTCTTAAAATTGGATTATACTGTCTGGCAAATCCTTGTTTTACCTGACTTTAATTGGTAGTTTTATTCACAACAGGCCTGATTTCCAGTGAAGCGCAGAGAGCCATTTTTGCCACTTCATTTCACGCAGGATGTGAAAATCTAACGCCTGCCCAAGAAATGAAATTAATAGTCCATTAAAATAGTCTTAGTAGAATGCTTAGGAGAAGTGAACCTAGATTATAGAAGAAATGTGTGTATAAGGGAATCATACTGCCAAATAGTTTCCAGTTATGGAACTGGCCACCTTTATCACAACGGTGTTATCAGCATCTCAAAAGCCTCCTTAGGAAGGTGTCAATAGCTTGTTGTTCATTAGAGCCTAACCAACTTTCTTCAGATTAAAACATTTACAGTAACTCAGGGAAAGTGTTTAAATAAAACAGGGAAAATAAGAAGTTATTTTCAGTATAAATTTAAAAACTGGGTAAAAAAAATCCCTCAAACCTTACATAAATTATCTGGCAAACATTACATAAATTCAGTCTTCCCTCACTGAACTCCTTACTGAAAAGATTCTGGACCTTTTCACATGGGTCATGGTGGGTGGGGGAATGGGTCTGTGCCTACAGTGGGTGGAGCCGTTCCCATGGGCGCACACCCATCTCCACCAATCTCCACATATGGAGCAACCAGCATTGGAGCCCATTGCTCCATGGTGCGTGGGTGATGGGTGGAGATGGACCCCCCCACCCCCACCCCCACTGCAGGCGGCATTTGAACGTGCACCCCCAGAACCTGCACACGCATGCAGTGGGGGGTAGGGCGCCCATGTGAAAAGGACCTCTGAGAGAAGATGATGCATCGGTCCATTTGAACATATGGTGGCATTTCTTCCCTTAAAGACTGCCGATAAAGCCACTTACCACTTACTAGGGATGGGACTATCAGTATCGTATTAATCTGATAATGCCAATAATTGTCGATATCGGATTAGTCCAATAATAATGATAATACCAGTATCGGTATATCGTTTTTTTAACATTGCTGGTTTTTCGGATCTTTAACAGTGCGGCTATCTTAAAAATGGCCACAATGTTAAAGATCAAAAAAATCGGCAATGTTAAAAACGGATATACCGATATTGAAAAATCTGATATCAGATTAATCCAATACCGATAAAATTGGTAACCGATAATTCACCTGGAGTCCCACCCCTACCACTTACTCTGGAGTAAATGGTTTGTGGATGGTGGTTCTGGTCTACTAAGGCCCTTCACACAGACCATGGTGGGTGGGGGGGATGGATGTGTGGCCATTCCCATGGGCACACACCCATCTCCACCCACCTCCACTCATCTCCACGCACGGACCATTGGGCATTGGAGCCCGTTGCTCTGTGTGTGGGTGATGGGTGGAGCGTACGAGCATGCATGCACCCCCACCCACTGTGGGCGCCGTTCCCACAAACACCCCACCACCACACACCCATCACGGGTGGCACCCATGTGAAAAGGGCCTATATTTCATTGATCTGTCTTGTCCTTTAATGCTACATTTCAGTCAACACTTACAAGGTGTCAGGCTGAAGAGAGACAAGAGTGATTAATGCTTGATATATTCCCTTGCTGACATTTTCCCTCTTTATTCCATCCCATGTCAGTGTGTTAGCACATGAATGAAGTAAGGCCCATGGAAGCTATTCTACAATCTTTGCAATATGCCCTTGAAGAAGTTTATGGAATGTGAAACTCAATCAGAGTCTCAAGTAGCATGGGAAATTGTTCATGGGTGGATGGAAGAAGTCAGTCTAACCCGGAGTAACCCGTAGCTTAAATAAAAAGAAGAGCCTCTCATGAGTGCAAATGACAGTAATACATGATATAGGAGTCACACGCACACCCAACTTCTGTCCCCCAGAGAAGTAGTGGAAGTCTCATCACTTTAGATGTTTAACACTAAAGTTTTCTTGAAATGGAATTGATTGTATGTTCCATGTTTGTTTATACCTTCCAAAATTCTGGGATTTCACCCACAACTTAAAAAAACCTCGTTTCCTGGAGGAGAGAAAGCCCTGAACTCACCCTCTCTCTGTGTGTCGAGTGTCCCTTAATAACTTTCTATTCTGTCAGCCAATTTGAACCAAAATTTAGTACAGGAATGTAAGGCCCAAAGATAAGTAGAGTCCCAAAGTTTATAATTATAGGACAGGAGATATGGCCACTTCTGTAACTGAAAAATCCCATTGGTTCATAGTGAGTCTTGTCCTGTCTCACACGAAGAAAGGAGCGGTCATTATTTGTGAGCTTGCTGCACAGAACTCTTTTGTTAAGAGTGAAAAGGAGGCATTTGTGCCCCTTTGTTGAGGGGGAGAAAACTTGTAAGAGTTAAAAAAAAACCTAGATGTTTTATGTTAATTGCATTAACTAAAAGTAATGATAAAACCAATAGAAAATAAGAGATTAAAGCAAGGATGGGGAGCATTCACTTCAGGTCTACTGGCCAAATGCAGCCTGTAGCTAGTTATTTGGCCCCATTCCAGTGCCTGGATCTGGCCCCTAAATCTAGCTTCTACCTCCAAGCACTGAAAGACTGAGCATAGTTAAGGAACAAAGGAGGCAATATGATCTCTTTTACTGGACCAACATCTGTTGGTGAGACTGTGCAAGCTTTTGGGCTACACAGGGTCCTTTTTCAGGCTGGTAACAAGTCAGAGTAAGGGAGCAGAGATCAGGGCATGCACACAAGGATAGGGCACAGATCCATGATCTGGATTCTCCTCTTCCTGAGTGCACCCTTTAAGCATCCCTGACCCCAATTTCTATGAGGCTTTTGGAGCTTGTTCTAATTTTCAAAGTGGCCTCTGGGAATGTAACGTTTCCCCAGCCCTGAATGAAAATAAAAGACAGTGGTGGTAAGTTGGTGGAGGTATTCCATGACTGTTTCACGATAGTTCTGTAACACAAACTCTTCATTTCTGTGGTCGAAACGTACTAATGCTAGAACTTGCTCAGATTGAAGTCAAGAGCAAAAATAAATGCAACAATATAGTTGAATGAAGCCCAATAAAACTGCACCCCATTATGATAGCTGAAGAATGAATGACAGTAACTTTGACATAAGAACATAAGAAGTGCCATACTGGGTCAGACGCATGGTCCATCAAGCCCAGCATCCTGTCTCCGACAATGGCCAGCTCCGGTAACTCAAGAGAAGTAAATATACAGGTCATGGAGGTGTCATACATCTCCTGCTGACCACTCCCAACTACTGGTAGAGGATAAAACATTGATGGCTTTATCCTCTAAACATTTATCTAGTTTCCGTTTAAAGCTAGTTATGGTGCTGGCTTTCACTGCCTCCTCTGGCAAAGAGTTCCACAACTGTATTGTCTGCGGAGTGAAAAAGTACTTCCTTTTGTTTGTTTTATTTTGCTTATTGCTCTGCCTGAGATTGAAAATGACAACTTCATCATGCTGCCAGTTATTATTGATACTTGGAACAGGATCCCTCATGAGAACTGAGTTGTTCCCATTGGGCCAACCCACAGTTTGCAGTCGTTTTGTTTTCCCTTCAAGTCGGAATACACCTAGGGATGTCTTGTGACTGCTAGCAACACACCCAACCTGACAATGCTTTAAATAGGCTTCAGTTTCAACCTTTATGTCAACATTCACACAGACACACACATACACACTCCCCAGAATATAACAAGAGTAATGTAAAAAGTAAAAGAAATAAGTGACCTAGAATTGTGGATAAAGCAACCTAAGATGCAGGGGTTGAAGTTAATTAGCCCTTGAACTGTCAGCCCTGATTACTTCCAGCCGGTGCTGACATTTCCAAGCTTAATTAAGGAACGAGCTGACACATTTCACAAAGGGACCACCATTACATGAGCAAGTTTTACTTGCCTTTTGCAGACAGTGTCTTGAAATGATTTTGGAGAGATAATTGTGGATTCTTTAAGAGCAGCCTTCTGGTTTTCAAATTCTTATTGAGGAATGCATCTTATTCATGCACTGGAATATGATCGTGCAGCTTTGAAGGCAAGGTCTAAATGATGGCCAATAGATTTTCAGAATGTGAAACTGCTCTAACTCAATTGTAGTACTGGCAGCTCGTACATTATACTGGTACAAAATACATTACAAACATAAATGTAAGCTATAAATTATACTGTCTACACAATAGTCCCAGTCATGTTACATTATAATTTATTTCCAGTGGCACCAGGAGTAATGCAAAAGTGGGGAGATCATTTGACTCCACCCTTTTCTCCTGAGCCCTCCTACCCTCTGAAAACCCCACCTCCTGGTCCCCCAAAGTCCTGCCATCCCTCTCCTCAGTCTTTGGCCGCTTTTAGACGAGACAAATTTGTGCATAGTTGGTAAAAAAAATGCGTGTGTTTTCATGCTCGTTTAAGCACCTAAACCGTTTTAAATGTGCATTTGCCATGATCATGTAAAAGCCCAAACCATTTTGAATGTGTTTTTTAACTAATGCGCATTTTTAAAAACTGGTTTTGGCATCTCCGATCATCAAAGGGGCTCAAAACCGGTTGTAAATAATGCGCATTATTTAAAAAACACATTCAAAATGGTTTTGACTTTTACACGATCATGGCAAATGCGCATTTAAAACGGTTTAGTTGTTTAAACGAGCATGAAAACACACACTTTTTTTTACCAACCATACGCAAATTTGTCTCATCTAAAAGCGCCCTTAGTAACTGCATCCCTGAGTGGCAAGAGCTGAGCTCCCTCCTTCCCTTTGCCTCGAAGCTTCTGGAACGTGTCGTCTACTCCCGCTGCCTGGACCTCCTCTCCGCCAACTCCTCCCTGGACCCTCTCCAATCCGGCTTCCGCCCCCTCCACTCTACTGAAACTGCCCTGGCCAAGATCACCAATGATTTACTTGTCGCTAAATCTAAGCACCACTACTCCATTTTTGTCCTCCTTGATCTCTCTGCTGCCTTTGACACTGTTGACCACTCGCTCCTCTTGGACTTGCTTTACTCTTTGTGCTTCCGTGGCTCTGTCCTTGACTGGTTCTCCTCCTACCTCTCTGACTGCTCCTTTAATGTCTCCCTCCCTGGGTCGACCTCCCCCTCCCTTCCCCTTTCAGTTGGGGTCCCCCAAGGTTCTGTCCTTGGCCCTCTCCTCTTCTCTAT